>JARHVA010005299.1:862500-1192500 GCA_037957365.1 Torreya grandis
GTGTGCTTTTTAATTTTTCTAGGAAAGTTAGTTTAATGGAAAATGCAATGGTCAGTGCAATATAGGAATGATACCAAGGTCAAATTCAATAGGTGCTTAGTGGAAGATAAAATTCAGTTGCTTAAATTCACTAATATAGTATATATTTATCCAACTCCATTAGGTTCATATGATGTGATCCTAGGGGTGAATTGGATTGCTAAACATAAAGTGAAGGTAGATTCTTATCTAAATAAGGTACAATGTCAAGATGATTTTGGGGATTAGAATTAGATTTAGGGTGAGAAAAGGGAGTTAAAACTTAGGTATATCTATAAAATTTAGCTTATGAAGGCTCAAAAGAAATGATGTCACACATTTATTATGAAAATAAATGATATGGAGGAAATAATGGAATCATCCATTGAGGATTACCGTTAGGAACTTTCAAGATGTGTTTTCAGAGGAATTTCTAGGATTACCACCTAATCGGGAGTTTAATTACTCAATTGACATAATACCTAGCTTGAAACTATAGTCCAAGTCACCTTATAGGATGAGGACTACAAAGTTGGTTTAGTTGAAGGATAAATGGTAGGAATTATTAACTAAAGGGCTAATTCAACCAAGTGTGTCATAAGGGGGTGTACCAATCATGTTCATCAAAAATAAGGATGTTACTCTTCTTTTGTATATTGATTACAAGATGCTGAACAAAGCAAAAATCAAGAACATGTATCAATTGACTTGTATTGATGATCTCTTTGATCAAATGTGTGGGGATAATTTTTTCTCAAAGATAGATCTCTGAGTGGGATAACATCATTTGAGGATTTGAGAAGAGGATATTCCTAAAACTATGTTCGAAACATGGTATGGGCATTATGAGTTTATAGTGTTACCTTTTGGGTTAACAAATGTGCCGACAACATTCATGAATCTCATTAACAGTGTGTTTAGGGATTATCTAGATCACTTTATGTTATTTTTGATAGATTATATCCTCATTTATTCAAATAATGAGGAAGGATATTTACAACATCTGAAAATGGTTTTGTAGCATTTGTGAAAGCACAAACTTTATGGTAAGTTATCCAAATGTGCATTTTTATAGAGAAAAGTGGAATAACTATGACACATTATCTCTATAGATGGAATCTCAGTTAATCTAATGAAGATAAGATCCATAATGGAGTGGCCATCACCCAAAAATATGTATGAGGTGAGAAGTTTTATGAGACTAGTAGGGTATTACAAGAAATTTGTTCCAAATTTATAGAAAATAACTAACCTAATTACCTTTATTTAGTAGATGAATCATAGTTTTATTTGGGTCGAAAAGTGTGAAAATCCTTTTAGGAGTTAAAAAGGAGGCTTACATCAACACCTATTCTAAGAGTTTTTGATCCTAATGGTCAATTATTAGTAATCACTAATGCATCTTAGGACAATCTTAGAGGATTTCTTATCCAAGAAGGTTTAATTATAGAATATGAGTTTAGGAAGCTTAAACCATATGAATTAATTTATTCCCCACATGATGTAGAATGTGATAAAATAGTGCATCATTTAAATTTTGGAAGTATTATCTATTAGGGAAACCATTTGAGCTCAAGACTATAAACTTGGGGCTCAAATATATCTTCACCCAATTGAACCTGAATGCTCATCATAAACAATGCTTAGAGTTCTTATCCTGCTAGAATTTTTATATTAGCTACATTAATGGAAAGGAAATTAGAGTAGTTGATTCCCTAAGTTGTAGAAGGTATTTATTAGCTTTGGATACTATTATAAGTACCTTTTGAGATCAAGTTTCTAAATAATCCCATGGAAATGAATTATATGATCAAGTTAAGAAAGCTTTAATATAGGATGATCTTAACCCTAAGTTCAAGGGATTTAGGAGGATAATGATGGTGTTTTGAGGTAAAATGATAGAATTCATTTACCTAATAGAGATAATTATACAATTCCCATTGTTAAGTCACATTAGAGTGACTAAGATAATAGATAAGACCTCTTTATTTATAGAAAGGAATAAAAAAGGATGCAATAGATTTTGTGTCTCATTATTTGGAGTGTCAATATGTGAAGGCTAAATATGTATATCTAGTAGGACTATTGCATTATCATGATATAACAAAATAGAAGTGACATGTAATTAGTATAGACATTATATAAGGTTTATCATTATCATGGAACTATCACAACATGATCTTGGTAGTAGTTGAAAAACCAACCAAGGTAGCTCACTTCATACTAGATATTTTGACTAATGATGAACAAATGCTTGCAAAAATATTCATGAAATAAATGTATCAATTACATGAATTTCTATATAAGATCGTTTACAATTGAGATACTATGATGACATATAGGTTTTGCTTGAATCTAGATTCAATTTTGGGAAAATAATTGAATTTTACTATTCTGTATCATCTTTAAAAGGATGGAAAAATAGAGAGAGTAAACTAAGTTCTAAAGTATCTTCTTAAAATGTACTACATGGATCAACAATATAAGTGGAAAAATTATATTCCCTTGGTAAAGTTTGCTTATAATAACTCTTACAAATTAGCTTTAATGATGACTCCATTTGAATCATTGTATGGAAGGAGGTGTTGAACACCAATCATATGGGACAAGCTTGAAGATACGGTAGTCTTTGGTCCTGAAATTATTATTAAAATAGAGGAGAAAGTAAATCCAATTAGACAAAGGTTAGATGAAGTCAATGATAGTTTTAAAAGCTATGCTAATATGAAAAGGAGAGCAAAATAGTTTTATGTTCATGATAAATTATTTCTAAGGGTTATGCCTCAAAAGAGATTAATTAATTTTAGTAAATCAATAAATCTTTCACCAAGATATATGTGACCCTTAGAGGTTTTGACATTATTAATCCTATTGTGTATAGGCTTGCCTTGACACTAGTTATAGTTATCTTATATAATGTTTTTCATGTCTCCTATCTTGAAAAGTATATTATTGATCCTTCTCATGTATTGGATTGGCATTCTTTAAAAGTTTTAGATCCTAGGGTGATCATAGTAGGACTATTCAGAATAATTTCAACTCATGAACTGAGTTTACGTAATAAGGAAGTATCATAGTGAAAGTTCTATTGGGACAAATATTCTAAGGATAGTACCACTTAGGAGGACTATAATGATTTGTGTAAGCTATTTCCACATTTAATTGTTTAGATATTTTACTATTGTTATTTGATTTTATATTGTGTTATTTGAGTTTATAACTTTAGTTTGAAATAAGTGCCATTATGTTAGTGATCAATTTTAGGGGGAAGGATGTTACATCCTGATTTCTACACTAAAATTTATTTTCTTATTAAACAGTTATTAATGGGGTTAATATTTTTTAATTATTTTTGTAGAAAAATATTTTCATTACGATGATGTATAGACAAACATATAATGATTAATTGTGTGTGTGACTCATTACTTGATTGATTAGCTATACATTAGTTGCAATGCATATATATTATGCTCATTTAGTATTATTGTGATTTAGAAGCATTTGTATCTATTATAATTATTATAGGTGAACTAATATTTGCATTTGTGATGTGGATGAATGATAATTTCCACTCTCCCAATAGATATGGAGGGAGAGTATCATTAGTTACGATATTTTAGTTGGAAATGTTAGAGGTGTAGAGATTTGAAAAGGAACCCTTCACACACCACATAGTACAAATAAAATCCATGATTAATTTTTAATTAATATAAATGCATAATTAATTTAATTTTAATTATATTTGATTGATTCATGCTTGACCATGTTGAGTAAGTTTAGATCAGTGTTTAGATGTTATTTTGATCTTAATTTTAGTTGATAGTATTTAATAAGAATATGATTTTATTTCCATATGTAGCATGATAATTATATATTTATCTTTAGATAACTATAGTTATGACAATTATTAATTACATAACCCCATATAGGTGTGTACTTGTAAGCATTCAATAGAAAAGTATCAGTATAACATATATGTGTTGCATGAAATAAAATACATTAATGATCATATATCAAAATGATTTTTATAAACTATATCTAACGTAGACCTAAGTGGAAGTAACTAAGGTGCTACCTAGGGTGGCATAGTTTTCAAATACCTAAGGGTTAACTAGGTATGAAGCTTTGATTTTTTAATGTTTAAAGTTGGGAAAAACATTAAAGTTTTTTATAGAAATAATTATTATATTTTTTTACATAAAAAGATGTTAATCCTAATTTGGGAGTCATCATTTGGTTTATTTTTTTGTTCAAAACATGTAACTCAAAATGGCTAGGGTTCAACTAGGATTTCTAAGGAAATCTAAAAGAGATTGTGTTTTATTAACAATCATCCATTCATGTTTTTAATAGACATAATTATTATGTTTTTACATAACAAGGTATAAACCCTAATTTGGGAGTCATCATTTGGTTTATTTTTTTGTTCAAAACATGTAACTCAAAATGGTTAGTGTTTGACTAGGGTTTGTGAGGAAATATAAATGAGACTATGTTTTATTAATAGTCATCCATTCAATTATTTAATATACATAATTATTATGTTTTTTACATAACAAGATGTCAACCCTAATTTGGGAGTCATCATTTGGTTTATTTTTTTGTTCAAAACATGTAACTCAAAATGGTTAGGGTTTTATTGGGATTTGTGAGGAAATATAGAGGAGACTATGTTTTATTAATAGTCAAGATATGAGTTGTTGGAAGCGTGTCTGGAATTTATAGTGTTATGGTGATTCATTATTGAAAAAATAATGATGGTTTACCATGAAATTAACAATTTTTTAATGGCATGTAGATGTCTATGAAAATAATAAAGGAACATGGGATTTTTTGAAATGGAGAAAGGCTAGGGTTGATAGAGGATAAAAAGAGGAAATAAATGAACTTTTAATGGTAGACTAAATGAGAAAGACTATTTTGATGTAAATAAGAAGTAGGGTTTGTTCTTTGGTTCACTCTAAAATTTGGTATTCATGTTATATAGTTAGAACATAAATTTTTTTTGGGGTTGTAAAAAGTGGTTATTTAGTGCTTTAAACCCTTGAGAGAATTAGGGATTCAACCTTGTAGGTGGAGGATCCCCTCACATAATCGAATCTATGATTAAATTATATAACATGTGTATAAAAGGCTAGGGTAACTATTAAATGCATGATCTTTGCGTGGTTTATTTACACGATTGAGTGTTGATATGTGTATTTTATTTACATGGTTGTGTGTGTTATTTTATGTGTGTCAAAATGGTTATGTGATATTGAAATGGTTTCAAACATTATTTTTTATAGAGATTTGAAATAGGGTTTTATCATGGTCAATTTATGATTATATTTCTTGATATTCTCTTAATAATTATAGGGCTTCAAAGATCTACTCTGGTCCCTAGTCATCTCCAAGTAATTCAAGCTTAGGGGTTGCTTCTATCCTAATATTTTCTTGCATCTTCCATAATAGTTCTTAGTATATCTTTCTTGATCCACTAGGCACAACATCTTATAGAATATGTTTTCCTTCCCATTATGGGATGTTAATACTATGTAACTTCTCTTATTCTACCTACCATGTTCTTTGTACTGGTTTGGACTCCTTTTCATGTTGTGGTTCAAAAAACCCTTCTAAATCAAGATCCCCATCACTATCATTATCACTGGACTTTGTCTAATCATTATTTATTCTATTATAGGGTTAAATCTAGAGATGTTATTTTTTATTAGATTTGTAATTATGTAGTGTAAAATCTAGATCCTATGTATCTTCATGATGAGAAGATGATTTAGTAACATTAGTTAAGTCTTATGCATGTTTGTAACAAAAATTTTTTATCTTTTATAGGGAATTATATACTAAATGATTATCATCTTAAAAAACAAAAATTTGGATAAAATCTTGTTAAATTTGTTGTTAGTGTTTGGTTTCTATTATATGGTCTTGATGCATGTACTAGGTTTTGTAAGTGGTGCAAGAGTATGACTAAATATATGGACCTAATATCGAGACTGTACTCCCTATCAACTCCATATGTCCACACATTTAATGATGTGTATTTTGGAACATTGTCCATCTTAAAATAAGATCCATTATAATTTAATATTTTCTAGTAGGTCAAACCTTACACACAAAATTTCACATGCATCCTCTCAATGCATATCTATATTTATATGCACAACCCACCATGTTACAACAATTCTTTTCAGTAAATAACTGAGTATGTTCACTCGTTGTTCTAGCCCTAGTATATGGTATTCAAGTCTAATTATGAATGGATAAAATACTAAAGTATTTGGCATTATTTAGTGAACACCATATGTATAGGTCTCAACTCATGATTTCTATGGGACCGATTCAAGATTGTGAATTTGAGTCACCACTTATGGATGAGGTCAAATCCTAAGTTAGGATTCTATCAAGGATAGGTTCAATGTGTTTTATCATATTTGTATTATTATTATACAAATATTCTAACTCATATATTGTTGGAGAACATACTAAAAGAGAAACACATTCTTCAATTTGAACCTATCAAACTAATGACATTATGATAACTTGTTTAAATACTAGTGGTTATTCCTGTTGCATAGCACCGAGCTTCCATTTTTGACATTCAATAGTTCACACCACAATTTGTCTTTCCTTTATCTCCAACTTAAAATAGATATTATTCCCATATGCATAATGAGACTATATATCCTTAGAAATGATATATTGATTTTGTTTATATTTGTTTAGAGGTATGACTATTATTTTATCTTTTTGATGCACTAGAAACTAATTGCACATAGTGTTAATAGTCATTTAGCCATCGTAGGCCATTTTATTACTAATTAAGGCAAGGTAATGGGTATCTTCTATCTTCATGTCAATTACCTTGATGTATCATTACAATATGAGTTTAGATACTTTAATTTCAACATATTTTAGCTGGCTAATAGGTTCAACTCTATTGTAATCCACTAAGCTTAATGTCACTAGACTGTAATTCAAAGTTGGTTGAACAATGCTATGAGGAATCATATTAATGGTACTACTAATATAAAATAATGAATTTGAAATTTTATATCCATCCAAATTGATGTTTAATCATGAATTGGCATCCCAAGGATTCTTGGTCATGATGTACCAAATTACTTTGTCAAACTTTATTTGTCCTTGTTGTGCACACTCTATAAGATTGTGAAGAAGGTTTGTGATATTATAGGATATTTATTAATTGCACAACATGATGAGTAGTTTCATTATATTTTTCAAATCAATCATAATAACCTATTTTCATAAGATCTAAATAACTTACCCATATATTTGAAAATTAATAGTAGTGTTATCCTCATCAGACGATAGTTTTTATTGTATTTCATATAACACCTACGTATCTTGATGCATTAAATTATCTTTAGTTGTAGGGTTAGGATATTTATCCAACTGAACTTTTATAATACCATGATCCTAAGGCATCTCTAATGGAGGTAACCCTTATTCAAATCTTTGTTGCCTTGTGATGGCTTACATAAAGGCATTTTCCTTTGGTTGTGCATTAATCATGTTTATATTGCACAATAACTTCTTATTTATTTGTTTTTATAGAATAGGGTAGTCTTACATTTTATTTTGACCTTTGATCCTATAATATACATAATAAACTTGCCTTTTGGGATTGGTGGGATAGTATTTCATAGAATTATTATATTTTCCACGTAGATAATATTGCATGGGTAGTTGATTCTATCAATTATCATTATTGTGACCTCTTTGATATCCAACATGATATCCTCCCTAACATCATCCTCTGTACCCTCCTTTATTATGTTGATATCCTTAACCTTGGGATTATTGTCCATTATATCCTCTCTTTAAATTTATCTATGCATCATATCCTCGATACTGATGTTGAGGAGAACTTGGGGTCCAAATTGCTTACTGTTGTTGAATATTAATATCATGACATGCTTACACATACTAACCAAAATATTGATATAATGGATATGATGTATTATTGTAGCTAGCCAAGCCTTGGGTATATTACTATGGTGATGATGGCATTTTATATTTTGGTGATGTAGGCACCCATCCTAGATTTCCATGAGTTGAATTTGTCATCTCCACATTTGGTCCTATAATTGGTTGCTTGTAGTAGGTATCTATTGGGCCACAACTACGTAGATGTTCTTTGTTATATACTAATTTAACAACTATAATACATGGAAACTAGTCTCATCATGATTTTTAGATTTATAAAAACTACAATACATGCAATATGATTTTTGGATATATTATGGAAGGGGATGGAATTTTGATGTAAGATGTCCCACTACCCTATAAAGTTCACAAAATTTAGTTTTGATTGTCAGGAAATAATTCTTATGATATCCTTCATGACCACACTCTATGCAACATAATTCTAATTTATGATATTCATTTTCATGCATTTCATTCATCCTCCTCATTTTGATCCTAATGAGGGAATATATGTATAGTATTATATTTGCTTAACCCTAAAGGTAACAAATTAAGCATTAGCTTTGGTGAAGAACTAGGCTTGGGTGCTGGTGAACCTTAATATGGGTTGTAAACCTTCTATGAACCAATTATCCCTATATTTATATTCAATAATAAATTCAATTTTATTCATTAGGTTAGAGAGCCTATGATCATATTCTCTAATCATTTTTTCTGATTTTTGTTGAATCTCCTTTAGATCTTAGATCACTTGATTGGGGCATTTTTTTACTTTGAATTCTACTATCAAAAAATATTTAACTTGTTTTAAATCTAGGGTATTGACATTTATTTTGAAAATGTACTCCAAATCACATCCTCCCAAAGCTCTTACCAGTTAGTTTTTCTTCACATCATCTGATGTAACCCCTTTTATAACACATTTCATCTCACATGTGACTAAGTAATATTATAGATCTAAAGATCCATCATATGACATTAAAAGTACTAACATACCTACATGAGATTCCATATTCAATGCATTGTTAGTTGGTATTACAAGTTTTTGAATATTGGTAGCTATAACTGATAGTGTCTACCCACTGATCATTACACAATTGAGAGACTATGTATTGGTTACTATGCCTATGGGTTGATTCACACTTCTCTTTTTAGGGGAAACCAAAAATTATTCCTCTTATAACTTCTTTCTTTATAGTGTCTATTTGGTTTTTATACTTATCCTTCCAAACTTGTTAATAAAAGAATAAAACCAGCCTGAGTCAGCTTCTCTTTGTACCTTCTATAAATAAAGTGGACTTGGTGGATGCATACTCTTGAAATGAATGATTCTTATTTACAACTTATTTTTTCTTCAAACTTGAACCCATAATATTATTACCTTTGAATTTAACATTTCTTACGAACTCTACTTCATAGTTCTAGTGAAATTCCCCACAATTAACTATAAACTACCTCTACTTGTTAATTCATTTACCTCATCATCTCTACTTCTAGTATCCTCTTTCTCATTTATCCTTGCCTCATATTTATCCTACCCTTATCTTTCAGTAGATTCTACACCTTCTTTCAATAACATTTCTTCTCCAACATCTTTTCCTTGCACTTCTCTAGCTTTAACAACTACTACTTTACTTTTAGTCCTAATCATAGTTACATTAGGGTTGGTTGTCTTACTCCATCTTATTTGAAATCATAGGTCTCTCTTGAGTCCCAAAATATTATTTTTTCTTAGTGCCTTTTCACCTTCCATTTTATGAGATCAAGTTCAAGTTCCTCTTACTTAGCTCCTCTTCATCCACATGTTCTCACACACACCCCTTAGTGCTCAAAATGACTACTGCATGTTGGTTGGAGTAAGCATCGTGGCATTTTCCAAAACCAACATTCTGATCAATAAGGCTTGTCACTAAAAAAAATTCCTTCTTATTTATTAAACAAATCAATGCTCTATAGTCTAAAAATTTATGTATCCTTATACTATAAACTCTGTTATATAGTTATTGATCATAGTCTTCATTAAGTAATCTACTAATCGATACCATTTGGTATCTATATTAAGTAATCTCTCTAACTTATCCATAATCCAATTTATAAATTATGTTATCTTAGGACTAAGTGATATTATTCTAATCTAGGTAGCCATGAAACTAATATCCATGTAATTCACACTAGAAAATTTCATAGATTTCACCATAGATGTGTTCTTGGATGATCTCCTTTGTAGTTTTTCTAGATATCAATACTTCTTCCTCTAAAGAATTCTTAATTCTCTCATTCATCCATCATTCTACATTTCTTGGCCTTAGAAACCATCATAGTGTATCTCATCCAATTTGGGTACATGCTCACCATACCATTGTTAGCATAAGTTCTTGGAGTTTTACCAGAATGTGTTAATTACAAGTATAACTTGCATAATGGATATCATAATAAATTGTAGAGAGATGGAAGTCATACATACCACATAAAACATCTTTAATTAGATAAAAACTAGGTTGAAATATCTATATAAATGAACATGACCCTAATTCATATTGCATTAGATTACATAATAAATCAAAATAGAGTACTCAACCACACATGCATCCTAGAAAAAATAAAATATGGGAAAACCATAATTGGAAAATTTCTATTAATATCTATCAACACATCAAACTATATTCTAGTACATCAAAGTACTATGTATAGCTTTTTATAATCCTTATGTCTTATCACATCCAACCTTTTGAAAAACAAAATGAAAGATTATTCACATTCTCTAATTATCTAATTAGAATTTGAAGGTAGAATAAGTACAAAACTACACAAAAGACAAAATCAAACACTTTACACATGTGTTTATCTTATATATTTCATATTTTTAGCAAGCTTCATTCTACATCCAACTATTTCCTGAACTTAAATATTTGTCTCATCCTGAGACAAAGGTCCAAGATGAGTTGAACTAAAAGGAAAAGTCCTAAACAAAAGTCATAGTAATCTCTCTAGGTGTTTTTTTTTTTTTTTTTTCCAGTTTTCACCCTTTACACACTACTTATTCCCCCTTTTCAATTTTCAACTAAGTAGAATACTAGCCTACCACCCATTTTGGTTTTCAATAGACTAGCATAACTAGTTGCTCACCCTTTATGGGTTTTCAACAAATATGGCATGCTCCTAATGTTTAGACTATCTACCAAAAAATGTGAATATGTTATAAGTTGCAAAATTTTAGATCGTAAACCTTACTTCTATGGCTATGAAAATGGTTTTTTAGAGGCCTATGGAGTTTGTTCTTGATAAGTAACTATTATCCTAATGGATCTTGATGTATCCACTAGAAAAATTGTATATGAATATATTCCATATGTGTTGATCTCCCTCTCTTTTTTTATTTGTATAAATTGCTATGAGGGAATGAATTATGGATCATATGATATCTATACAATTGCTAGATCAACTTGAGATACATCATGTTTGAATTTTTTTTGGTCAATAAGTAATTCACATATAATTACAAGTATAATGTATTTTGGTACCTAGATCATCATCATGTTCTACAAGTCTTCACATTCTATTATTATAAGCAACACCTTGGCATTATATTATTTATGTTGCATTTCCAAGATGAGCTCATCTAATCTATATGCTATCCTATGGGCTTGAATGGCTATGAAAGTGTTGCAAATTATTTCATTATGTCATACTTGTAGCTTCTATGAAACAACATCTCAAGAATACAATATTTATTTAAGTGCACTATTCATCTTTTTATAGTTTCCATTTGATCCTCTATCATGGCTTTATATTTATCAATAGTAGTAAATTTAGGTTGTGTAGTGGCTAGAAATTATTTTAAATGTTGTCTCTAATTGAGCATATATTGGGATAGATTCTTTACTTGTGTTTCATTAGTGTCTAATACCTACTTGTATTCATTAATAAGTTGGCACATAGTCTATGTTTCTATTTTGCGGTCTTATCCTTATGTGCATAGTGACAAAACTATTTGCATAGCTCCATAGATCTTTGTAAGCTATATCAATATTGACGTGAAATTATTTATCTTATGACATAGTTTAATCACCTATTACTTGCATAACTAAGGTGGGACAAGCATTATTGATTATCTACCTCACATTTGCTAGAGTATTCTCTACTTCAACTTTTTCATCTCACAGCCTCATAACTTCTTTCTCCAAATCTAAATCCCTCTAAATAATGGATTCCTATAAAATGTCTACTCCTTTAATATTTTTCAAGAATGATATATGGTTTACATCTAATTATTTTTCCATAATTATGGTGGTAAGTGTCATGGATTTAGTGGTGGATATCACAAGATATGGTGTAAACATAATAAGTAGAAGTAAGAAGGCGGTTTGTTTGGTAGATGTAATACGGACATCTCATGGCCACTAACTAGGAATCTAATCTTATTCTTCAATTCCCTAAGTGTGATTGGTGGATTCCACCTTGGCTTGGAATTTTGCATCCTTAAGCTCGTAAATTTTTTTTGTTAGTTGTACCTTAGCTTTATTCTCAGCTTTAGATTACACTTTATCTTGCTATTCAACATTTATTTGAGCTTAAACTTGGGATTTAGATTTGGCCTCTACATTAGCCTTAGCATTGGCTTATGATTGGGCTTTAACTTCATATTTAGATTTGATTACTTTCTCTTGTTGTTCTTTTTACACTACATAGGCCTATGATTGTTTATTTTGATATTCTTCTTGTTGTTTTTTCTTTTCCTATACTTATTTAGAATACTTGTGTGTAGCTTCAACTTCCTCAACTTTATTATTTTTGGCTTCATCTTATTCATCTTGATTCATACATCCTCTAATTCCTAAAATTTATTTTGTTTCTCCATGGTTTCATCTTGGTACTTTGAATATATACTATGCACATCTTGTTAATGTGATGATGGTAGGATGATTGCTTATTCTTATGATTCTTTAGTGCTTCATTTTTATTTTCTCACCTTAGTCTCAAGTGTGCCTTGCTAATATTGTTTTTCATCCTCTTCATCATGCATTTTTGTATCTATGGGTTCATTTTATTCATCGATTCTCTCATTTGATTCAATCTATTCATATACTTTGATTACACTTAGCTATTTTATTTATACTAGCTTCTTTCTTCTATATTTATATAGAGGATTGAGTTTCTTATTTTGTTTCTTTTCTCACTGAGGTTTAAGTTATTAGGTTGGTTGCACAATACTTTTTGCTTTAGGTACACCAAAAAAATAATCCTTTCCCACACTATTTTCAATGGCTTCATAGTCAGATGTGTGCATTGTCACCGAAATAAGATTTGTTTGGGGTTGTCTTCTATAGATAAGTCTACTACATGCACAACATATGATCCCACAACTAGTTTTGTTGCAAATATTTAGGCTTCTAATTTATGTTAAATTTATTCCTATTATATAGTGTCAATAACATTAGATAGAGGTGGTTGAGTGATATCAATAAAAATTCTTGCCTTACCTAATTTCACACTTGGAAAGTATGGATTACTTTCCAAAAGAAAAAATCATTTTCCTATTTTACATTTCAAACCTCAGTAGTGATGTCTTCCAACATTGATTGAATCACTTCTTTTTCTTCAATATTCATCTTAGGTAGGTCATACTCAGTGGCTATTCATGAGAGCATGTAGTACTCAAGCCAGGATTTCACATTCTAAGTTCATTTCTTTGGTGGAGGTGGTGAAGATATACATGTACGTGCTTTCTTTTTTATTTTTTCCACCTATGTTAAATCTTACATTTATGTTGTTTGTGCTAGTTATTGAGATGGTACTTGTTCTACCTATTGTTGTTGGGCCTATAGATTATTTTTTTGTAGTAAAGGTACAAAACTAATAGTTAAGGATTTATATCGATAGACCTCAGCTTTTGGTTCAACCATCTAAATAAATAATGACATTAGAGTGATAGTGGGGTTATCCAACTCATGTATCTTTATTTGTATGCCATTATGTAGCTTGATAATGAATGCATGTTGACATAGATATTGTATGACACCATAAATAATCTTAGGTTATGATTGTATTAGTGTGATGGATTATAGACACCATGTATTAAACCACCCCAATTATTCTAAATGTTGACTATTTTTGGTTCATGAAATGCTTACAAATGCATTACCTAGCTAAAAATTGGTAGTGATATTTACTAGTCCTAGGGGAGACTTATATTTATTAAAACACAATAATAGAACCTAGAATTGATATTAAAAGGTTTACATACTTCTTAAAAGTCCATTTTTGATATTGGTGGTGAGCTTTAATATAAAACATTTAGGCCAATTAAAATCCTCATACATCTTTGTCATTTGATATGCAATGTCAATGATACCTCTTGTTGTTTACTCTACAAGATTTATGGTTTTTAAAAACCTCTTAATAATACAATGTATCATGGTGAAAAGAGAAGCATATACAACTAAATCAATAGGAGTTATTATTCCTATCCTAGTGGTGTATTGGTCCCTAATATCTAGGTGAAGTGGTGGCATTGTAGACTTTTATTGCATTAGATATTTTCCATGATTGGGTAGGATAGTTACTCTTGACATTGAGTGTACATTGATCTACATGGTAATAAATTTAGGTGGATGAATAACACCTTGATTGTACCTAGTCAATGATGAAATTATGAATTCATCTAACTACTTGAATCTATGTATCTTTATTAACCTTTCAGTTTCAAAACCATGGAGTGGATGTTGTAGTGTTAAAGTTCTTAGTTGTGTTGTTCCTTGGATTTCTGGAGGAAATAGAGTAAACTCTTATACATCAATGAAATTGAATGGTTTTGGATAAATGTAATTCATTGTTCAAATCCCTGACCCTATTCCCATTCCCTCCTTTTCAGCTTCAAATAGTGGGGTTAATAGTTAACCTTTATCTTTGGCTAGATGAATGAGTAAATATGATAATTAATCCAAGGAACTCCACTCAGGTGAAAAATCTAGTTACAAATAGATAGTTAAAAGGTCAATTATTGAAATTGTGTATTATATAGAGAATGTAATGGCTTATATTTATCCATATGTTTTTCTTTTATATCTAATTGGTGGCCAAATTAATTTCACTTCCTCCTTTGAATGGATTGATTACATGCACATGAATGTTATATTTGAGATTAATGTTAGATGGTGGAAGTCATCATTGCATGGATGTTTTTTTCCTAGGTTGTGTGATTTTATATTTGGAAATTATTTATAGTGAGTAGGTATTGCTTTAGTTAATGAATTAATTTTATAGATCCAATTGTCATTTTATTTCCAAATTTACTTCAAAACTAATAAAATATTTTGAGATACCACATTATTAATGGTTTGACCTAACCATTGGCATTACATTTTCCATATATATATATATTTCCCACCATCCGCAACTTAATCACCATGCTTGGTATAGTGGTGGTGAGTTATCCTATGTGAGCTATCTCATCCAGGTGGTCACATCTTGTGATAAGAACTGGTTGTAGTGGTTATGTGATGTTGCATAACAATAATAATACTAAAAACATTATAAACTATGAAAAATAAAAATAAAAATATCCAATATTAATTAAAATCATAAATACATGGTGTTATTCAACACCCACTCAACTTTTAGCAGCATGATAAAGATTAAAGATGATATGGCTTAAGCTTATGTCTATTGATTCACTCTAGTAAGTTGGTTACCTACAAATATTTTAGCAATATGGTACCCAATGGTGATACTTTGTGAATTATATATGTTCCTTTCCATTTTATGTGTAAATTTTTTGGGAATGCTTTAAATTTGCTCTCATAAAGTAATACAGTTTGATCTAGGTATAATTTCTTAGATTACAAATTATGAACATGACATGATTTTTGAATTTGTTTATTGATTTTTTGGGTCAAATATGCCCTTAATATTTATTCTTCCATATTATTTAAATATAAAAATTGTTCCTTTAGTGACTTTTGATCCTTTAACCTCATGATGATTACAATGAACATATTGGGTATAATGTATTCCATAAGCATTACTGCCTCGATGCCAATACTAATTAGAAGGGAGTGAATTTAGTGGATTGTTTGTAATGCATATGATATGACCATATAATTATAGGAATGTGATCCTCCCAATCATCTCTCTAGACTTTGTAATTTTTTGTCAGCATCTTCCCCAATTTTTTATTTGATACTTCTACATATCCATTAGCCTGCAGATGGTAAGTTATACTTTTATGATATGTTTTCATCAATTATTTCATTATATTATTAATAGTATTATTGAGAAAATGTGTGCCTATATCACTTACTATAATAATTATACATATGAGACATGTAATAATATTTTCATATAATAACTTGGTAGCATCCTTCACACCATAGTTTGGAGTAATAACAACTTATACCCATTTTGTGATATAGATAGTTGTTGTGATAATCTATCTATAATGACTAATATTACTCCAATAATCTATAATTTTGAAAAAATAAATTATTCATTTTTCAAAATTCTATTCTACAAGCATAGGAACCAAATGCATTTCATCTTATTGATTAGGCTTACCCATTAATTGATAGATGTTGCAGTGTTTAATAACGCTATGTGCATCCCAAAAAAGTATAGAACACCATAAAATACTCTAAAGTATTTTACTAATAGTAAAATATCATAAAAAGTGTCCTCCTTCAATTTATTGGTGAGAATCTTCTAGTAATTGGGTTTGTTCATGTTATAGAGATGCCTTATGTAATACATCATCTTTACCTACCTTGTACAAGAAACCATTAATGAGGTTATATGGTATAGCTTTGGTAACCATCTATTTCTTGTCACTATCTTTATAATGTGCATGAAAATTTATTTTTTCCAAGAATTTTGTGATGTCATTTATGTTATCAATAACTGCAATAGTTCTAAATAGATGTGCATCAAGAGATTCATATTCTAGTTCCTCTAGTTCTTCTCCATTATGCAGTCTTTTGAGGTGATCTGGCCCCAGATTCTCCTATCCTAGTTTCACATTGATTCAAAATTATAACTATTAGAAGAGCATAAACCACCTTAATATCCTTCCCCCTAGCATTAGTTTATTGATTAGGTATCAGAATGCTTGGTAGTTTGTGAAGAATTCAAAAGGTCTAGATAACAAGTAATGCCTAATTTTTTTAATGTAAACACCATGGAAATTGATTTTCTCTTGGTGGTTGTGTAATTTATATTTTTAACTAATATTTTCCTACTTGAAAAAATTATTTAATGGTCTATCCCACCTTTGCCTGGTTGTGCTAAGATGGATCCTACTATAGTTTTGAAAGCATCGCCATGTACATGGAATGGCTTTTTCCAGTCAATAAATATCAAGATGGGTTTTGTTACCAAAATCTACCTTAGATAAATAAATTTTGGTTGACACTTAGGTGTCCATTAAAATTTGGTGTCTTTATGAAATAGATTTTTCATGGTTGATGATATGGTTACATATCCTTTTATGAATTTCCTATAATATCTAGTATGACCCCGAAAGGTGTGTACTTTAGTGGATTATTTAAGAGGTGGAATTTTTAATATAACAAGAAATTTATCTAGATTAACTAGGATCCCATTGTTGTACACTACATGACCCATCAAGATACCAAAAGGATAAACAATAAACCTTTATTAAATTTAAGGTGATTCAAAAATCCCTGCATCACTCTAGTATCAACCTGAGCTTTGACAAGTAATCTTTAAATAGAGGGAAGACTAACTAGGCATATAAATAAACCTTAAATAAATATGAATGATGTATTTAAATAGATTAACCACATCTATATGAAATATATTAGGTGCATTCTTTAATCAAAATGACATTACCTTATATGCAAATGACCCCCATTTAGTAGCAAAGGCATTTATGACCTAATCTTCTTTGGAAATAATAATTTGGTGGTAACAATTAAAACCATATATACAGGAATATAACTCATGTCTAGTTTCCAAATTCAAGTACTTCATTAGTAAAAGGGATAGGGAATGGATCATTGACACAAGAATCATTAAGTACATAAAAATACCCACACACCTATATTTATCCCATCTTCTTAGGTTGTACCACCATGGGGATCACCCATTATTCCTTCTCATAGATAGATAATTATATCTTCTTACATTAAATTTAATTTAGCCTTTACTTTAGTTTTCATGTTGGGATTGAGTCTGTATGGTCACTTTTTAATCAGGCATACACATTACTTTAGCTCAATGTGTATCTCACCTAAAGATGAATCTTTGTATTTGACCTATAAAAAATTACTTGGAAACACATATTCGTAGTCTCTTAACAATCACAAGGCTTTATATATTTTCTCTTATCCCTAGTAATATCCCACTAATGCAAGCTTAGGGGTTGCTTCTACCCTAATATTTCTTGCATCTTCTATAATGGTTCCTAATACATTTTTTCTAATCCACTATGCATATTATCCTGTATAATGTATTTTCCTTCCCATTTTGGGATGTCAATACTATGAAAATTATCTTCTTCTACCTACTATGCTCTTTTTACTAGTTTAGGATCCTCTTCAAGTTATAGTTCAAATAACCCTTCTAAATCAATATCCCCATCACTATCACTATCACTATCACTATCACTATCACTATCACTATCACTATCAATATCAATATCACTATCACTATCACTATCACTATCACTATCACTATCACTATCACTATCACTATCACTAGACTCTATTAGATCATTATTTATTTTATTAAAAGGATTAATATGTAGATTTTATTTTTTATTGTATTTTTAATTACATAGTTTAAAATCTAGATCCTATACAAATTCCTAATGAGAACATGATTCAATAACATTTGTTAAATATTTTATGCCTGTGTGAAATATATTTTTTGATCTTTTGTAAGGTATTCTATACTAAATGATTATCATCTTAAAATAAAAAAGTTTTGATAAAATCTTACTGAAGTCATGTCTAGTGTTTGATTTATTTTTTATACTCTTGATGCATGTACTAGGTTATTGGAAGAGGTGCAAGAGTATGACTAAATACGTTCACCCAATATTGAGGCTCTACACCTTGTATATTTATATGTCTACACACTAATTTATGTATAGTTTAGGGATTTTGACCTCTTGAAATAAAGGAAATTCTATTTTAATACTAGATGGTAGTTGAAACCTTAAGCATAATATTTTATATGCATCCTCCAAATGCATATATGTGTTTCTTTGCACAACCCACCATGTTGTATTAGTTCCTTGCAACTCATAGTTAAGTGGATTGAGTCTTTAATCTACCTATAGTACATGATGTTCAATCCTTAATATGAATGGATTAATATCCTTGATCATAAAATATTAATGTATTTAGAATTTTTTAGTGAACACCATGTGTAGAGGTCTCAACTCATGATCTCTATAGGATAATTAAAGATATTTGCATTCGAGTCGCCACTTATGGATGAGGTTAAATCCCAAGGTAGGATTCCTTTAGGGGTAGGTTCAATGTAATCCATCATAGTTTTATTATTATTATACAAAAATTCTACCTCAGATCATGTTGGAGAATGTACGAAAGGAAAAACACATTCTTCAATTTGAACTAGTCTAAATGATGACTTTGTGATAACTAGTTTAAATACCAAGGGTTATTCCTTATAAGAAATATAGGGCTTCCACTTCTGAAATTCAAGTGTTTACCTCAATTTTCCTTTCAACTATCCCCACCTTAAATGAATTATTATCCCTACATGCATGAGGAGATTCTAGCTTAGGGATGATGCATGGTTTATATTCATTTGTTTAGAGGTATGACTACTATTTTATCTTTTTTACACAATTCTAACTAATTACACATAGTGTCAATAGTCATTTGGGCATCATAGACCCATTTATTATTGATTAAGGTGGGGTAATGGGTGTCTGGTGTATTCATGTCAATGACGTCAATGTCTCTTCAAAAGCTAAGTTCATTTACTTTATTTTTAACATCTTCTATTTGGCCAATAGGTTTGACTCTATCATAATCCAATAAACGTAATGTTACTAGTTTTTAACTAAGGTTTGGTTTGCCAATGGATTCCCATGTAGAGAGAGGAATAATATTAATGATAATGAAAAAGTTAAATACTATATTTGGAATTTCATATCCATCCAACTTGATGTCTAGTTAAGAATCCACATCTTAGGGATTCTTGGTCTTGACATATAAAACTACTTTGTCAGCCCTTTTCTATCATCACTGTGCATAATATAGAAGGCTATGAAGAAGTTTATTTATGTTCTAAGATATAAACTCATTACACGATATGATAATTAGTTTCATTAGATCTGTCAAAGTGATCATAATGCATTTTTGTTGAAAGATCCAAATAATTTGCTGATATATTTTAGCATCAATATCAGTGTTATCTTCATCAAAATCTATTTTTTATTGTATTTATTATAATACCTATGAATTTTGTTGCATTATATTCCTTTTAGTTATAGGGTTAGGATATTTATCCTATTAGAATTTTCTAATATTAAGATCTTGAGGATTCTTTAATGGAGGTAACCCTTGTTTAGCACTTTTTTTCCTTATGACAACTTTCACAAATGCATTTTCCTTTGGTTTCACATTAATCATGCTTATGTTTCAAATTAGCTTTTCCTTTCTTTGTTTTTATAGAATAGGGTAGTATTCCATTTGATGTTGACCTTTGATCCTATAATATACACAATAAACTTGCCTTTGGGAATTGGTGGGATAATTTTTCACATAATGATTATATGCACCACATAAATAACATTACATAGGTATCCTATTCTATTGATTATCATTATTATGACCTCCATGATATCTTCCATGATATTCACACTATTTTTCTCAAGACTAACTTGAAGTTTTTTCTTCTGTAACTTCTTTGTTTGTAATGCCCATTTGATTTATGTACTAAGCCTTCCAAAATTATCGATAAAGGAACCAAAACAACTTGAGTTATCTTATCTCTTTTTACCTTATATAAATAAAGTGGGCTTGGGGGATGCATACTCTTGAAATGAATGATGCTTATTTTCAACTTATTTTTGCTTTAAACTTAAACATGTAATATTAATACCTTAAAAGTTTACACTTTCCTAGGAACTTTACTTCCTAGTTCCAAAAAAAATACCCTCAGTTAACTATGACCTACCTCTACTTCCTAACTAATCTAACTCAGAATCTTTACTTCCAACATCCTCTTTATAAACTATCCTTTCCTCATATTTAGCATACCCTTCTCTTTCAGTAGCTTTTGTACCTTATTTCAACAACCTTTCTTCTTCAACATCTTTGCCTTGTACTTGTATAGCTCTAGTAACTTCTAATTTGCTTTCAGTCCTACTCATAGTTAATGTCTCTTAACTTATTCCATCTTCTTTGTTGTCTCATCTCTCTCTCAAGTCCCAATTTTTATTCACTCAGATTATTTTCATCTTTCATTTTCTAGGATTAAGTTCAAGTTATTCTTACTTATCTCCTCATCATCAAATTTTTATCGCATGCACACCCATGGTTCTTTAAGTGACTACTCCATATTTTTTGGATTAGGCACCATGGCTTTTTTCATAACCAACATTTTGATCAACAAGGGTAGTCACTATAAAAGCTTCCCTCTAATTCCTTGAACAAATTAATCATTCACAGTCTCAAAATCTATGTATTCTTTTATTAAAAACTCTATGATATAGCCATCAATCATATTCTTCTTCTAGTAATCTATTACTCAAGACTAGTTAGTATTTAGATTACATAATCTTTCTAGTTTGTATTTAGTCCAATTTATAATTTTTTTTCTCCTAGGACTAATGTAATAGTATTCTAATTTGGGTAGCCACTTAGCTAATAGTCTAGGTAATTTTCAACAAAAAATTCATATATTTCACTACAGATGTGTTCTTGGATGATCTCATCTACATTCTTTTTGACTCTTTGCACTTCTTCCTTTGAATTTTTTTTAATTTTATCATTTATCCATAATTCTATGCCTCTCAGATCTACTAATCATCTCAAAATAGTTCATAAAATTTGGGTACATGCTCACTACACCATTAGTAGTAGAGGTTCTTAGAATTTCCCTAGAACATGATAATTACAAGGATAAGTTATGTAGTAGAGATCATAATCAATGATGGAGAGATGAGAATCATAAATACCATATAAAAATATTTAATTGGATAAAAATTAGTGTGAAGCATATATATAAATGGAAAAGACCATAATTCATTTTGCATCAAATTATATAATAAAGCAAAATAGATTACTCAATTGCACATACATCCGGCATAAAATAAAATATGTGAGAACATTAACAATACAATTTATATTAATCTCCATTAATACATCAAACTATATTATTCTACATAAAAATACTTGTTGGAAAAAATATCATACCTTAGAGGAGGTTTTTCAATCCCAATCTAACATTTGGGAAACAATGTAATACCCTTAGGCCTATGGGTTTCGTATAATAGAGGTAGACCTCTAGGTTTAAGGGGTAGCTCCATGAATTAAACTATAAGTGCTTATCACATTTAATAATTTATTTATTGTGGAAAAAGGGATAGAAATATGTATGAAATTAAATTAATAAAAGGGTTTTATACACCATGAGGATCTCCACAATATCATCTTACTCTTGCACTAGTATATAAGACCTACAACACTAGCTTCAAATTCCTAAGATAATCTAACATTAGTATTTCAATATAGAGGTAACTTGAATCAAAGTACTCAAGGGAAGTGGGATAGAGGATATATTTCAGAATTTAAGGGAACTTTTACACTTTCAAGGATCCAAACACACTAGCTACACTCCATATGACTTGTTATAATGAGAACTTCTTACATAAAACATGAAAGGACAAAGAAAAGACAAGGATAGTTGTTTATCACTCGACCTCAGCATACATTATTATATGCACACTTAAAAAATATGTTTATGAAAAAAAAACAAAATTTCATTTATTATTCAAAGGAAAAGTACAACATTAAAC
The DNA here is from genome assembly GCA_037957365.1 of Torreya grandis. Taxonomy (NCBI): domain Eukaryota; kingdom Viridiplantae; phylum Streptophyta; class Pinopsida; order Cupressales; family Taxaceae; genus Torreya; species Torreya grandis. The sequence continues at coordinate 885,479 of JARHVA010005299.1, forward strand.
TAGGAGGGCTTTGCCATACAAGTGTGGAATTGGAAAACAAGAGACAAAATGGCTAGCACTTATAGAGTGTGAAAAAGAGGGAGGGAATTAGAGGTCAAGGGTCATAATTACACTTATAAAGGAATATAATTAGTTATTTTTTATAAGATTAGATTATTAAATGGACCATGTAAGGTTTATTTTCACAAATTTCCCTCCAAAGCATGAAAACTCCTCAAATTTGGCATATGATTTTTCAACTAGCTTCTTTAAACTTGCCTTCATCATTGGAATGTATTGAGTCATCCACAACAAAATAGGAACAATTTACCCATGTGAATTATCATGGGGGGTAATAAAAATATAAAACATGCATATGATGTGTCTCTAGTCATTAATCTTCTTTTAGACAAGTGTTCTCATTGCCTATAATCATCACCATCCTTCTTTCACTCATTTTTCATACTTGTCATTTAAGTGACCTTTAGTTTTTGAATATAATCAATATATGGGGTGGTATGAAATATATTAAGAGTAATCATGTCCATAAATACATTATCAAAACCTTAAAATGCCTTCTATATAAAGTTATCACCTTCTCACTTGGTGATCAACGTCCATTCACTATGCTAGTTTGTACTGCTTAAAGTGAAGGTGCTTTTAGAGGTACATTTGTTATTTGTTAAAGTAATAAATGGATATGAGGGGTTATATTAAGTCCAACATGATCTCCCCAAGTTATCCTCATCCTTTAAGACTTCTCTATACCTTCAAAATATAAAAATATATCAAGAAAATTAGTTTTATACCCTATCCATTTAAATAGATTACAAGCCAACTTCATGAGAAGGAGCCTAGGGGAGTCTTATAGAAATCCCATTCACTTTCAAAGTAACAAAAATTATTTTTTATTCCTTTCATTCTTTTTCTTTCCCATCAAGTCATTATCAGGGATTTTGGAGGGTTTTGAGGGAGTTTGACCCTTAAGTATTATTCATACAATCTTAACATTCAATCCTTAGATGAATTCCACTATAATATTATCTAGGAAATTATTCAACATATCCCAACTCCTTGTAAATCCATGATAAGACTCCGTACACAAATGAGCTTCTTAAGGTATCTTATCAAGCTCTTCCCTACATTATATGTGCTCTTAGTTATTATTAAGCCAAGAAATGACCTCTCTATTACATTATCTATAAACTAAAGGAAATTACTCACATTATAACTCCCCATGAGTTTACTCTAATTCCTTATAATATTCACTTGAACATAGAAGTGGTATTAGAACCCCTTTACAAATTAGGCCTAGTCTAGGCCTAATAGGTATGACTAGTGTTTCATTGATTAAGGACATGTGTAGTTTTCATCACCTACAAGGTAATTTATATGTTGGTTCATGTGTATCTCATGATTATTCATCACTCTATAGTGATGTAATAGTTCCCTCTATCTGAGATAGAATAGAGGATACTTCCCTTATTTTCTTAGGAAAAATAAGGATATGAGAGGATTTTATAAGTCATATGGATACTACATATAAAATTTTGTAACTAGATCACCTTTTTATCACCCTTAATAATAAAACTCTTTAGTATAGACTTTTAGACATTAACTATGAACTATGTTTGTGTATTGACTATAGGTTTTGGGTTGAAGCCTTATTTACCCTATTTTCATGTGATGAGAATATCATGAGATGGTAATTATAATTTTTAGGGTGATATCACACCTATTAACATTGGTAACTTCTATTAGATCCCTCAATATATACATTCCACTTTGATAGACCTAGCTAGTAGACTGTATGACTATGTTATTCACTTGAAAAAGGGTTGCCTATATGGTGTAACTTAGAGTTATACCTCATGTCATGTTTAGATGCTCCACTTGAAGTCATCAAGGTCAATTCTAATTCATATATACTCACTTCATTATTAAATACTTGTGACAATACCAAATTTACATATGCTAGTGCACTATCACACTATAGTCAGACTACAAGTGACCTTTCTAAGAGCAAAAGACTAATCATAGGAGATAATGTAGGTCAAGACCTTGTACTGAAACCACCTTTATCTCTTTTTCGAATCATGGTTTCTTATCTATTAAAAAGGAGTCATTTTATCAAAATCTATTATTTTATTTTATCTTGGTGTATTGAAAGAGCATTTAAACCAAAAAACACTATAGAGAACATTGGCATTCTACAATGAAATAATGTGTGAAATAGGTGCCTCATATACATAACTTATTTGGACCAAACAATCACGCTCTTTTGTTAATGCCTCACACCTAGGTCTAAAATTCATGATGAAATACTTAGGATTGTGTATGACTCAATACATCTTCCCATGAAATGATAAAAATCAAGTCATGCTCCATGTTTTAGAGTTTTTAAGGTGATGAATCCCTTAAGTCACCCTGTCAACTTGTGGCGGGATAGCATAGGTATTTATGTTACTTCATGTCTCTTCCATGGTTACTATGACACCTTTATATACTTCAAGTCCTTAAGGAATGTTAAAACCTATATCAAACACTTGGTCTCCAATCTTCATGGACCTCTTTGGAGACCTATAGATGCATATGTAGGTCATAGGGTAGTGCAGATATAATATAGACAATGTGTATGGTGGATGGTTATATAACCAATATTATGACTCCTATCAATCTTAAAATTGATATTTTAAACCTTTATGGACTTCAAATTAGTTCTAATGCTCTCATTCCAATCATGATTAGTCTTTTATGGGGTACTTGTAGGTGCATATCAGGCTACAGGACTATGTTTATTAGAGAGTTGGTTGTCTCAACTATTCTCAACCATTTTCATATCTAAACTTGGTTTTTCATTCTTTAAGAGTGTGTTTAACACATTTTAAAACTTTTCATTTCATCTTCATGATGGCTATGCAATATTTAAAACTCTCATTCACCTTGTTGTACATGGATAATTGTACGAAACTAATTATCTAGCATATATGATTGTGTTTTTATCAATATATGACCTTGAGACCACATATTCACATGAGTGGACTACTAAACATGAATTGAAAGATCAAATCAAAACATTTTAACTTGTATTTCCATTTTTGTGAAGGTCAAAATGAGATGCTAGCTCTTACAACTGATGAAATTGTCTGGAGATTCAATAATGTCTTTCATTAGTGGAGTGGAGTTTTATTCCTGTATTCCTCTCAAAAAAATTAAAAAATATGTTAATAAACATGTGACAAAAATATTCACACTACTTAGAACCAAGTATAATCACTATTTTTTATAGAATTAGTCAAACATAAGAGAAAACTTCAGTGTGTGAGGATATACATGATAAAAGGAGTAGTCAAATTCTAAAAATTGGTTCATAAAGAATGAGTATCCAATAATTTAATTACTACCATGAAATATAAGTATAATAAGTTTATTAACATCATTTAGAGGCATTTGACCAAATTCTTCTCCTACTGGCTGTACCATGAGAAACCCTGTTGGCCAATAATGTATGCCAAGGAGAGAAATGAAGGAGCATAATTATTTTAGGAATTTTTTTTGACATATGAAGATGATAAAACATATAAGTTAACTCAATGAATCTGAATATTAATTTCAAAACCTTCCACATGTACCAAAACACTTGCATATGTCATATAACTAACCAAATTCTCCCTTTTCCAACTATTTTCTTGATCTGAATTAGGAACCTACACATTTTTAGTTATATAACACCACTTATTATAGTATTATGACATATAGTATTGTTAAAGGCATTGTGATACACTTTTGTACTTATTAAAATTATACAACCCTCATAAATGACTCTAAACATGACCTTAAGTGACTAGAAATGGCACAAGGGGATAAAATGGGTGTAATCAAGGTAATGACATATTGAATGAATCTTACTTAGGAAAATTACACACACTATAAGACCCAAATAAACCCATTTAAAAGTTTTATATTATATTGGATTGACTTATTTTGACTTGTGTTTGAAATAGTCAACATTCTTAGTGATTTCCTATGCCAAGAATAGTAGCCTACTCCTATCCATTAGGATATGGAGTCACCTATACATATATATGACACTATTTTTACCTTTTAAAATATAATAAAACAAAATAAACAATAGGAAAAATACACGAAACAACACACCACACACTTGTGCTTCATGAGCATTTATGGAACACCTATACACAACCCAAACAAATTAATTCAAACACAAACAAACCTAAAATAAACTCTTCCTCATAGATCAAAGGGGAAGTTTTAAACCTTTATTTATTAATGAAATGAATAAGTGAATGAGTAATGTTGTTTCTTATGCCTTTAAACTTGTATCTCCAACTCCTTCATGATTTTTACCAACCTCATTGGCATGACATTTAATGAAATCAAAGTAGCTATAAGTAGATCACCTATAGAAGTTAACTCGTCTTGTATTTTAACACCCTCAAAACTATCATAATAATCCCCAAATATAAAATCCAATGGTGGTTTAACAAGGCATACCTTCTTGACTTTCTTGGTGCTCACAATAAGGTCAGGTTTCTTTTTAGTTTCAATTTCCTCAAACTCATAAAGGATCTTTACAAAGCTCACCCAATATTGGTCATTGTCTTATATGGAGACTTATTTTTATATTTTATCATGTAATTACCCCTTAAATTGGAAAATTTATTAAATATATTGGAAAATATTCATTTGTTGATACCAATCATCCTTACTCTCCTTATTTTTGAGAACCACTACCTCTTCAATTTTATCTTCTTGATCACGATGCTCTTGATGTGTAAGATCATCAATATTTCCTTCCTTTTTCTCTAATACATCTGAAAATGGTTCAACATCAAGTGGAAATTTTGAGTGATTCTTAAGGACAAAATTTTATGCCTTGGTCTCATTTGATTCTTTCATGACTGTAGTTTCTTGAATAGTGACTTTATGTTCATCTTCATTCTTAACAAAGCTCCTTATTTATGCTTCATAAGACACTCAAATTCATTATTTTTAGGATTGTAAAAAACCTCATGATCAGATAATGAATTTATTAGGAAGGGGAATAGTCTTACCTAGCTAATAAAACTCATAATTTATGGCATTGAACATTTTCCATAGATCATCTTCTTCATGAATTATACCTTTAAGAACTCCATCATTGAAATAAACTAAGTTAGTAGATATGGGGTCTTTATTAAACACTTTTATTTTAATTCCTTGACCAAATTTTATATGGACATTTGACATAGGACCTTCAACAGTCTTCCCTTCACTCAAGAACATGGAATTGAACTTATGTTCAATAAGAGGAGTCCCTATGGTAATTTATTCTTCATAATCACTTAAAGAATCCTCTTGACCATCTATTTCTTGAGCTTACTCCTCTTCACTTTATTCCCATAAAAGGTGTTCTCTTTCAAGAAGGGAATAGGTTGGAGGGTAATGGATAGGCTCATGGGTTGGAAGAGGAATATGAGATGTCATGGAGGGACTTTGAATGGTTATGGGAATAAGGACTTCTTGAGTAAGCTCATAATTTAATGACAAGTTATGTTGGTAAATAGGAAATACATTTATTCAACAAGAGTTTCACCTTTCCTATAACCTCCTTGAGGCTCTTTAACAACTGCAATATCACTTTTAAACTCTTTATCTTGGTACATCCTTAACTTATCTATTGAGCACTGGAAACACTTCTTTTCCAAGTATAGCTAGTCATTTATATCCCATTGAGTTTCCTCTTAAATTAACTCCCACCAATCCATCCACCTTTTAAAAATAAATTCTTAACCATTCCATGAGATGGTTGGGGAGTACATCAAATTCATTATCCCATGTTATCATATTATCTTCACTATCTAGTAGGCTTGGCATGAGTGCCAATAAGTATTTCATATGAGATGGGGTTAATGGAAGAGGATGAGGGTAATGATGTGGATTGAGGAAATGTTTAATTTTTTGGATTTGAGCTTGTAAGAATTCACATCTTTCCTTGTAATACCTTGATGTAAAATCAATAGGGTTATTTGACGCCCCATGATAAGACTAATAAGAGTCAACTTGAGGTTGATATGCATCATGGTATGATTGGTAGGATTCATATTAATGTTGATAGGAAGACATTTATTAAACAACATGATGTCCATATGGAGAAGGAAATGAATTACCATAGGGTTTTCATGGCTCATAGGATTGATAACAATTTTGATAGGGTTATTATCAAGTATAACATGGATCACAATAATATTGATAAAGAGGAGAATAGTAAGGTTTTTCATCATAGATATTCATATCAACCTCATGGTCAAAGGAAATATGAACACTAATCACAAAATTCAATAATAGATACTTGGGATGATTACAACTAGAATATTTCAGTTAGAGTCACCATTGGTGTTATCTTGATTTCTTCTAACAGTTGATTAGAGGAAAGACACATCAAAAATATTTATACTTTTTGGGACCTTTCTCCCATTGGGCATGCCATAAATATTGGCACCAAATACCACACCCTATAGTATTTTGTTCAATCCTACTCTAAGATTTGTGAAACATTGGAATACCTCTATGCATGTGGGTTACCTATAGTAGAGGTAGACCAATCTATTTAAGGGTTAGCTCCTTGAGTTAAACTTTAAGTGTTAATCACCTATACTAAATAATTATTTATGGGAAAATGGGTATAAATATTCATGAAAGTAAACTATTCAAAGGGGAAGATATCCATAATATCATCATACTTTTGCACTAAGAAACATGACCTATAACACTAGCTTCAAAGTCCTAAGATAATCTAGCATTAGTACTTAAATATAGAGGTGATATGCATGAGACTACTTAATGTAAGTGGGACAAAGGTCATATTTCATACTCTAAGGTAAATTGTACACTTTAATGGATACAAACACACTAGCTACACTCCATATGACTTGTTAGGGTGAGAACTTCTTTCACCAAACATGAAAGGATAAAGAGAAAATAAGGATATTTATTTATCACTAGACATCACCATACATCACTTTGCACACTTAGAAAATATTTCTATGAACTAAAAACTATATTTTATGTATTATTCAAAGTCAAATTACAACAAGAAACTAGTATGGCTTTGCCATACTAGTTGTGAAATTATAAATAAGAGCCAAAATGGCCATTACTTATAGAGTGTGATAAAAGAGGGAGAAGAGTATAGCTCAAAGGTCAAAATGACACTTTTCAAGGAATGATAATCAATTATGTTTCATATGAGTATAGTACTAAATGTACCTCCAAGGCATGAAAACTCCTTAAATCTAGTGTATGATTATTCAACTAGCTTCTTTAAAACTATCTTTATCATTGTCTTAGCTTGAGAACTTTACATCAAACTAAGAACAATTGACATATTTTCACTATGATGCGGGGGGGGGGGGGGGGGGGGTGTGTTTAATAAAAATCTAAAACAGGATTTGGATGTGTCCTTAGTCATTAATATTTTTCTAGATAAGTTTTATTATTGCTTATAGTCACCATCATCCTTCTTTCACTCATTTTTCACACTTATCATTCAAGTGACATTTAGTTTTATAGTAAAATCCATACAAGGTGTGGTATGGCACCTAAAAATAGTCAAAATTTCCCTAGAAACATTAGGTAGACCTTAAAATTCCTCCTAATTAAAGTTATCACCTTCTCGCTTGATGATCACCTTCTATTCACTATGCCAATTTGGACTTCTTAAAGTGAAGGTGCTTAAATAGGTACCTATGTTATTGAATAAAAAAAAAATGGAAATTAGGGGTTATATTTAGTCCCAATTGATCTCCCCAAATGATCCTCATCCTTTAAGACTTTTATGTACCTAAAAATACCAAAATCTATCAAGAAAACTAGTTTTGTACCTTGTCTATACAAATAAGGTACAAGCCAACTTGATGGGAAGGAGCCTGGGGGAGTATTTTATAAGTCCCAATTAGTTTCCAAGTCATAAAAAATCATTTGTATGCCTTTTAATTTTTGTCTTTCCCATTAGGTCACCATCAAGGGTTTTGGAGGGTTTTTAATAGTTTTGAACCTTAAGGATTATTCATACAATCTTAAAATTCAATATTTAGAAAAATTCAACTAGAATATTGTCTAAGAACATATTAAACATATCCCAACTCCTCAATTATACATGTTAAACATTTGTATAAATATGTGTGTCTTAAGGTGGTTTCTTGAGCTCTTCCTTGCATTTTGTGTACCCCAAGTTGTTCTTAAGACAATATAGGACCTCTCTATGATTTTATATAAAAACCAAAGGATATAAATCACCTTATAACTCCTCACAAATGTCATTACATTCCTTATAATTTTCAATTTAACCGATAAGTGGTGTTAGACCCCCTTTAGGCATTAGGCCTAGTTTAGGCCTAATAGGTCTGATTAGTGTTTCATTGCTTAAGGACACTTTGTGAATTTTCCATCACCTCTAGGGTAATTTATATGTTGGTTCATGTTTAACTCACCATTTTTCATCAATATATAGTGATCCAATAGTCCTCAACTCACCTTCTTACTTTTCAGACTTCTTACCTATAAGGTATTCTATCTGGGAGTATCTTCTATCTAATATAGAATAAAGGACACTTCCTATGTTGTCTCAAGAGAAACAAAGATATGAGAGGATATTTAAATTAATATAGTTCTTATTTAAAAAATTTTTGAGCTATATCACCCTCAACACTCAAACTCTTTAGGACAAACTTTTAGACATTAACTGTACACCAAGTCTGTGTATTAACTATAGGTTTTGGGTTGAAGCCTTATTTGACATATTTATATGTGATGATAATCTCATGAGATGGTCATTATATTTTTTATTGTTTTATCACACGTTTCAACACTCCCAAATTTTTTTATCTCCCTCAATCTATAAATTTCTCTTTGACATGGCTACCTAGCAAATTATATGACTATGTTGTTCACTCAAAAAAAGGAGTGCCTATAGGGTGTCACTTAGTGTTAGACATAATGTCATGTTTATATGATCCCATTTAAGTCATCAAGGTAACTTAAAACTAATTTATACTCACTTCATGCATAAAGACTTGTGACAAGACCAAACTGCCATATGTTAGTGCACTCTCACACTATAGTTAGACTATAGGTGACCTTTTTGAGAGAAAAGGACTACCTATTGTTTCCTAATATTTATTACTCTATTTTTAATTTTAGTGAAAGGGAAAGAAATAATATATAAGGGGTGTGTAAGGGTACCTAATTGAAAGTGCATGTGCATTGATATCTAAAAGAAGTGAGAGCTCCTTTTTGGCTAGGGAGGAAGACCTGTAGTAAGAAAGAGCTACAAGAAACTTGTTGATTAGATAATAAGGTGGGGGAATTGCCTAGTATATTCTAGATCCAAAAAACTAACATCTTTCTAAGATGAATGTCAATCCCCTTTTTGATAAAATTCTTGGTATAAATAAAAGATAATACTTGTAGTAAATAACATAAAGATAAATGATATCTAATACTAGTTATTAAAAAGAAATGTTTAGGTCATGTCTAGTCTAGTCTAATCTATGACAAAAGGTATAAAATAGAGTTTGGTTAATGGGTAAAAGGCTACTAGTTTAGACAACATTGTGAATTGATGATGGTTAAGGTGACCAGTGATGGTTGGTCTAACCAGTAATACTTGGATTATCATCAATGGTTGTTATAACTAATGATGGTTTCAAGAACTGGTGATGGTTACATGTTTTAGTAAGATATTGAAGTCGATTTGAAAAGGGAATGGTAGATGGTTCAAGGTTTGATTAGGTCTAGTAAAGGCTTGAATGTGGACCTAGTGAGAGGTTGAAAGCTGGAAGATTAATTTGATGAGATTTTAGTCAAGATAAGAAGCTAAGGAAAATAATAAAATGAATTGAAAACAAATATAAATTACCTATTGTCAATGAGACAAAGAGATGGTAAAAAATACCTAGAGAAATTCCACCAGTGTAATAACAGTCCAACAGTTAAGAATGACTTGGGTAGCATTTTGATAAGGGTGGATACCTACAAATATAGTTTGGTAGCATGCACTTACATATTATTTGATCATATCCCTCTTGTCTTTCTTATAGCTCTATATTTATAAGAAGAATTTTCCAAATGGAGTGGAAGAAGTTGATAAATAGGTAAGAGATAAACATGCTTAGTTGGGTGATAGAAAGCTGATTTGTATCACCAAATAGAAAGTTACTAAATTGAGTGTGAAGTTAATCTCATACTCAATCTGGAAAATTGCTTTTATATAAGCAGGGGACTTATCCATCAAAGATTAATATTAAATATTGATGATTAGGTTGATCATCAATGGTCAAGGGTCTAGATGAAAATGGGTTAAAAATGGTTATAAAGAAGTAGGTTAAAATGGTTAAGTTAGTACGTTAAAAAGGGGGCTAAGTCTACTAGTTGGTTAACTAGCTCCAAACATTGGGTAAGGGTTTAAGGCTGTTTTAACATAAAAAATTGGGTAGTTTTTGAGTTTCTACATTTCCCCCCCTTTTTCCTATGTAAATTTTGGTCAATAAGTTACAAAACAAAAATAGAGCAGGTTGGGTGATGGGTGATGGCTAAGCTGACTCTAGCTGCACTAGGCAAGTGAACGCTACTTGCATATTACCATGGACATAATATCCAAAAAAAACATTAACACAAATATATTTTTTTAATGGTCCATGGGTGGGTTGCAGAGAATAGGTGTGCTTCGAGGATAAGGTAGTGATATTTAATTGGGTTACCCCAAACTAAATAATCACATGGTTTAGTTTGAGTGAAGGTTTATGGAGAAGGGTCATCCCTAAAAGGTCAAATTTCCTTAAGTATGGGAGGAAGGTATTCTCCCTCAAATTAAGAGTCAAGGAGACACGGTCAAATTAGGTCGAGGTTTGATAAATGGTAAGTCATGAGGTGGGTGAAAAAAAGGTGAGGTTGGTCACTTGAGACATAAATATGTACATAAAATGTAATGAAGTATGAAATTAAAAATTGTTTAAAGATGAAGATTGCCATGTTGTTAAAAATAAGATTGAGTTCTAGGATAAAGGATAAGGTAATTTGTCCCTAGTATTGGTCATAGTTGATCAAGTTAGTCTTGTCAAGTATCCTAAATAGGGTCAGTGTTTACTCAGGTATCCAGGGTAGAAAGTGCTCTTGAGAAAAACACAAATGGTCTAGTTGTGCATGAGGTGGTGCAAATTTAATTATTCAACATGGAAAAATTAGTCTATGAGATCAAAAAAACCAAGGCAAGGTCATCATAAAACATGCAATAGGTTGGGTCAAAGGGCGCCAACATTGATGTGGATGTGGCCAAATGGCTAGGTAGTTTGGAAAAAAAGGGTAATCTACAAAATTTAAGTGATAATGTGACTCCTAAATAAGTTGGTAGAGAAGGATAAGCTCCATAGTTTGAGGGAGAGGGTGACTCCCAAATAAGTTGGTGGATGTCTAAATGGGTTTCCCCCACTTGGGTGTACTAGTTAGTTTGGTTTGGGTTGATAGGGTTGATAAGAGAGGTAAAATTGGATTTGATAGTTTAAGTTGAGCAGATAAGGCTTCTTAATAAGTGGTTAGGTAGATAGGTGTTTTAATCATGGTAGGTAAGGCTTAAGAAGTTGATTGGTAGGTAATGGTTTGGTTTGGTAATGTTGGTTGAATAGGTTAGGTAGGTTTGGTAGATCAATAGGTTGGGGTGATGTTTATTAGTTAGATAAAGTAGATAAGGTTGATAAGGTTAGTTGGGTTGACATTTTAGGCTAGTTGGGTAAAGTTGACAAGGTATGTTAGGATGTTGGTTGGGTATGGATAACCCAATGGTTGATGAGGTTGGATAGGTTTGAAGTTGAAATTGATAAAAATAATTATTAAGTTGGTGTTAATGGGTTATTAGTTGTGTAGATGAGGTGATTGGAGACAAGTTTCCTCTAAAGGTTAAGTTTGGTTTGGTTCTGGTTAGCTAGGATTATGGAGAAAGGTAACCTCCAAGGTTTAGGGAGAAGGTGACTCCAAAAGGTAAAAAGTTAAGTTGCTTCATTGGTTGGTTGATTTTTTTATGTTAACTTAATTAGATGGGTTAGGTGAATGTGATTGGTAGTTTCTAGTTGAGGAGATAGTTATTATTTTATTTAGATAAGACAAATAAGGTTGGTTTTATAGGTTTTATGGGTTAAATTTGGTTAGGTTGTTTGGTTGATTTGGTGATGTGTTGGTTTCAAAAAGGAGGAGACATGTAATCCAAAGTGATCATGAAAGTATAAGGGGGAGGCTAAATGCTTCAATTGACAAAGACCATGATGATAAGACGGGTGGGTTTATAAACATAAAAACCTTGTCCCACTTTTTCTTTATTGTGATTTTGATGGTTAAAAAAAAGTTAACTTGATCACATGGTGTCAAGTAAGATCTATGTCCCTTGATTTGTGGAGGGAAAAAGGGGAAATGGATGGTAGGTAGTGGGTTATAGCTATGGCAACCTTCTATAGGGATGGCTTACCCTTTTTTTAGGTGACCTAAGAACCTTGATAAACAAGTCCATGTCATATGTTAGGTGTATACTAATTGATGCAGGAAGTCTACTAATGAAAACTAATTATACTTTTCTTGAGATAGTTTATAGGTCTTATATTGCTTGTTTTGATATGCTGGTGAAGCTAATTGATGCAAGAAGCTTCAAATGATTTCTTTGACAAATTTGACTTAGCCATCCTTTGAGGGAGTGGTTTAATTTTAGGTTTGTTCATATTTGATAGTTGTCTTTCAAGGGAGTAGTCTATTTTAAGTTCAAGCAATTTTTGATTGTTTTGAGTAGTTGTCCTTCAAAGGAGTAGTCTGCATACTAAAGATGATGACCCAAGTGATATTTTAGTATCCCAAATGTTTATATGATAGTTTAGACATGGACCATCTATATATGCCTAAGGTTTTCCTTTATGGAGGTAAAGCCATGGCACAAGAATGTTGATAATGGGTGGAAGAGTTATTTTTAAGTGACAATGACCATGGGATTCCATTTGATTAGGGAGAAAAATTATCCAAGAGGATCATGCCATGGTTAGATCCATGGTATCCATGCTTAGGATTAGGTAAAGTTGGTGATAGATAATCACATTATCTTATTTTTAATTGGTTGTCCTTAAAGATAAGGAGCTGAAGGTGATTGAAAATAATGGATGAACTTAAGTTAAACACACAAACTAACAAAGAACTTGGTTTAACCAAGGAATAGATGTGAAATCAATGTGTTTAAGAGGTTTAGACTTGATTTGCCACAATCTATGCTTGAATGGATTGGTAATGTCAATCAAAAGAGTAGATTTCCTCTAGTTGCTTTGTGACTTTTGGTTAGATGGGGAAAAGCCATGGGTTGACAAAAAGTTGAGTTTGGTTAGATGAGAGTTTTAATGGAGGAAGATAGTTAAAAAAGAGAAATGCGTAAAAGGTAACTAATAATGGCTAAGGTTAAAGTTATTTGGTTAGTTATTTAGTGGGTGGAGAAGGGTAATCTCCAATAGATAGGTTGTTAAAGAAGGGTATTCTCCAAACAGGTTTTTTTTTTTTTGGGGGGGGGGGGGGGGGGAGAAGGTGATTCTCTAATAATTTTGGTTGGGTGAAGGAAAAAGGTAATCCACAAGAATTTAAGGTTGGTTGGTTGATAGGTTTATTTGGTTCATTTGTGTTAAGTGGATTTGATTGCCTAGGTGGAGTTGATAAGGTAGGTTGGGTTGATAAATGGTTAAAGCCTTATGGAGGGGAGTTCCCCCAATTTACTTTTTCCATGGATGGTCAGAAGAGGGGAAAAATATTATAAGGTAAGGTGATGGTTAGTAATAAGGTTTTAGGAGGGGTGAAGATGAATTCACCCACTTCTCCAAGGGTTGATAGTTGTTAGTGGTTAATAGGTCAAGTTTGTAGGTGGTGATTCAGGTGGGATTTCCTCTAGTGCACCAAATCTAGAAGAAAGTAGTTGGGTTAAATTTGGGTAGGGTAGGTTTGATAGGTTTTATGGGTTGATTTTGGTTTGGGTGGTTAGGTAGGTTGGTCATCATTTAATAGAATGGTATATTGATTATGGTTTATTGAGTTGGGTTAGAGGTGGTTTAATTGGTTGAGAGAGGTAAGATAGATTATTGAGTTCATTTTTTGGTTTGATTGGTTTGATCATTTGGTTTGGTTTGTGAGGTAAGGTTAGGTGAATGGTTATAGGAAAGGTTTGGATAATGGTGGATTTGGTTTGGTTGATGGTATTTAAGGCTTGGTTAATAGGTTTCATAGAACTGGTAAGTGAAAAAGGTAGGTTGGTTGGTTCCACATGGTTTAGTTGAAAAGGTTGGTTGGTTTATTCCATATGGGTAAGTGGAGAGAATTGATGGGATGGTTCCTTGAATGTGGTTTCCAAGGAAAGTTGAAAAGGTTCTCCTTGGGTAAAAAGTGGTTTGGTTGAGGGTTATAGCATGGTTTCTCCTCAACAATGAGTGAAGGAAGAGTTTCCATGATTGACTATTTTATGATATTTAAGGCTAGGTTGGAGGGAACATAGAGAATTTCCTTGTAGACCTCCTTGTGATTTATAAGGTTTTGGATGATATCTTAAAAGAGCCACATCCATCTATCCCATGTTTGTTGGTGTGATGATAGGCACAAAATTCATCTTCTATAAACCAAAATGGTTTTGGAAAAGAAATATTGATGGGTTTGACTAGAGGAAGGTTAATGATAGAAGCCTCCAAGATTTTATCAAGGATTGAGGCATATGATTCCCTAATGGGGTATACTGCCTAGGAAGAGGGTGGACCAATGGCTCTTGAGTTAGTGAGCTAACTGGTGGGTTTGATGAGGTGGGTTGGTCTAGTGGGTTTGATAGGTTAGGTAGCTTTGATTTGTAGTTGTTGGTGGGTTTTTATAAGGTTGATAAGGGTGATAAGGTGGGTAAATTTTATAATTTGGGTAAGTTTAATAGGTTAGATTTATTGGGTAAGTTTGGTTGATAGTTGGGTAGGATTTATTGATAAAGGTTGGGTTGACAGTTATTGGGTTGAGTTGATAAGTTGATTAAGATTGATGAGGTGGGTTGGCTTAATTGGTTTGGTTGGATCAATATGTTGGTATGTTAGTTTTTTTTTAGATTAATAGGTTGATAAGTTGGTTGATATGTTGGGTTAATAGGTTGATAAGTTGGTGGGTTGGTTAATAAGGTGGGGTGAGGTAATTGATATGAGGGTTAGGGTAGATGGCCCAAGTTATGACAAGGTTAGGGTGATAGATGTGGTAGATGTTGATAAGTTATTGGTTAGGTAAGATAAAGGTTAAAGGGTTGTTAATAAGTTTTTGGTTGGTTGAAGTTGAAATTTGATTGGTTGTAGGTAAGGGTTGATTGGTCATGGGTACCAGAAATAGATAACTCTACTTTGCTTATCTAGTCCATTAACATTGTAACCAATTTAGGTGGTAGTTGATAGTTTGGGGGTTGATTGTGGTTGAATTTTGATGGATGATGGGTAGATTTGGATTGATTATATTTAAGGTAATGAGCATAGCTATTTTTAGATGCTAGGTAATGCTCAGATGTAAGAGGGTTATGGTCTAAGATTCTAGCAAACTAGGATCTCTAGAAAAGGTTATAGAAGGGATCTTGATTTGAACAAGGTAATGGAGATGAGGGTAAATGAGGTCAAAAGTATGGAAGGATTATGGTATAAGTTTGATTCCTTATAACTCAAATAAAGAGGAAATAAGAAAAAATTAAAGAAAGTAATGCATACACTAAGTGCATTAGATCCTAGGATAATTTTTATCTCATGTTGGCTTATGCCTTAGATAAGAATGTGTGAAGGTAGTTTGGCTTAAAAAATGGGTAACATATAGGAAAGCTAAGGATTTTTTAAGGTAATGTTTAGGAAATCAAAATAATATATGCTAGACTAGGTATGTGTCCTAATACTAAGGGTTGCTCCTCACACTTCAAAATCCTAAAGCTGAACCAGGTTGCTTAGTCAAGATATACCATCTATCTAAGGCTTATAATCTACCAGAGAATGGAGTGGGATCTTCTCTTGGTGATGATATCAAAGTGGGATTACCAAGTAGGGTAAGGTTATCTACTAGGTGGTGAAATCCCAGTGAGGCCTTGTCTCAAGTATGTTATGGTGAGTTTATTGATTATGTGGTTTAGGTTTTGTGTGTAATGAAAAAGTGAAGGTATGATAGATTACTTTCCCTTTAAAGTTACTAGGTGAACTAAATTAGCAAGAAAAAAAATAGATGCAAAGTTTGTTTTAAGCCCAAAAGAAAATTTTAGATTTCCTTGGATGAGCAAACAATAGAGAAAGAGATAAAGCATATAATACTAACTAAGAAAAGAAATGTCGTGGGTCCCACTAGGCATGCCAGAATATTTCCTAAAATTTCTTACTCTATTTTCAAATTTAGTGAAATGGAGAGAAACAATATATAAGGGATGTGTAAGGGTACTTGGTTGAAAGTGCACATGCATAGATTTGTAAATAATGTGAGAGTTCCTCTTTAGTTATGGAGGAAGACCTGTACTAAGAAAAAACTAAAAGAAACTTGTTGATTAGATATGAAGGTGGGGGGATTGCCTAGCATATGCTAGATCCAAGAAAGTAATAGCTTGATATAATGTCTATCAATCCCCTTTATGATAAAAGGTTTGGTATAAATAAAATATAATATTTGTAGTGAATGGCATAAAGATAAATGCTATCTAATAAAAGAAAATAAAATGTTAGTTATTAAAAAGAAATGTTTAGGTTAGGTATCATCTAGTTTGGTTAATGGGTAAAAGGTTGTAGGTTCAAGGTGATCGATGACAGCTGGCCTGACCAATAATGGTTGGATGACCAATGGTGTTTACTATAACTAGTGATAGTTATAAGAATTGATGATGATTGCCTATGTGTTTCGGTAGGATATTGAAGTGAAGTTGAAAAGGGAATGGTATATGGTTTGAGGTTTGATCAAGTCTGGTAAAGGCTTCAATTTGGACCTAGTGATAGGTTGAAAGCTAGAAGATTAGTCTAATGAGATTTTGGTCAAGGCAAGAAACTAAGAATAATAATAAAATGGATTGAAAACAAATAGAAATTACCTATTATTAGTGAGATAAAGAGATGTTCAAAAAAACTTGCATAAATTTTTCTAGCATAACAGTACTCCAACATTCAAGAATTACTTAGGAAGTGTTTTGGTAATGGTAAATACTTACAAGAAGCTTTTGGTAGCATGCACTTACATATTTTCCAATAAGATCCCCCTTCTCCTTCTTGTAACTTTGTATTTATAGGAAGAAGCTACCAAATGTTGTGGAAGAAGTTTCTAAATAGGTAAGGGGTAAAGATGATAAGTTGGACACTACAAAGCTAGTTTATATCACCAAATGGAAAGTGTATAAATTGAGTTTGAATTTATTCTTGCACTCACTCTAGAAATTGGTTTAGTATAAGAAGGGGACTTGATCGTCGATGGTGAGGTTGACCATCAATGACTATGATGACCATCGATGATTGAGGTTTATATGACAATGGATGAAAAATAGTTAAAAAGAAGTAGGTTAAAATGGTTATTTTATTATTTTAAAAAGGGGACTAAGTCCATTAGTGGTTAACAAGCTCATAAGGTTGGGTAAGGGTTTAAGGGTGTTTCAACATAAAAAATGGGGTAGTTTTTAAGTGTCTAAACCAATAGGTGACGGTGTGGGTCAAGACCTTGTAATTAAAGCCCCTTTAGCTCTTATTAGAATCAAGGTTTTATATATATTTGAAATGAGTCATTTTCTCAAAATATATGCTTCCATTATATATTGGTGTATTGAAAGAGCATCTGAACCTCAAATATTGTAGATAACATTGGCATTCTATAGTGAAAGAATTTGTGAAATGGAGGCCTCATATACATCACTTATTGGGACCAAAAACTCACTCTCTTTGGTCAAGGCCTCTAAACATCATGATGAAACACTTAGAATTATGTAGGCTTTAATACATCTTACCATGAAAGGCTCAAAATCAAGGCATGTTCCCTATTTTAGAGTTTTTAAGGTAATGGATCCCTTATGTCACCATCTCAACTTGTGGTGGGATAACATAGGCATGTTTATTACTTCATGGAGCCTCTATGCTTATTATGACACCTTTTTATACATCAAGTCCTTAAAGAAGGTTCAAACCTATCTCAAAAACTTTCTCTCCAATCCTCATGGACCTTTATGGAGACATGTAGATGCATAGGAAGGTCATAGGGCAGTGAGGATATGATATAGACAATGTGTATGGTGGATGGTTCTAAAACCAATCTTAGACCTCCTATCAATATTCAAATTGATCCTTTCAACATTGAAGGACTTCAATCTAAGTATAATGTTCTCATTCCAATCATGATTAGTCTTATATGGGGCACCTATAGGTGCACATCAAGCTACAAGACCATGTTTATTAGAGAGTTGGTTGTCTTAATTGTTCTCAACCATTTTCATAGATGAACTTGGTCATTCATGCTTAAAGAGTGTTTTTAAAACCTTATAAAACTCTTCATTTCATCTTCATCATGGATATTTAATCTTAAAAACTCTCACTCACTTGGCTGGAGATGGATACTTGTAGGAGATTGACTGTGTACCATATATGAATGTGTTCATGATCACCACATGACATTGAGATGACATATTCACAATAATTTACTAATCACCATGAAGTTAAATATCAAATAATAACATGTCAACTTTCATTTCCATTTATATGAAGGTCAAACTGAGATAAAAGCTTCTATAACTAATGAAACTATCTAGAGACTCATTAGTGTCTTTCATTAGTAGAGTGAAGTGTTTTAACTATCTTATTATAAACACAAGTACAAAATAAGTTAATAACCATGTGAGAATATTATATAAACTCCTCAAAACCAAACCACTAGTTTGTATGGAACTAGGCAAACAAAACACAAACCTACAGGGTGTGGGGATAAGCATGTAGAAAGGAGCAGTTAACTTTTATACAATATTTCATAAAGCATGAGTAACTAATCCTTGAAATCCTATCATGAAATATGAGTATACTAAGTTTAGTAACATCCCTAAGAGGTATTTTACCCAATTCCTCTCCTAGTGATCATACCATGAGAAAACCTATTAACCAATTGTACATGCCAAGAAGAAAAATGAAGAAACAAAATGGTTTTAGGATAATTTTTTGACTTGAAAAGATGTTTAAACATATTATTAAACTCAAAAAATACAAATAGTAATTTAAAAACATTCCACACATGCTAAAACACTTGCATAGGTTGTATAACTACCCAAATTCTCTATTTTTCAACTATTTTCTTGATCTGACTTAAGAACCTACACATTTTCAATTAGATGCTACCACTTAAGATATTATTCTAAAATATAATAATTTTAAAGTCATATTAATACACTTTTCTACTAAGGAAAACTATACGACCCTCATAAATGACTCTAAACATGACCTGAAGTTACTAGAACTGACATAAGGGGCTAAAATGGATGTGATCAAGGTAATGACATATTAAATGAGCCATATATAATACCATGACACACACTATAAGACACTCATAATTACATATAATTTTTTTTATTATAGGGAGTGGATTTATTCTGACTTATGGTGAAAATAGTCAACAATACTATTTATAGCCTTTTATAATCCTAATGTCTCTTCATCTTCCAACATTTTGAGAAAAAAAATAAAAGACTCTTCACATTATCCAATTATATAATTAGTGTTTCAAGGATAAATAATTACAAAACTACACAAAATACAAAATCAAACACTTTGCATATGTATTTATCTTAAATACTTCATAGTTTTAGCAAGCGTTATTCTACATCCAACACTTTATATTAGAAGGGCTATGTTTAATATGGTGAGAGGAATGATTTAATTATGCTCGGTAAACAATATTAGACCTAGAGTTCATACTGAGTTTCAAACATTTGTAAAATTGTTGAACTTGAACTATTTTGGGGTCATGGATGTTTAATTTAGGGGTTAACCTTGTGTTGAATGATTTCAATAAGTTGACATACTATATGGTATATAAAAAAATATTTCATATTTTGTATTTGTGTTTTAATGCATTTAATTGGGTTTTAAGTGTTATGTGGTGTTAATGTGATTTATATTTTAGTTTGAGTATGAGTTAATATTTATTAAGTAGGGAACTTAGGATATTGTATTTAACTTAAAACATATATAAATATGTATATATGTAATTATGGATTATACATAAAGATGATATAATATTCTTTAGGAATTTTTTATAAACACACACACACACACACACATAATTAATAATTACAAATTATATGCATGGGTGTGTGTGTGTGTGTGTGTGTGTGTGTGTGTGTGTGTGTGTACAAAACTACACAAAAGATAAAATCAAACACTTTGCCTATGTATTTATCTTAAATACTTCATAGTTTTAGCAAGCTTTATTCTACATCCAACACTTTATATTAAAAGGGATATGTTTAATATGGTGAGAGGATTGATTGAATTATGTTCGATAAACAATATTAGACCTAGAGTTCATACTGAGTTTCAAACATTCGTAAAATGGTTAAATTTGAATAATTTTGGGGCCATGGATGTTTAATTTTGGGGTTAACCTTGCGTTGAATGATTTGAAAAGGTTGACATACTATATGGTATATAACAAAATATTTCATATTTTGTGTTTGTGTTTTAATGCGTTTAAGTGTTGTGTGGTGTTCATGTGATTTATATTTTAGTTTGAATATGAGTTAATATTTATTAAGTAGGGAACTCAGGATATGGTATTAAACTTAAAATAGATATAAATATGTATGTATGTAATTATGGATTATACATAAAGATGATATAATATTCTTTACGACTTTTTTATAAACACACACATAATTAATAATTACAAATTATATGCATAGGTGTGTGTGTGTGTGTGTGTGTGTGTGTGTGTGTGTGTGTGTGTGTGTGTGTGTGTGTGTGTGTGTGTGTGTGTGTGTGTGTGTGTGTGTGTGTGTGTGTGTGACCATTTATATGTATATATCATGCCATTAGGAAATCAATGGCTAAGGGGTTTTAAATATATGAATATACGTGGATATAATTTATATGTATATATGGAGATAATTTGGTATATAAGTAAATGTTTTTTAATAGTGAATAGATGTATTTGTATACAAACTAGGATGTATATTATTAATTTATAACATCTTGATTCAATTATAAATTATGAGAGAAATGATTAATTTCTAATTAGAACAAATAATGTTGTGTTTATTATTATTTTTTGGTTATATTTTCTTTAATTTTGAAATTCCTGAATTGTATTATTTTTATCAATATACCTATGAAAAGGGTTGTTTTAATATATAACTGGTAAATACATTAATATTATGAAAAATGTTTGATGACAATTTATTTGCAAATATTGCCTTATTGAATATGAACTTTGGGCTATATTATAATTTAGGTAATATTCTAGTAGATAATAAGTTGTTATTATGTAATTATTTCAAGTTTATTCTTGTATTTAATTATTATGATACTAATACTAAATATATATGAGAAATCTATGGAAATCTTGTATATGAATTATTTAGTAAATTTGGTATCAATGACACTAAGTAATATTATCATGAGAAGGTTCTCACGAATTTATTTAGAGTCATTAATACATGGATTAAATGAAATCCAATTGTATGTGTGTGTATATTATTTATCTATTAGATAATTAAAAGTTATAAAAAAATTGGCCAAAGTAATGTTTATAGTTAAACGTTATCATTTTACCTATTTGATTAATATGCATGTATGCACGATATCATTGTTGACCAAATTTGACCCTACATATCAAATTCAGATCCCTATATGTGAAAAATTGATTTTTATGTGTTTTATGGGTCTAATATATATTTCTTATGGTGTATCATAGGTCATTTGGTGTGATTTAATGTCACATTATCCTTGGTTATTAGTCATTTTAGTCCTTATGTCTTTTTGAGTCATTTTGAGGGTCAAAATGAGCATTAAATGAGTTGTAAAACCTCCTTGGGAAATGTGAAGGTTTAAAAAGGGTGATGCCACATTACATTACATGTGTCTTATTATGCCTTAATCAATAGTTTATAATTGAAATTGATATGTTCTTTAGAAGAAAGAGCAATTTTCTTGGGAAATGAGAAGAGTTTAGCACTTGTACAACCCATGGGGGAAGATGGCACATGTGAGAAGAGCATGTAATGTATATATAGATTCCTAAATATCAATTAAATATTTTAAATTCTTTGAAAGTGCCATTTTTGAGCTAAAACCATTATAATATTTATTTTCCCTTCTAGACACATATAACTAGTTAATAGGTTTATGCTTAGTACGAATAGTTGAAGAACTTCTAGATAAAACACCTTTGGGAGGTGAAACTAAAATTATAGATATTAATTTACATAATAATATTTTTAATAATTATTTATTTTTATTTATGAACCATCCTCATGAATTTGGCATAAATAATTTGTTTGTAAGTATGTGAACCCTATAAGTTTTTCTCTTGTTTGGATATTTTTATACAATCCAACTTTTGGTATTGATTCAAGAGGATTTTTAATCCCTTATATAATTATATAAATGTATTTTTTATAATTTAAAAGTTTTTTATGTGATAAGTATCTCATATTGAAAGTGAAGAGACTTTTTTATGTTATAGGCAGGTTTCCACCATTTTCAAGATTATCATGTTGTGGTAGTGATTATAGGTGGTGTGAATAAATTAATTACCAGTTATTAAATTTCATATTCACCCATAAAATTTAAATCTCATTATCCAAGTCAATACTCCATGAAAGTGTAGTCATGAACACCATATAATCAACTCTTTTCTTTCTTATACTTGCAACCATGGTGAAGCATATGCATGAAACCTATATGGCATGTTCACAGAGGTGTGATGAAGGTTT
This sequence comes from Torreya grandis, assembly GCA_037957365.1. NCBI lineage: Eukaryota > Viridiplantae > Streptophyta > Pinopsida > Cupressales > Taxaceae > Torreya > Torreya grandis. The sequence goes on from JARHVA010005299.1 coordinate 908,448, forward strand.
TAAGACATTGGTTTATGTTTTAATATCATTAGGTAGTAATTAAATATTCCATATGGTAAAATAAAGAGGGACTATGTAGTCATGTGTAACATTTACACATAGTTTACCATTGGAATGTGTACTTACAAGTATTTGAAAGGTTTCAAAAATTGAAATGTGGTGTAGAGGTTTGAATTAACTATTTTAACATTATAATCCATAATTTGATTCTCTATAAGGGTAGGAATTTTTTCATATAAACTCATCTTCACTACCTAAACTCACTATCTACCTGCATACAACTTAATCTTAACCTTTAGGGTTGTCATTGGTGATGTTATGCTAAGATGGGGAATTTGATGGATATTTCAATTTTTTTAGGATTCCTAATATTTAATTTTGATACTAGGAAAAAGTATAAATCTGATAAAAATCATGTATATTCTTGTGCACTACCTAAACTCACATTATTGCTTGTACATGAAAACATCCACCTACAAGTGGCATTAGTAGATCATGTAAGTACTCTTATGGAAGAGTTGAGACAAGTGGTGAAACCCTCCTTAAAGTATTATTGTGATTCTTACATGATATACATATTTTGAAAAATGGATTTACAAATGTAATTTGGGAACCATGATCAAAGGAATAATGATAGTGTTCAGAACCTTTATCCCTAAAACATGAAAACATAGTTCCTTGATGTTTTATTGGTATTTTATAATAGGGCTGCCAATTGTTTTGATTCATAATCATGTGTTTGTATTTTATTAACCATATAGGATAAGGGATCCAAAAGGTTTGAGGGGAAGATTATTAATGGAGGTTGGTTATTAAGAATTCCAAATTTGCATTTTTATGCACTAATTTCAAGCATTGATATCTATTGGATTTTGATCCAAAAGAGACCTTCTCCACCCAAGTTGAAAAACTAAATAATTCCAATATGATTTGATGACTCAAAATAGTTTTAATGAGAAATTTTGATCTAGAATCCACTCAAAGATAATTACATAGTGTTTTTTCCTCCAATACACAACTACATGTGTCCCTACCTTTAGGGACATTCACCTACAACAGACCTTAACTTCTATAGCATCCATATCAAGGAATTGAGCATCAAGATATCATTTTTCCCCAATAAAATATGGTTTAGAATTCCTTAAATGATTCCAAGATGATGTAATTTCTATTCTAAAGAGGATTTTCACTTATAAGATCGTAAATATTCACCTACAGTGAATTATGTTTGATTATATTCAACAATGAGCTAAAAGGTGATGATTATCAATGAATGGCATAACTCAAGAATGGAAAACTTTGCAAAAATATGTATGATATAATCCTAAGAGTCTCTAGGGGGTCTATAAACATTGTCTCAGGATCCAACTATGTAAGACATCTACTAGTATGATCCCCTAAAGTGAACACACTTAGAAAATACATATAGTATTGAGAGCTAGGCAAGGTGTATGAACGGTACATGAAATATTGGAGTGATGAATGTAGATTGGGATATATAAATCATGATAATGATAGTACTTATAGGCCATTTAATATAAATAAAGTAGAGAAGGAGCCCAAATCAGGCATATAAAGTTCACTTTACTTTCTTAGGAACCTAGTTTGTATTTTATAAGTTTTGAAGGGTCAAATGATATGCCAAATGAATGATTTTTTGTGTATAAGGTCATAATTTTTTTTTAATTATCTAAAAATTAAAAATATATGATTAAATATGGGAAGTACCCTTTGTTTTATCCTAGATAGAGGGTACTTGTCCTTATGCATAAACTAGCAAGTTTGAGAAAAGGTGATAAATGGGTGGAGCAAGATCCAAATTAACCTTTAAAGGAGGTTTTTAAAGTTGAAAAACAACTAATATTAAATTATAAACACCTAATAAAATGAGGTAACCTAATATAATTCTCTAAACATTTAGTGTTGTAGTCAAATATGTCAAGTAGGGTTTAGTCTTAGAAGCCAAATGGAGATTTATTTCCACTTCCACCTTGAGATGAGATTTTTAATCCATTTTGGAATGATTTTATGGTGATTATAGTTTTATTAAAAGTTTAAATTTTTAGAGGAAACATGAGGAGCTCATTTTGAGCTCAAAAACAACACTAGGCCTGCATGAAAAGGAGAAAGGAGCTTGATAAGACAACTTTAAGTGCTTGTATCTCCATTTGTACTTTCCATGGATATCCAAGGATATAAGATGAGTTATAAAAGGTCCAAAAAAACCATTTTGTGGCATTTTATTGAAGGTTAGAAATGAAATATCTATCAATAATGGTTAAAGGTCAAAATTGATCAAAACCCTTGCTAAACCCTTGTAAGAACCTGATTGGGAAAATAAGGATGGAGATTCATATAAATTGACCAAAATTAAAAGGAAATTGATTGGATATTTTATATGACTCTTTAGGGTTTCCACCCATTAAATTTTGTGTTGACTTATGTATATAAATAGGGTACAAAATGTGTTATTTTGACTATTTTATGCATTGTGTAGATTCTAGGAGGTTTCAATAGATGAAACCGAATTCAAAATAAATATTAGGATTTAATATAAATCCTTATGTCCATTTAATTCCTTTTAAAAACTCCTAATTATGTTTACTAGTTACTTCATCTCCACTAGTCAAAACTAGCATAGTGAGCATGATGGTGAAAAGTCTAAAAACATCAAGTGGATGGATTTTTATGGTGTGATTGAGAATTATAAGGAAATGAAGAGTGTTTTCAAGTGTAATACACTCCATATCATGTATTTTTAGAGTAAATTGAAGCCAATTTTGAGGCCAAGTGTAAGAGGTGTGGGAAAGAGGAGTTTATTTGACTATAGATGGTGATGGCTCATTTTTAGATGATTCTAGATGTCCAAGACTAAAACCAATGAATGGAGAGGCATGTATGAAAACCTTCCCATTAATTCAAATAATTTCACATATCCCTAGTAAATTTTGGGATGTTCAAATAGGGCTAATTCAAATAATTTCACATATCCCTAGTCAATTTTGGGATGAGAACTTTTATGCCACATTTCAAGATTTCCATGAATTACAGTGACACTTATGCTTCTTAACCTTGAATGGTTCATTTCAAATATTATTATCATGTATATGTAACTCCTTTTATCTAATTTACAAGTGTCCTTGTGACCTTCAAACTTCTCTCTCTCTCTCTCTCTCTCTCTCTCTCTCTCTCTCTCTCTCTCTCTCTCTCTCTCTCTCTCTCTCTCTCTCTCTCTCGCAAGTTATATAAGAACTATCCATTTTGGCCTTTGTAACTCATGCTCCACCTGAGTATGGTGAATCCTTGATAATTTTCAAATAATTTTATAAATAATACTAATTATTTTTTACTTATTCCATCACTATTCATAGTGTTTTTTACTTATATTATTGATCTTGCTTAGTGGTAACTATGATTTCCTTAACATGTTCTCTAACTCTCTCACCTATTTGCAATTAAAAACATTCCTCTTATAGAGCATGTGAAAGTGTTTTATGATGCGTCAAGGTTGAGTGATTTTTTTATACTTAAATAGTTCCATTATATGCCTCTTGTCTAGTCCTCCTAGCCTAAACATTCATCACAACCTCAAAATGTAATAGTGATGTGAGAAGATGCATATTGGTGAAGTTTATGTTGGTTTAGTCCCTTGTTCTCATGTGTAACATATAGTTAGTTGGTATTAATAATCTAATTTTGTGTATCACCTCCTTTAGGATAGTTTGATTTCATTTTTCTCTATCCATTTTCCTTCAAAATTTTAGGTGTAGTTTTTTTATACATGTGGTACATCAAGGGAGCTAGCCCTATCTAGAAATTCACCTCATTCTTAGGATACACATAGCCTAGAGGTGTATCAATTGTGCCACTTAAATGAGGATAGATGATACATCTACTCAAAGGGTGAAAATCCAATTGAATATTTTTTTTGGCACAACTGGTGGGACTATTAGTCTAAGATGTTGAAATATTTTTGGTGTTGTCTTTCAACACATTAGCCTTTAGAGGCATCTATCTACGAATTAATGGTTACTCCAATATTACATCAACAAGTCAACCAGCCTAGGTATTCATTTTGAATATTTTTTGTAATAATTCCTTGTGTTCTTGTTTCCTAATGAAGCTCCATGGCTGAATTTCATGTTGAGTATTGGTTAACACAAGTTGTTAAGGTTTATCAATCTCATGGCATTACCTATCAAAAAAATCATGATCCTTACCATCTCTAATATGATATTTACTATTTATAATATTATTATCCTTGTCATGAAGTGTATCAACCTTATATCTAGCCTTATTAATATATTATTCCTCCTATTCAACCTAGTAACTCCTCTAATCAGTCCATTGTAACTTTCAATCAAACACTTTTGGGATATGAGAAGTACATGTTAGATATTGACAAACTAAGGGTACATGAATAAGATATTCCTAGTCATTTCATTAATAATGTGATATATGCATTATATTTGGTCAAAAGACAGTGAGAACCTATAGAGAGAGCTAATTTCCACGAATCTCCTTGGTGATGCCATGATGAGATGGGGAATTTTAATGGTGTTTAAATATTTTAGGATGTATTATATTTAATTTGGATACTTGGTTAAACTATATAACTAATGAAAATAATGTATATCATGTGCACCACCTAAACTCACATTACTGCCTATACATGAAAACATCCAACTATAGGCGGCATTAGCAGATCATGAAAGTACTCTTATGGAAGAGTTGAGACAAGTGGTGACAACATCATTAAAGTATTAGTGTTATTTTAACATGATAGACATATTTTAAAGGATGGATTGACAAATGGAATTTGGGAACCATGATCAAAGGAACAATGACAGTGTTTAGGCACATTGTCCCTAAAACATGAAAAAAAAGTTCTGTGATGTTTTGTTGGTATTTTTTAATAGGGTTATAAATTATTTTGATGCATCCTCATGTTTTTATATTAAATTACCCATATAGGATAAGGGATACACATGTAATGCTCAGACGTAAGAGGGTTTTGGTCTAAGATTCTAGCAAAGCTAGGATCTCTAGAAAAGGATATAGAAGGGCTCTCCATTTGAACAAGGTAATTGAGATGATGGTAAATGAGGTAAAAGATATGGAAGGTTGATGTTATAAGGTCTATTCTTCACAACTGAAACAAAGAGAAAACAAGAAAAAAGTCTAGGAAATAATGCATTCACTAAGTGCATTAGATCCTAGGATAAGTTTTATCTCATGTTGTCTTATGCCTTAGCTAAGAATGTGTGAAGGTAGTTTGGATTATAAATTGGGTACTAGATAGGAAAGCTAAGGATTGTTTCAAGTAATGTTTAGGCACTCAAGATAATCTATACTAGACTATGTATGTGTCTTAGTACTGGGGGTTACTCCTCACACTTCACAATCCTAAAGCTAAATTAGGTCACTTAGTCAAGATATACCATCTATCCGATGCTTATAATCTACTATAGAATGGAGTGGGCTCTTCCCTTGGTGATGAAATCTAAGTGGGATTACTAGGTAGGGTAAGGTTATCTACTAGGTGGTGAAATCCCAATCAGACCTTGTCTCAAGTATGTTATGGTGAATTGATTGATTATGTGGTTTAGGTTTTGTGTGTAATGAAAAAGTGAAGTTATGATAGATTACTTACCTTTTTAAGTTACTAGGTGAACTAAAGTAGAAAGTAAAATATAGATGAAAGGTTTGTTTTAAGCCCAAAATAAAATTTTATATTTCCTTGGATGAGCAAACAATAAATAAAGAGAGAAAGCATTTAATGTTAACTAAGAAAAGAAAGGTCATGGGTCCCACTAAGCATGCCAAAATGTTTCCTACTATTTTTTACTCTATTTTTAATTTTAGTCAAAAGGAGAGAAACAACAGATAAGGGGTGTGTAAGGGTACTTTGTTGAAAGTGCACATGCATTGATATCTAAAAAAAGTGAGAGCTCCTCTTTGGCTAAGGAGGAAGACCTGTACTATGAAAGAACTAAAATAAACTTATTGGTTAGATAATAAGGTGGGGGGATTGTCTAACATATGCTCGATCCAAGAGAACAATATCTTTCTATGATGGATATCAATCCCCTTTATGATGAAAGGTTTGCTATAAATAAAATATAATACTTTTAGAGAATGGAATAAATATAAATTCTATCTAATACAAGAAAGTAAAATGTTGGTTATTAAAAAGAAATGTTTAGATCGGTTTTGGTCTAGTTTGGTCTATGACAGAAGGAAAAAAATAAAGTTTGGTCAAAGGTTTGGTTAATGGGTAAAAGTTTGTTGATTTGAGTCACACAATGACCTTATGGTGGTCAGGGTGACCCATGACAGTTGGTCTGACCAACAATGGTTAGATGATCAGTGGCAGTTGTTATAACTAGTGATAGTTGTAAGAACTGATAATGATTACCTATGTGTTTTGGTAGGCTATTGAAGTGGAGTTGAAAAGGGAATGGTAGATGGGTTGAGGTTTGATTGGGTCTCATAAAGGCTTGAATTTAGACATGGTGAGAGGTTGAAATCTATAATATTGGTCTAATGAGATTTTTTTCAAGGTAAGAAACTAAGAAAAATAATAAAATGAATTGAAAACAAATAAAAATTACCTATTATCAATGAGATAAAGAGATGGTTAAAAAGGCCTAGATAAATTTTACCACTGTAATAGTACTCCAACATTCAATAATGACTTAGGTAACATTTTAGTAAGGGTAGATACTTGAAAAAATATTTTGGTAGCATGCACTTATAGATTTTCTAATCAGATCCCCCTTCTACTTCTTGCAAGTTTGTATTTATAGGAAGAAGCTTCCAAATAGAGTGGAATAATTTTATAAATAGGTAAGGGGTAAAGATGCTAAGATGGGAACTAAAAATTTCATTTATATCACCAAATGTAATGTTGCTAAATTGAGTTTGAAGTTAATCTCACACTCAATTTGTAAATTGTTTTGGTACAAGTAGGGGACCTAACCGTTGATGGTGAGGTTGATCATCAATGATTAGGATGACCATCGATGATTGAGGATTTTTATGAAAATGGGTGAAAAATGGTTTAAAATAAGTAGGTTAAAAAGATTAATTTAGTATTTTAACAAAGGGGCTAAGTCCACTAGTGGTTAACTAGATCCGAAGGTTGGGTAAGGGTTTAAGGGTGTTTCAACATAAAAAATGGGATAGTTTTTGAGTGTCGACACTTATAGGTGATGGTGTGGGTCAAGACCTTGTAATTAAACCCCATTTATCTCTTATTATAATCATGGTTTCATACTTCTTTCAAAGGAGTCATTTTCTCAAAATATATGCTTCCATTATATATTAGTGTATTGCAAGAGCATCTAAACCTCAAATATTGTAGATAACATTGGCATTCTATAGTGAAAGAATGTGTGAAATGGAGGCCTCATATAGATCACTTATTAGGATGAAAAACTCACTCTTTGGTCAAGGCCTCACACCTAGGTTTGAACATGATTATGAAACACTTAGGATTATGTCGGCCTCAGTACATCCTACCATGAAAGGATCAAAAGCAAGGCATGTTCCTTGTTTTTGAATTTTTAAGGTAAGGGATCCCTTAAGTCACCATCTCAACTTGTGGTGGGACAACATAGGTATGTTTATTAATTCATATATCCTCTATGGTTATTATGACATGGTTTTATATGTAAAGTCCTTAAAGAAGTTTCAAACCTATCTCAAACACTTGCTCTCCAATCTTCATGGACCTCTGTGGAGACATATAGATGCATAAGAAGGTCATAGAGCAGTAAGGATATGATATAGACAATATGTATGGTAGATGGTTCTACAAGCAATCCTAGACCTCTTATTAGTATTGAATTTGATCCTTTCAACCTTAAAGGAATTCAAACCAATTACAATGTTCTCATTCCAATCATGATTAGTCTTCTATGGGGCACCTATAGGTGCACATCAATCTACAAGACTATGTTTATTAGAGAGTTGGTTGTATCAATTGTTCTCAAAAAATTTCATTGATGAAATTGGCTATTAATGCTTAAAGAGTGTGTTTAAAAACTTATAAAACTCTTAATTTCTTCTTCATCATGGATATTCAATCTTCAAAACTCTCATTCACTTGGCTGGAGATGGATACTTGTAGAAAACTAACTGTGTACCATATATGATCATGTTCTTGATCACTACATGACATTGAGATCACATATTCAAAAGAATTTAATGATCACCATGAAGTGAAATATCAAATAATAACATACCAACTTGAATTTAAATTTATATTAAGGTCAAACTGAGATGCAAGCTCCTATAACTAATGAAACTATCTAGAGACTCATTATTGTCTTCCATTAGTAGAGTGAAGTGTTTTGAACATCTTACTATAAAAACAAGTACAAACCAATTTAATAACCATGTGAGAATATTATTCAAATTCATCAAAACCAAGTAAAACCACTAGGTTGTATGGAACTAGGCGAACAAAACACAAACCTGTAGGATGTGGGGATAAACATGTAGAAAGGAGTAATCAACTTATATAATATAGTTCATAAAGCATGTGTAACCAATCCTTAAAATACGATCATGAAATATAAGTAGACTAAGTTTAGTAACATCTGTAATAGGTATTTTACCCAATTTTTCTCCTAGCAATCATACCATGAGAAAACCCATTGATCAATTTTTTATGCCAAAAAGAGAAATGAAGAGATAGAATGATTTTAGGATATTTTTGGGACTTCCAAAGATGTTTAAACATATTATTGAACTCAAAAAAGATAAATATTCATATCAAAACATTCTACACATGCTAAAACACTTACATAGGTTGTACAACTACCCAAATTCTATATTTTTCAACTATTTTCCTGACCTGACTTAAAAACCTACACATTTTAAATTAGATAGTACCAATTATGATACAATTATAAAATATAATAATTTTAAAGGCATATTAATACACTTTTCTACTAAGGAAAACTATACGACCCTCATAAATCACTCTAAACATGACCTTAAGTTACTAGAATTGACATAAGGGGCTAAAATGGATGTGATCAAGGTAATGACATATTGAATGACCCCTATATAAGACTGTGACACACCATATAATACCCTATTAATTCCATATATAAGTTTTTTACTATAGAGGGTTGATTTATTTTGATTTATGGTCAAAATAGTCAACAATACTATTTATAGCCATTTATAATGTTGATGTATCTTCATCTTCCAACCTTTCAAGAGAAAAAATCAAAGACTCTTCACATTCTCCAATTATAATATTAGTATTTCAAGGCTAAATTAGTACAAGACTAAACAAAATTAAAAATAAAACACTTTGTATATGTGTTTGTATTAAATACTTCAAAGTTTTAGCAAGTTTTATTCTACATCCAACACTTTATATTAAAAGGGATATGTTTAATATGGTGAGAGGAATGATTGAATTATGTTTGGTAAACAATATTAGACCTAGAGTTCATACTGAGTTTCAAACATTTTAAAAATGGTTGAATTTGAACTATGTTGGCATCATGGATGCTTAATTTTGGGGTTAAACTTATGTTGAATGATTTCAATAAGTTGACATACTATATGGTATATAAAAAATATTTCATATTTTGTGTTTATGTTTTAATGCATTTAATTGGGTTTTATGTAATGTGTGGTGCTAATGTGATTTATATTTTAGTTTGAATATGAGTTAATATTTATTAATTAGGGAACTTAGGATATGATAATAAACTTAAAACATATTAGTATGTATATATGTAATTATGGATCATAAATAAAGATGATATAATAATCTTTATGACTTTTTTATAAACACACACACACACACACATAATTAATAATTTCAAATAATATGAATAGGTGTGTGTGTGTGTGTGTGTGTGTGTGTGTGTCTATATATATATATATATATATATATATATATATATATATATATATATATATATATATATATATATATGTATATATATATGTATATATATATGACCATTTATATGTATATATCATGGCATTAGGAAATCAATGGCTAAGGGGTTTTAAATATATGAATATAAGTGGATATACTTTATATATATGTATGTATGTATGGAGATAATTTAGTATATAATTAGATGTTTGATAATAGTGAATAGATGTATTCATATACAAAATAGGATGTATATTATTTATTTAAAACATTTTTATTCAATTATAAATTATGAGAGAAATGATTAATTACTAATTAGAATAAATAATGTTGTGTTTATTATTATTATTATTATTATTATTATTATTATTATTATTATTATTATTATTTCGTTATCTTTTCATTAATTTTGAAATTCGTAAATTGTATTATTTTTGTTATTATACTTGTGAAAAGGTCTATTTTAATATAGAATTGGTAAATACATCAATATTATGAAAAATGTTTGATGACAATTTATTTGCAAATATTACCTTATTGAATATGGACTTTGGGCTATATTAGAATTTAGGTAATATTCTAGTAGATAATAAGTTGTTATTATGTAATTATTTCAAGTTGATTCCTATATTTAATTATTATGCTATTAATACTAAATCTATATGATAAATCCATGGAAATATTGTATACAAATTATTTAGTAAATTTGGTATTAATGACACTAAGTAATATTATTGTGAGAAGGTTCTCATGAATTTTTTTAGAGTCATTAATACATGGATTGAATGAAATATGATTGTATGTGTGTTTATATGATTGATATATTAGATCATTAAACTATACAAAAAAATTGGCCAAAGTAATGTTTATAGTTAAACATTATCATTTCACCTGTTTGATTAATATGCATGTATGCAGAATGTCATTGTTGACCAAATTTGATCCTACATGTAATAGTGAGATCCCTATATGTGAAAAATTGATTTTTTGGTGTTTTATGGGTCTAATATATATTCATTAAGGTGTATTATAGGTCATTTAGTGTGATTTCATGTCATATTAGCCTTGGTTATTAATCATTTTAGTCCTTATGTCCTTTTGAGTCATTTTGAGGGTCAAAATGAGCATTAAATGAGTTGTAAAACATCCTTGGGAAGTGTCAAAATTGAAAAAAGGGTGATTAAACATTCCATTACATGTGTATTATTAAGCCTTAATCAATTGTTTATAATGGAAACTGATAAGTTCTTCAGAAGAAAGAGCAATTTTCTTGGGAAAAGAGAAGAGTTTGGCACTTGTACAACCCATGGGGGAAGATGACACAAGGGAGAAGGACATGTAATGTATCTACATATTCATAAATATAAATTACACATTTTAAATTCTTTATAAGTGCCATTTTTGAGATGAAACCATTCTCCTTATTTTCCCTTCTAGACACATAGAACTAGTCAACAGGTTTATGCTTGGTATGAATTGTTGGAGAACTTATAGATAAAACACATTTGGGAGGTGAAATTAAAATTAGAGAGATTAAATTACATAAAATTATTTTTAATAATTTTTTCTTGTGCTTTATGAACCATCCACATGAAGTTTGCATATATAATTTGTTTGCAAGTCTGTGAACCCTATAGGTTTTGCTCTTGTTTAGATAATTTTGTACAATCCAACTATTGGTATTGATTAAATAGGATTTTTAATCCATAATATAAGTATATAAATGTATTTTTATCATTTAAAAGTTTTCTATGTGATAATTATATCATATTGAAAGTGAACACACTTTTCTATGTCACAGGCAAGTTTGCATCATTTTCAAGATTATCATTCTTTGGTAGTGATTATAGCAGGTGTAAATAAAATAATTAAAAAATTTTAAATTTAATATTAACCCATGACCTTTGAATCTCATTCTCAAAGTCAATGTTTCATGAGGGTGTAGTCATGAACACCATACAATCAACTCTTTTCTTACTTATACTTGCAATCATCATGAAGCCTGTGCATGAAACCTATATGGCATGTTTATAGAGGTGTGATGAAGGTTTTAAGGCATTGGTTTATGTTTTAGTAGAAGTAGGTATTAATTTAATCTTCAATATTGTGAAGTAAAGAGGGAATATGTAGTCATGTCCAACATTTGCACACAGTCTACCATTGGAATGTGTACTTATAGGTATTTGAAAGGTTTCAAATGTTGAAATGTGTTGTAGAGGTTTGAATTAATTCCTGTAATATCATAATCCATAATTTGAGTCTTTGTAAATTTAGGATTTTTTTCATATATTCGAACTCATCTTCACTTCCTAAACTCATTGTCTACCTGCATACAACTCAATCTTCACCTACAAGGTTTTCCTTGGTGACATCATGCTAAGATGGGGAATTTGATGGGTGTTTCAATTTTTTTAGGATTCCTAATATTTAATTTGGATAGTTGGTAAAATTATATATCTAATAATAATAATTTATATTAATTTTCACTACCTAAACTCACATTATTTCTTGTACATGAAAACATCCACCTACAAGTGGCATTAGTGGATCATGCATGGACTCTTATGGAAGAGTTGAGACATGTGGTGACACCCTCATTAAATTATTAGTGTGATTTTTACATGATATAAATATTTTGAAAATTTTATTTAAAAATGTAATTTGGGAACCATGCTCAAAGGAACAATGATAGTGTTGATGCCCTTTATCCTTAAAACATGAAAACATAGTTCCTTGATGTTTTGTTGGTATTTTGTAATAGGGCTGTCAATTGTTTTGATGCATCCTCATGTGTTTGTATTTTATTACCCATAAAGGATACGAGCTTGAAAATTTTTGAGGGGAAGATGATTAATGGAGGTTGGTTATTATGAATCCCAAATTTCCATTTTTATACACTAATTTCAAGCATTGATATCTATAGTATTTTGATCTAAAAGAGACCTTCTCCACCCAAGTTACAAAACTAAACCATACCAATATGATTGGATGGATCCAAATAGTTTGAATGAGTAATTTTGATCTAAAATCCACTTAAATAGAATGATATATTATTTTTTTCTCTAATACACAACTACATGTTTCCCTACCTTTAGGGACATTCACCTACAACAGACCTTAACTTCTATAGCATCCATATCAAGGACTTGGCCATGGATATATCATTTTGGGTATATGTAATATGGTTTAAAATACCTCAAATTATTCATAGATGATGTAGTTTCTGTTATAAGGAGGATTTTCAACTATAGGATCATAAATATTCACCTACAATGAATTGTGTTTGATTGTATGCAATAGTGAGCTAAAAGGTGATGATTATCAATGAATGGTATAGCACAAGCATGGAAAAATTAATCAAAATAGGTATTATATAATACTAATAGGATATATTGGGTATATAAACATTATCTCAAGATCCAACTATGTAGGACATATACTGGTATAGTCTCCAAAAGTAAACACACTTAGAAAATGTAGATAGTCTTGAGAGTTAGGTAAAGTGTATGAAGGGTACATGAAAGATAGGAGTGATGAATGGAGATTGGGATATCTCCATCATCATCATAATAATATTTATATTCCCTTGATAGTATAAATAAAGTAGATAAGGAGCCCAAATCAAGCATATAATCACTCTGCTTTCTTAGGAACTTAGTTTGTATTTTGTAAGGTTTGAAGGGTAAAATGATATGAACAATGGCTGATTTTTTTTGTATAAGGTAATAAAAACTTGTATAACCATTTAGAACATTAAAAATATTTTATTAAATAGGGGAAGTACCCTCTATTTTATCTCAGATAGAGGGTACTTCCGCTTATGCATGAACTAGTAGGTTTGAGAAAAGGTTATAAATGGGTGGACCAGGAGCCAAATTAACCTTGAAATGAGGTTTTTGAAATTTAAAAACATATAATATTAAATTATATACACCTAAAAAAATGAGGGAACCCAATATAGTTCTCTAAACCTTTAGTGTTACAGTCAAATATGTTAAGCATGGTTTAGTCCTATAAGCCAAATCGAGAGTCATTTCCACTTCCACCTTGAGATAATATTTATAATCCATTTGGGAATGATTTTAAAGTCATTATAGGTGTGTTAAAACTTTCACTTTGTAGAGGAATCATGAGGAGTTCATTTTGAGCTTAGTTACAACACTAGGCCTATAGGAAAAGGCGAAAGGAGCTTGGTAAGACAAATTTAAGTGATTATATCTCCATTTGTACTTAGCATGGAGATATAAGGAGATAGTATGAGTTATAAAAGGTCCTAAAAAACAATTTTTTGGAATTAGATTGAAGTTTAGACATGAAATCTCTATAAACAATGGCTAAAAGTTGAAATTACTCAAAACCCTTACTAAACCCTTGGAAGAAATTGATTGAAAAGAAAAGGATGGAGATGAATATAAATAGACTAAAATGAAAAGGATATATTTGGATATTTTATAGGACTCTTGAAGGTTTCCCTTCATCATGTTTTGTGCTGACTTATCTATACAAACATGGTATAAAATGGGTTATTTTAATGATTTTATGCATTGTGTAAGTTGTATGAGGTTCCACTAGATGAAACAAAATTCAAAAGAAATATTAGTGTTTAATATAAATCTACATGTCCATTTCATTCCTTTTAAAAAATCCTAATTATGTTTACTAGTTGCTTCATCTCAGCTAGTCAAAACTAGCATAGTGAGCATGATGGTGAAAAGTGTGAAAACTTTAATTGGATAGGTTTTTTAGGTGTGATTAATAATTATAAGGCCATGGAGAGTGTTAAAAAGTGTCATCCATTCCATCCCATGTATTTTCAATGGAAAATGAAGCTAATTTTGAGGCCAAGTGTAAAAGGTGTGGGAAAGAGGAGTTTATTTGACTATAGATGGTGATGGTACATTTTTAGATGATTCTATATGACCAATACTAAAAAAAATTCATGGAGAGGCATGTATGAAAACCTTACCATTAATTCCAATAATTACATGTATCCCTATTTATTTTTGGGATTTTTAAATAGGGTTAAATCATGAAGATAGTTTTATGATCCAAAATGGGAACTTCTATGCCACATTTCAAGATAATTTAATGAATTAGGGTGACACTTATGCTTCTTGACCTTGAAGGGTTCATTTAAAATATTAATTTCAGTCATATGTTACTCATTTTATCTACTTGAAAAGTGTCGTTGTGACCTTCAAACTTCTCTCTTCTCCTCTCTCTCTCTCTCAAGTTCTATAAGAACTAGCCATTTTGGCCTTTGTAACTCATGATCCACCTAAGTATGGTGAAGCTTGGATAATTTGAATATAATTTGATTAATAATAAGAATTATTTTTCACCTCTTCCATGACTATTAATAGTGTGTTTTACATAGATGATTGACCTTACTTAGTGATAACTATGATTTCCTTAGCATGTTGTCTTATTCTCTCACCAATTTGTAGTTGGAAAGCTTCTTCTTATAGAGCATGTGAAGTGTTTTATGATGTGTCAAGGTTGAGTGATTTATTATATTTAAATAGTTCTATTATATGACTCTTGTCTAGTCCTCCTAGCCTAAACATTCATCACAACCTCATAATGTAATATTGATGTGAGAAGATGCATATTGGTGATGTGTATGTTTGGTTAGTCCCTTATTATCATGTTTAACATATATTTGGCTGGTATTCATAATATAATTTGGTGTATCACCTCATTTAGGATAGTTTTATTTCATTTTTCTCTCTCCCTTTTAGGTTTATTAGTGTTCTACATGTGGTACATCAAGGGAGCTAGCCCTATCTGGACATGCACCTCATTCTTAGGCTACACATAGCCTAGAGGTGTATCAAGTGTGCCACTTGAATAAGGATATCCAAGACATCTCCTCAAAGGGTGAAAATCCAAGTAAAAACAAGTTTTGGCACACCTAGTGAGACTATTAGTTGAAGAAGTTGAAATATTTTTGGTATCATCTTTCAACACATTAGCCTTTGGAGGCATCTATCTAAGCATCAATGTTGACTCCAATATTACATCAACTAGTCAAGTAGCCCAATTATTCCTTTTGAATATTGTTGATAATCATTCCTTGTGTTCTTGTTTCCTAATTAAGTTCCATGGCTGAATTTGGTGTTGAGTATTATTTCACACAGGTTGTTAAGGTTTATCAAACTCATGACATTCCCTATCAAAAAAATCATGATCCTTACCAGCTCCAATATGATCTTTACTATTTATAATATGATTAGCCTTCTCATGAATTTTATCAACCCCATAACTAGCCTTCTTAATATCTTGTTCCTCCTAGTCAACCTAGTAACTCCTCTAATCAGTCCATTGTAACTTTCAAGAAAACACTCTTGGGATATGGGAAGTACATGTTGGATCTTGACACACTACAGGGACATGGCCAATATATTCCTAGTCATTTCATTAATAATTTGAGATATGCATTAGATTTGGTCAAAAGAGAGTGGGCAGCTATATAGAGATCCAATTGGCAAAGGCTCATAAGTGTGATGCTAGATTTGAGTGGCCAAGTTTCATCCTTGGAAGATAGGATAAAAATTCATGAGAAACAACCTCACCAAACATATCAGCCTTCATATCCACTTCCACAAGATTTCTATCAGTCATACTTAACCCCTATTCATGATTCCAATAATGATTATCAAATGCATCCTTTTCCCAATCAACTAAAAGAGAGAGAGAGTAGGAATGAGAAACCTTATTTTTGAAGAAAATGTTGGTAGCCAAATTGAAGTGTAATTTAATCCCTCATTTCTCTTTCTAATTACATCCTAACCTTAAGAAGAGACTTCTAGATATTCCAAGTTGGAGAGTCTAAGCTTAAGGAGATACCTAGTTTCTTAAAAACTTCATCCACTCCTCAAAGTTCATCAATACTTGAAAAAGAGACTTATAATCCTAACATCATAATATGAATAATATATTGGAGTCATGGGGAAGAAATATGATATAATAATTGATAAGGAGTGTGAAGTTAAGAAAGAACTTGAGCTTATGCAAGTCCCTTCCACACTTCCTCAAGAAAATTATTATGTTCTATGTCATCCCTTTTGTACACCTCATCCTCATGAAGATGCCTATAAAATTGAAGATGTAATTTTACAAGAGAAACTAATCAAGTTTATTTAAGATTTGGAGTTGAGAATGAAATTGTTGAGTCAAGGTGTGATGGAAGGTTTAGACCCAAAAGAAGATCCTATGCCTAAACACACCCCATCTAACATCCCTCAAGAGAATGATAAAGTTGGATCATATTTAAATGAAGTGATTTTATAGTGAAGAGAAGACAAAAAATCTATTTTATCCCAAGGTATACCTACCCTTCCTCATGAACTCCCAAAAGAATCCCCTATAGTGCATTCTCATTTTGATTTTGAGTCTTATGTTCCACCTCCACTAACTAGTTCATAATGTCCTCACCCCATAACCATTTTCATTGATATAAATGTGGTATGGGAATATAAATAAGGTAATTCGGTTGATGAAAATTTATAACTCTTACTTTAAGAAAGTGTAACTCCTTAAAAGCCTCATTGGGCTAAGTCACTTGATTTCAAGATGCCTAGTCTTGGCATCACAACTCAAGAGAAGGAGATTTAATATATTTTATCCCTTGGGAAAAAAGGATAGCTTATGATAGCTTAGATACAACATGAGATCCCCTAAGAGGTCCTAAATGATGAGGAAGAGGTGAGTCCTTGTGTTGAGTCTATTATTTGGTTGATAATGAATAATGCCTTCCTTGTGTCAAAGAAGAACTCTTGGATGAAGTCATTTTGGATTATAAAGAAGAGGATGAAGTAATTTATCTTATTTTTCCCCTTCATGATGACCATAAAAAAAAAAGATGACTTGTGGCATAAATTTGAAAACATTTGCAATGAGTTTGAGTCTTTCAAGGGGTCTACAACTTCTTTGGAGTTGATTACAAGTAATGACAATCAATATGACATTTTTAAAAATGTCATAGATGAGAAAGATAAAACTTAACATCAGAATTTAGAGGTTAAAACAAGTTTATATTGGCCTCAATCTTCAAAGGAATAAGAAACTACTGCTCTTGAAGCCATGCCTACAAAGAAGATGCAAGTTGATCATGAGGTGAAGAGTGGGAAGCAATATGATGTATGTATAAAAGGCCAACAAGAATACATTTACATTGGAGACCCATTTGAAGATTGTTTAGTTGAGATCATAAAAAGTGAAGTGCCAAGAAGTAGATATAATTTGTTAAGTTTTCAATACAAAGAATAACATGCTTGGTACCATGATTCATCTCATTAAGAAGGAGATGCAAGAAACTTTCATTTTGATCATAAAAATTCAGATATTCTTAATAAGTAGTTATATATAGTTGTTTTGTTCTTATTTTTTCAAAGTTTTCGGAGCACATGTTTGTCTTTTTAATGTGTTTACTTTGCTTTATGTGTGTCATTTATTTTATCTAGTGGAGGTAGTCAATTGTTCTTGTCTTGATCAAGTATTGTTTTCAAGTGGTCAAAGTCCTCTTGTTATGTTTAAAAATTAAAATGACCCCCTAATACCAATTTACTGATAAGACTACTTGTCTAGTTAGCATAACATGCATGCTACCCCTATGAGTCACCAAATTATTTACCAAATTTGACCCTATAAGTCAAATTTGGACCCCTATAGGTAAAAACAATATTTTAAGGTGTTTTAGGGATCTAATATATATTCCTTAGGTTGTATCAAAGGACATTTAGTTTTATTTCATGTTATATTAACCTTGGTTATTAGTCATTTTAGTCTTTATGTCCTTTTGAGTCATTTTGAGGGTCTAAATGAGCATTAAATGAGTTATACTACCTCCTTGCGAAGTGTGAATGTGTAAAAAAGGTGATGTCACATTTCATGTGTCCTATTATGCCTTAATAAATTGTTCATAACAAAAAAGTGATAGGTTCTTCAGAAGAAAGATAAGTTTTCTTAGTAAAAGAGAAGATTTTGGCACTTATATGGCTCATGAAGGAAGATGACATGAGAGAGAAGGCCATGGAATGTCTCTATAGCTTCCTAAAGATTACTTACATTTTTTAAAATTCTATGGAAGTGCTATTTTTGAGATAAATATAATCTAGTCCTTATTTGCCCCTTTAGACACACAAAACCAATCAACAAGTTTATGCTTGGTATAGGTATTTGGAGAAATTATAGATCAAATGCCTTTGGGAGTTCAAATTAAACTCATATATATTATTTTCCATAATAATATTTTGAATAATGGTGTCTTGTGCTTTATGAATGATCCTCATGAAGTTGGCATATCTAATTTACTTAGAAATCTATTAATTATATAGGTTTTTCTCTTGTTTGGATATTTCCATACAATACAACCACTAATATTGATTCCATAGGATGTTTAATCCCTCATATAATTATCTAAACTTTTTTTAAAATTTCAAAGTGTTTTGATGGGCTAAGTATCTCAGATTACAAGTGAAGACACTTTTTTGTGTAACAAGCAGGTTTTCATGATTTTAAAGATTCAAATTACTTGGTAGTGATTATAGGGGGTGTAAATAAGTTAATTATGATGTTTTTTAATTTAATATCAACCCTTCATATTTCAATCTCATTCTCCAAGGCAATGCTCCATGAGAGTGCAATCATGAACATCATATAGTCAACTCGTTGCTCACTTTTACTTTGAATCATGGTGAAGCACATCCATGTAACTTGTATGGCATGTTCATATAGGTGTGATGAATTTTTAAGGCCTTGGTATTTATAAACATGAGGTATTAATTTATGCTTCCATATGGTGAAAGAAAGAGGGATTGTGCATTCATGTGCAATATTTGCACATAATATACCATTGGAATGTGTACTTATATGTATTTGAAAGGATTAAAATGTTAAAATGTGGTGTAGAGGTTTGAATAAATTCCTTTAATATCATAATATATAATTTGAGTTTTTGTAAGGGTATGAAGTTTTTCATAGATTCAAACTCATCTTCATTTCCCAAACTCACTATCTACCTGCATACAACTCAATATTCATCTACAGGGTTCTCCTTGGTGATGCCATGATGAGATGGGGAATTTGAATGGTCTTTAAATATTTTAGGAATTATAATATTTAATTTGGATACTTGGTGATATTATATAACTAATCACAATAATTTATATCATGTGTGCTACCTAAACTCACATTATTACCTGTATATGAAAACATCCACCTACAGGTGGCATTAGTAGAGCATGAAAGTAGTCTTATGGAAGAGTTGAGACAAGTGGTGACACCCTAATTAAAGTATTAGTGTGATATTAAAATGATATATATATTTTATAGGATCTATTTATAAATTTAATTTGGTAAAAATGATCAAAGGAACAATGACAGTGTTTAGGCACATTGTCCCTAAAACATGAAAACAAAGTTGCTTGATGTTTTGTTGGTATTTTGTAATAGGGTTCCAAATTGTTTTGATTCATCCTCATGTTTTTTTATTAAATTGAACATATAGGATAAGGGGTCCATATGTTTTTAGGGAAAAATTATAAATGGAGGTTTGTTATTAAGAAACCCAAAGTTGCATTTTTATGTACTAATTTCAAGCATTGATATCTATAGGATTTTGATCCAAAAGAGACCTTCTCCACCCAAGTTGTAAAAATAAACCATGCCACTATGATTGGATGAATTAAATTAGTTTAAATTATTAAACTTTATCTAAAATACACTCAATTAGAATTATATATTGTGTTTTTCCTCCCATACACACCTACAGGTGTCCTTGGCTTTAGGAAGATTCACCTACAACAGACCTTAAATTCTATAGCATATATAGCAAGGAATTGGGGGTGGATATATAATTTCAGTCCATTGTAATATGGTTTTAAATGACTTAAATTATTCAAATATTATTTATAATAATTTATAAGGAGTATTTTCACCTACAGGATCATAAATATTCACCTACAGTCAACTATGTTTGACTATATGCAACAATGAGCTAGAGGGTGATGATTCTCAATAATTAATATAGCCCAAGCATGGAATAATGAGTCAAAATAGTTATAATATAATAATAATAGGATTTATGTGGATATATAAACATTTTATCAAGCTAGAAATATGGAGGACACCTATTGGTATAATCTTGTAAAAAAACCATACAAAAAATACACACAGTCTTGAGCGCTAGGCAAGGTGTATGAAGAGTACATGAAATGTTGGAGTGATGAATGGATATTGGAACATATCCATCAGGATAAGGATATTATTTATAGGAATTTTATATTATAATTAAAGTAGATAAATATCCCCAATTAGGAATACAAAGTTCACACTAAAAATCCATAGAATCAGTATGCTTTCCTAAGAAGTTGTTTTGGATTTTGTAAGTTTTTAAGGATCAAATTATATGAAAAAGGAATGATTTTTATTATAAGTTAATAATTTTTTTTAACACTATAATACATTAAAAATATCTGAGTAAATAGGGGAATTACCCTCTATTTTTTCTAAGACATAGGGTACTTACCCTTATGCATAAATTGAAAGGTTTGAGAAAAGGTGATAAATGGGTGGAGAAGGAGCCAAAAAAAATTTTAAAGGAGGTTTTTTAAGTTTAAAAATACCTAATGAAACATTATAAAAACCTCACAAAAGGAAGGAATCTAATATAATGCTCTAAACCTTCAGTGTTATATTCAAGTATGTCAAGCAGGGTTTAGGCCTAGAAACCAAAAGGAGAGTCACTTCCAATTTCACCTTGAGATGAAATTTATAATCCATTTATTAATGATTTTAGGGTCATTAAAGGTGTGTTAAATATTTAAATTTTCATAGGAAACATGAGGAGTTGATTTTAATCTGAAAGACAACACTAGGCCTATAGGAAAGGAGAAAGGAGCTCAATATGACAACTTTAAGTGTTTATATCTCTCTTTATAATTTTTATGGAGACCTTAGGAGATGGGATGAGTTAGATAGGGTCCTAAAAAAAACATGTATGACATTGTATTGAATTCTAGATATAAAATCTCTATAAACAATGGCTAAAGGTTGAAACTAGTCAAAACCCTTGCTAAACCCTTAGAAGGACTTGATTGGGATAACAAGGATGGATATGATTATAAATGGACCTGAATGATAAGGAAAGTGGTTGGAGGTTATAGATGACTCTTTAGGGTTTCCCCCCCATCAACTTTTGTGTTGACCTATCTATATAATAGGGTACAAAATGGGGTATCTTGTCTATTTTATGCATTGTGCAGGTTATATGAACCTCCAATAGATGAAACCAACTTTTAAATAAATATAATGACTTAAGATAACTCCCCATATCCATTTAATTTATTGGAAAACTCTTAAGTGTGTTTACTAGCTACTTCATCTCAGCCAATCAAAATTGGCATAGTAAGCATGATGATGAGAAGTGTGAAAAATTTAAATGGATGGATTTTTAAGGTGTGAATAAGAATTATAATTGCATTTATATTATTTCCAAGTGTCATCCACTCCATCCCATGTATTTTCATATGAAACTAGAGCTAATTTTGTGGCCAAGTGTAAGAGGTGTGGGAAAGAGGAGTTTATTTAATTATAGATGGTGATGGCTCATTTATATATGATTCCATATAAATAAGACTAAAAATAATTCATGGAGAGGAATGTGTGAAACCCTTCCTATTCATTCCAATCATCAAAACTATCCCTAGTCAAATTTGGGATGTTCAAATAGGGCTAAATCATGAAGTTAGTTTTTTGAGTGAGAATGAGAACTTCTATGCCACATTTTTAGAGTTTCATGACTTAGGGTGACACTTGTGTTTCCTAACCTTGCATGCTTCATTTCACATCTTCATTAAATACATATATAACTCCTTTTCTCATCTTGATAAGTGTCTTTGCGACCTTTGGACTTCTCTCTTCTTCTTTCTCTCTCAATTTCTATAGGAACTAGCCATTTTGGCATTTATAACTCATACTCCACTTGAGTATGGTGAATCCCTAATCATTTTAATAAAATTTGATCAATAATACTACTGATTTTTTACCTCTTCTATGACTGTTCATAGTGTGTTTTACTTGGATGATTGATCTTGATTAGTGATAACTATGATTTCCTTAGCATGTTGTCTTATTCTCTTACCTATTTTTAGTTGGAAAGCTTCTTATTATAGGGCATGTGAAGTGTTTTATGATGTTTCAAGGTTGAGTGAGTTATTATATTCAAATAGTGCCATTCTAAGCCTCTTGTCTAGTCCTCCTAGATTAAACATTCATCCCAACCTCATAATGTAATATTGATGTGAGAAAATGCAGATTGGATAAGTGTATGTTTGGTTAGTCCCTTATTCTCATGTGTAACATAAAAATGGTTGGTAGTTATCATCTAATTTATTGTATCACCTCCTTTAAGATAGTTTATTTCTAGTTTTCTCTCTCCATTTTCCTTCACAATTTTAGGTGTAGTAGTGTTCTATAGGTGCTGCATCAAGAGAGTTACCCCTATCTAGAGATTCACCTCATTCTTAAGCTATGCACAACCTAGAGGTGTTTAAATTGTTCCATTTGGATGAGGATATCCAAGACATCTCCTCAAATGGTGAAAATCTAAGTGATAATAATCATGTTAGAAAGAAATTACTTATGTTATGTTGCATGTAGTTGAAATCTTACAACACATGTGTTCTAATTCAATTTTTGATACCTTCACCATTATCATCTACACATCCATGAAGGGAGGTCCATTCCATAGTTAGTTAATTGTGTGAGGTATATATGGTCCATGGTTGGTGTGTAAAATCATTTTGATGATGCTCTCCCTCTCCTCCAATAGTTAGATGATAGTGACTTTTACTCATGATTACATTTTATATAAATATGATGAGGTTGTGGATACTAATTAGTTTCTTAAAACATTGTATTTAATTACATTCACTCTGATGCAAAAAAATATATATTATTGTACTTTGATAAATAATATTTGGCTACTCTTATTATATAAAATTTGATCATTTGGTTGAGCTTTTATGTAGCATATATACTTTTCATCATGGATTGAATTTTTAATTATATTGAATGTTTTAATTTGATAATTATCTAAATGAATCATAATAATTTAATTATACAAGATGAATTTATTTAAATATTAATTAACTTACGTTAATTATAAATAATCAAGTTTAGATTATTAATGTAAAACTAAAAAATACCATTTTTTGAGTTAATCCTAGTGGGCTTATAATAAATGCTTACTCTCTATTTATGAAATTATTATTTTTATTATTTACATGGCCTATCTAATATAAAATGGCATAAATCCATTAGCATCAAGTTGCACTAGACATCAACTAGTATATACCTATATTGAATTTCATAATATATTACTTATCTATTAACACCTAATGGCCTTTTTGTGTCCACCTTCAAATCTAAAATATCCACCATATCACATGATGATAATTTATTTATGCTTTTAGTTACACTATCACATTGACATAATATAATTATTATTTTAATGTGTGTGGAAAAGGCTCTCAAATGCAATTGTTTATTATTCCTCTTCAAAGACTTCATAAGTATTTTATCCATTAGAATGGAATGTTGGTGTTGTTTCCTTTTATAAAACATATTTGAAATCTAACTAACTATTTACTCTAATGAAAAATTGTGTGCATCAGTCTCAATTCTTTAGCTTGCTTCAATTTTCACCTATTTAAAGTCATTTGCTTTATTTTATGTATATTTTCATCAAAATCATGTTATTGTGTACATCTTCCATTTTCTTGACTAAATCTTCCTCACTATCTCATCATGTAAGGGTCACCTCTTTATATGTATCCTTAGTCAACATCACACATCTCTCCTTAATCATGCACATTGGCTATTGGTACACAATGTTGTCTTTTTCTTATCCCAATTATACTACTCTAATGATTATTATACCTACCATGAAAACATCATTTTATTTTTTTAACATTATCTTTATTATGTGATAAATTTTATTCTACCTTTAGGTTTCCTATAGCATTTAGATTATACTCCATACATAGCTCCTCCCATATCTTTATTTTCAACCCACTAAGTTATCTTCTAACCTTACCCTAGTCAAATTCACTATGTATATATTTGATTGTCATCTTGATTAGCTCCTCAATATCCTCCTTAGCATTCCTATCTTTTGATTTAGGCTTTATAATTTATTAAACAACTCCATCTAGTGATATCTTGGAAAGAAGTTTCCCTTCATATTTACAACGATCTAATCCTATTAGGTTATATTCTCATTTCCTCTTATTTGACCATTATGTTTCCCTTATATCTACCATAGTTCCATATGAGCATCAAACTTTTTTTTCAACCATTATGTAATTTAGGTCTCTAATCTCATACAACTTGAAATAATCATCCATATATATGATCTAGGCAATGATCACTTTTGGATTAAAAGACCTAGAGAAGAAAAACACATTGACCTTCACACCTTTTAATTTTTATAAAATATACTTTAGTATATTAATATCTCTGACATCATTTTGTGCCTTCTAATATTCATTATATCATTTCACACTTTTATCATCATATTATTCAAAAGTGTTACACAAATAATCTCTTGCCATAAAGCCACATCATTTATCCTCTTCAAGGACATCAATTAATGAATTCATAGATCCTAACACATCCATCACTTCTTATAACCTTCCATCAACATTGGTTTTCATGTCACCTCATCTAACTCTCCTTATTAACATCTTTGCACTTTATCTCAAAATTTTAATTCTTACAATACCCTAAGTTATAATCATATGTAGACACCCTATTCACACTTCACACTCTAAAGTTCAAAACTTATGGAATTAATAGTGAAATAATATAGTTTAAGTAATAGGGTTTAGTTAATATTCTCCTTAAATTATTCATATATATCAATATAATCATAGATACACACAATGTTTTGAATATAAATGGGACCCAATTTATTTATGGTTTATGTATTATAATATAGACACATCAAATCTAAAGCAATGAACATACTTTAGACTAAAATATAATTATATAGGATTATTACATAGAAATATAATTTAAAATATTGGATATTTTAATAAATAAATAATATTGGTATTCTATATATCAACTCACACTTAACCAATCACTCATTAATTTGACAAAGTTTCCCTAAGGATCATGATTCTTTGATTTACAAGTTTTATATTGAAACTATTTAAATAGTTATTATCTTTTTAAATTTATCCTCTTTGGCTACATATTGTCTTACATCTATTATTAATGTTATTTATATTATTGATTTTATTTTTAAATTTAATTTAGAAACCTTTGGCATGTATATATATGGTAGATTTCACATATCTATGAAGTGGTCATAATTAATTATGAATATTTCATATCCCACCATGGAACCTTTTAGTCATTTATGTTTGTGTCATAATTTTAGGTTACTTAGTCATAAGCCTAATTGGATAGCCTTTTTGTTAGTTCCAAACTGTATTTATCATTTCATGGTGTCTATTACGTTATACACCTTTCCATTTTTACACTTCCATTTTACCTATGCAAAATTATGTTTGCATATTGATACTTGTGCATATATTACACATTATCCATTTTAAGTGAGATTTTTATTAAATTTTATGTCTCTATCATGTGACATTGCGTAACTATGTAGGTTTCATTTTTACCAATCATTCATCAACTAAGACTCTAAGCTTTCATTGCATGATTTATTTACCTTTTGCATGTTCAGTCCTTATTTATCTTAGTCCATTATCTTATATACTTGATTTATTTTGTACTTATTATTAAAAAAAATTAATTAATCATTGTAGGCATTTTATTTTTTATGGGATGCTACTACATAATTATTTTATACATTACCTAAAATAATTGTCCAAACCTATGGAATCCTTTATATTTGTTATATGATTTTCTTTTTTTTTCCATTTCATCAAGAAAGATAATACACCTTACCTCACAAAGAAAAAAATAACCACTCTCATGATAAAATAATATATACATTGGTTTCTCTTACTCAGAAAATAAAATATGGTTTTCTTCATCAAATAACATGTTGAATTTCTCCAAAATAGAGAATATCTCTATTGCATAAATGAAAATTTATTTTTGATGAGAAGGAAGAGGTTTTCTACCTTTGGGTTTGGGATTATTTTATAAGTATAGTATACAAGAGATATATAAAATTATTAAAAATAAATTTTTACTAATATTTTCACAAAAACCTTAGGTAAATGATTTTAAAATTATGCAATACAAAATAAAAGAATAATATTTTTCATCTAGTGCCATTAAGTGTCCTAGAAACTATTAATGGTTTTAAATGTATAATTGAATGGAACTTACATTATAGTTAAAACATGGGATGTATTTCCTCTATATGATTACTCTTGTAAACAAACCCTATAGATACCTTTTTTTATTCTTCTAGATACTACTTTATGATCATATATAACATCAGCCTTATACACTTGAAAAACTCAAACCTTGGTTGTTTCTCTTAGTTATATAAATTTATTACTTTAACAAGTCTCACATATGATCTATCTTGTGCCCCTTAGCCTATATATTAGTTTGATCAGGATTATGTTGATGACACAAACCTTATAACTTTTCTATAATGTTTAAAATGTTCTACTCTTCCACCACTACAATTTGTGATCATGTACCTATTTTCCTACTCTTTGGCCACTAATGTTTGGGTCAGACACTAGCATGGATGCTAGTGTCCTTCCTTGATGCAAGTTTCAAATTCCATAAATTCATCTAATTTGAAAATTAAATGTATCATAGTGGTTGACATAAGTTATTTAATGTCATTTATTATTCCAAAGGAGTTAATATAAATATAAGATCAACCCTCATTCATTGATCACCTAATAATCAGACCAAAGAGCATTCAAAGAGGTATTCAATTAAGATTTTTTTTATTTAGTCTATTTTTATATCAATCATAGGTAAACCACATATATAATTTTGAAGTACTAAAGTGGTGGCTTAAGAGCTTGATTTTCTAAGTTACAAACTAGTTCACTATGGTAATTGATTCACACACATTACATGATTCACACATAATCCAACACATAAGGGAGAGCTACATGAGTATAAGGCCCTCTTACAGAGTATTGGCTATGTAAGAAACACCTATTGATATAAAGGTATTTTTTTTCATCCTGACACTATGTGCCCACTAAACCATTTTTTCCAAGGCATCATTCAAGGGAAAAAAAGAGTGGACATAAGGTTTTGATTGTTAAACTAAGAGAGAAAAAATGTGCACAAAATATAAATAAATCACATGGAAGGCAATAAAAACCCTAAGAAAACCAACTAATGGATTCAAAAATGGAGATATATTGTTGTCTACATACTATCATGAACCTTAATACACCATTGGCGATGTTGTTATCCTAATTAGACATAGGTGTCTAGTGGTCAAATGTAATCATAACTCAGAACAAATGGAACCCATATGTTAGTTACATTCTTATGATTATTTTTTATCATTTTCATACTCTATAATAAAGCATCAAACAAGAAATGATCTCTTTTTTATCCCTTTAGCCACTTTGTATCTGTATTTATTTGTAGATGCTAAATTAGGAAAATTTGTATTCTTGACTATACTTTAGTGCAAATCTGAATACTATCATTCCTTTCAAAAAACATTAACTAATTATATGTTTTTGTTATGAAATTTAAAACATTTAGTTAATCCATCCTTTGTTTGTTTAACCAAAACCCTAGTTTACATGTTATGTATTTCACCTTATTTGAATGTTCATTTTAGAATTATGTATTTTGTTTTCAGATCTAATTTCTTCTTCACTCATATAGCATAGATTAGGCATGATTATTTAAATTCTTATTTAGGTCCTCTTATTTGTGTGTTTTTTAGTCATCTTAAAGTAATTTTTAACCTTTATGGAGTTCTTAAAGTAAGGTTATTCACATAACCTTAATTATGATAATCTCATTAATCGATGTGATGATCAATGTATTACATATGAAGACCTAGAATAACACCAAAACTAGGATAAAGCCATTTTTTATTACAACTATGATAATGAAATATGTAATGATAAAAATACAAATATAACTAAGAAAAATAGTCATTACGATTTCAATTATTGGTTATGAATGTTAAAAAATGCCCCTTGGTTATCAAACCTCTCCTATTCATCTATTTTATTATACTGAAGAGATTAAAAAAATATGCAAAATAATATCATTCTTAATGTTTAATATCAAACTATTACATCTATACCTTATTTATTTATTTCAACAAGTGAGTGTGAGTCTCCCCTTTTGTATGTTGAAAAATTCAAAGAATTTGAATGTTCCTCCACTATCCCTCATAATGAAAATCTTGATGAAATCATGTTTCCCATTCCCCAAACAATATAGGTTTTGAAAAATCCATTAAATTTTTTAATTATTAAAATGAAAATAGTCAAATTTATTCTTCCCATTTTATTTTTTAGGAACAAATTACATGTCCCATATCTCCCATTGTGTTGATTAAAGAGAAAATGAGACTGGATTTGAAAATCATAAGGAAACAACTACACAACATGTGTTGTTTCAGGACACAATAAAAGTCACAAATATATTTGATGTATATTTTCAAAATATAAAACCACATACATTAAAGTAACAAAAAACCATGTTTACCAAAGGTTTCCTAATGAGATAATTTCCTAAAATAAATATCAAGGATGCAAATGATAGTTATGTAAATATTACTTTCTCACATAACAATGATGAACCTAAAGTATAAAATTATATTGAATTATCAGCTCATATTTATATAGTATGTGACACTAAATCTCAAAGTTAAGGTGAGGTCCTTAAATCTCTTGATGTGGTACATTACATATAAAATGTGTCTTCCCTTTTCTCATTTGAATTTTCTTCTCAAAAAGATAGTGTGCCTAAAAGAGAAATTCTTTCTTGTAATCCTATAATATGTCATGAAATTTCAACCAATATATCACCTTGTAATGATAATAATATTAACATTTGTGTTATTTAACAAGATATACATACATCTTTAGACATAGGTTTTTACTTTACCAAATATTGGCAAATCATGTGATGAGCCTATTTCAGAGAATGGTAAAGAGTCCATCATTCTTATATTCTATATGAATGCTAATTTAAAACCACTAGTAAAAAAATCATCTTATTCTTATGACATTTTATCTATTATGACTACCACTAGATATTCAAAACAATAATTCAATAATCTTAAATTGTAATTTTCTTCTAATGAATCCATTATTCAGGATTATACATTAACATAACAACCTATTTCTAGGGATGTGTTTGAGTATCCTTCTCATTAGAAATTCATAATGACTAAGTTACCCTCATTTTAATGTCAAGAGGATCCTACTATTCAATTACAATAATATACACACTCTTTCAAACATTGGTCCCAAAACAAAAGATTGCTCTTAAAGGGTTTTTATCAAATATTAACACAAGGAGCTCTCAATTGGTTTTATACTTTTCTGAATGGTTCATTATAAAATTTTAAATAAATTTAAGATGTATTTGTATCACTCATTATAACTTACCCAAATTACCATTGGAACATTTTAAAACATTGACACAAACAAAAAAATAATCCTATACATGATTATATTATTCAATTTAAGGATGTTTTTTAATTCCTTACATTAAATACCCTCATATTTGTAAATACAATTTATAGTTAGTAGAGGTATTCTTTCTCCACTAATATAAATATAATTACATAAACCTTTTTCTTCATTTGAGATCTTATATTGGGATGTGTATAAATATGAGTGTGATCTAATGAATACCCAAATCAAGTTTCCTATTTCTCCATTCAAACCTAAACATTTAAAAAGTATTGTTTTTAAGGTAAATAAACAATTTAAAAAAAATATTGAACCACTTCAAAATAATTATATAGAACTAACCCTATATGCCACACAAAAAACAATAAAGTGAACAAAGGAAAGGAATATGCTTACAAAAAATATCCCATAGTTAGATGATATACCACTACCAAACAATAGTCTTTTCAATTTCATTGGTACTGAGATAGACCACATGACATATTATGAACTTTGTTGGATAAACAAATGATCATACTTCCTCATAATTAAATTTACCTACCTCAAAGATTTGATAAGTCAAAATGATAATACTTTTACACTTATGATGGTATTAAGGGTCATTGAGATAACAATTTTTTTTCTCGAGCAAAAGTTTATACGATTAGCCAATCATGTAATAAT
The DNA here is from genome assembly GCA_037957365.1 of Torreya grandis. NCBI lineage: Eukaryota > Viridiplantae > Streptophyta > Pinopsida > Cupressales > Taxaceae > Torreya > Torreya grandis. Next base: position 939,660 of record JARHVA010005299.1, read on the forward strand.
TTCATAAGGTAAGTGTACAACTTTGGGGGAGAAAAATGGACCTACTAATGGACATGATTTTTCTAAAATTTTGGAAATTTGAACTTCTATAGATAATTTAAGATGGATACACTCAAAACTTGAAGATGCTATAAAAATATGAATTGTATCATTTCAAGTCTAGTTTCCAATTTTATTTATTTTTTTTTTTTTTTGAAAAATGGTTAAGTTTAAGTAGGTTAAACATCTAAAATTTGAAGAGGACCTCATTTTTTGTAATAAAACATAGTAGATAGATGGTCGTGTGACCCACCACTTTTTGAGCATTGTTAAATATTGTTTGAAACCCTTTGGTGAATATTTAGATAAGATATTCTAGTGTTTTATGATTTTTTTTATGTTTTTTAAATTAATATTTTTTTATTAATTTTGAAATTAAGTAAATATTCAAAACTAATAAAAATATGGATAGTCGACTATACAGCCCACCTTAACTACCTCAAAAAAAAATTGATTTTTTTTTGAATGTGTGTATAATTAGGCTTAGTTTGTTACCATATAATTTGTTTTGCACTTGGATCAACGAAAAAACATTTAGATAAACATGAATAGAAATGTATGACTATGACATGTGGTGGCCTAAAAAAGGTGTAGATATAAATACATATAGTTTGAACCCTTAAAATAGCCAAAACATTATAAAATCATATATTTAGAAAGAGGACATCATGCTCATTATGATAGTAATAATTTTTTGCATTTTGATGTTGAAACCATAGTGTATTTGGAAATTAAAGTTGAAATTGTTGGTTTTTATCAAAACTCTTAGTCTCAGTTGTAGATTCATAATTATAAGCCTTTGTCTTAGAAATCCAAGCCATTCCTAGTCCTAAAGGCTTGGTTTTCAATTTAAATTCAAATAACACATACACATTGTATAATGTATATATTATATATAATGTGTAACTATTATATAATACATACTCATTATTTTTTAGTAAGACCAAAATCATCTCCATAGGCATGTGGGAGTTACAAGTGAAGGAAACTTTGGTTGGAAGCTTCTATTTACTACTCCAAATGTTAAGTATAAGTTTACATTTATATATAAACTTATACTTTAAATTTATTTTAGTACATATAATAAATTAGGGTCACTCAACATTTGATAGAGTTTGTCTCACATTAGAATGCCTTATAATGTTGAAAATATTTTTTCAAAATCTAATTAGATCAGTACTTAGGCATTTTCAAGGTCTAAGTATTAAGCCTAGGGATATTAGGGCATAAATTTTGAACTAGATATCCACTTTTGATAAATATATAGTCAAATTTTAGGTTTTTGTGCATTCTAGATTGATCCCTACCATTTCTAAGATTCTTAGGTTGGAAAAATTGATGTTTTGAAACTAATCACTTTGAAATCAATGTAAAATGGTGTTATTAGGGTAGCATAGGTCATATTGATGACCTACACACATTAAACTACCACTTTACATGTTAATTTCACTTGATCATAATCCCTCTATCATCCTTGATCACTTCCTACTCATCCCTTATTACCCCTAATCACTCTCTCATAAGTCCTCATTGTTTGTAATCACTCCCTCATTAACCTTCATCATCCTTAGTCATCCCTAATCACTCCCTTATCATCCATAATCACTCCTCCATTAACCTTCATTATCCCTCATCATCACTAATCACTCCCTCCCCAACCTTCATCATCCCTAATATCTCTTTTCTCATCCCTCAACTTAACTAATCACTTTTTCAACCCTATTCACTCCCTCCTCATCCTTAATCACTCTTTCATTGACCTTAATTATCTCTCATCATCTTTAATTACTTAGAATTAGCATCCCCAATCACTCCATTGATTATCACCATACCTCATCATGCAACATAATCCCTAACAAATCTTTCTTCATCCTTCATCATCACTAATCACTCCCTCACTGACCCTCACCATCCTTCATCACTCCATCATTGACCCTCACCATCCCTTACCATCCATAATTTCTAAATAATAATATGTTATAAGTATATACTCTAAATATATCTTTAATTCCAATCATACGTTGTTTAACCCATTATAATAGAAATCAACTCTTTTCTAGGACTTGTGTTGTCAATACCCATTTATGATAGTCAATTTTATTACTAAATGAAGTGGATGATCTTCCAAGTTTATAGTCAAGTAACATAACTATTAACAGAAAATAGAGTATAAATTTTAGTTCATAGAATTATATTTTTTGTGAAGCTAACTAAATGAAACTTTATTCAGTTCCACCTTTGGTAGTTTGGTTTAAAAGATAAAAATTAAACACAAATCTCTTGTATAATTTTATAATTATGAAAAGATTTGAATTAGATGCAAAGTTATTTCGTGTTTCCCATTCCTATATGACTTGAATATTGATTAGGTTCACACATGCACTCGCTGTGTGTATAATGTTTCCTAAATATTTTATCTCTTACATGAAAAATGAATATTTATTCATGTTATCACAAAAATATGTTTCTACAAAATTTGAAACACTAGTTCAACATGGTGTAGATGTTCATCCCATGTTTTCTAAAGATTAAGATGTCATCAAGGTAGATTAAAAAAATGGCATAGGTAAAGTGCCTGAGGATGCCATTAAACATCTTGAAATGAATGAATTCATTATATGAGTTAACCTAGAAGGCATAACAAACTAGTCAATCAATCCTTCCTTTGTTTTTCAGACTATATTCTAAATTTCTAGAGGTTTAACATGAATATGAAAATACCCAAACTTGAGATCAATTTTGGAAAAGACTTATACACCATGTATATGGAATAAAAATTCCTTAATATTTAAATGAGGATAATATTTCTTCAATTTAATATTGTTAATATTTTTTTAATTGATTCACAATTTTTGCACAAACATAATTGAACTTTTATAAAAGGCAATTATTTGGGCATGATGTGTCCATTATCCATGATTTCATGGATCTACCACTTGATATATTCATTCTCTATAAATGATATGTTGTATAAAGAGGTTTGAGGTAAAGTTAGTTAAGGGATCAAATAAACATTATTGTTTAATATATAGTATGCAAGAACTTATTTAGGTGACTTAAAGATATCCTCATATTCATATAGTTTATGGTTAAATTATTTTATCTTAATAATATTTGGATAAGCCACACTATGATATGGTGACATAGGGATTTAATTAAATTTACTTCTTACTATAGCTGATAAGATTCATGCACTTCCTAGCACTAATGACTAAGAGCTTGTGAACTAACCATAATAAATGGTATTTTAGATCATGACAATCTATCACAACATTCCAAGGATTTAATTTATATAGTACTTGTCAATCATAAATACATGGTTGAACACATGTAAAACATCACACACCTATAATGGTGAGATGTCACAAATGATTTCATCTTTAAAAAGTTTGATTTTGTACAACAAGTGACACTACTAGGTGATCCATTTCATAAGGCCTACACTAGACCATACACTAGCATATGATTATGGATGATGTGTAAATTTAAAGTCCAATTTTTGAAAATATAATTTAGGAGAAATTAAATTCTTATAACTTCTATTAGAGATGATGAAGTGTATTGGCTCACCATTGATTTACATTTGTTAATGAAAAAATATGTTTAATTTATATACTTTATTATTTGGGGAAGTAGAAATATTTTTAGTACCGACTATATAATTGGGTTCATAATATATTATATAATTAAATTTTTATAGTGACAAATAATTTGTACCCACTTATTGAGATGTTAAAGTAGACAACTCATAGTGTGACACTCTTCATCTGATTGAATATTGAAGTTATGAATTAATTAACACTTTTAAATATTAAACTACTTGCTCTAATCATTTAAAATTTATTTTACACTCTTTGGTATGATTACTCAATCAATAGACATATAAATATAAGGCCTTCAATGTAATTATTCAGATCATAAAATGACCTCATATGGAAGTAAATTGATTGGTTTCAAGAAATCACATAGCTTGGTGATCCTCATGTATTTACTAACCATTTTTGGTGATATGGTGGTTTTACTTGCTTCTCTTTTTCTGGTGGATTTTCAATTATGAATTGCATCATTTCTAATAGGCCCATATTTTTTCATAGGTGTTAAATATTTATGTTTCAAATTTGCCTCTACATCATTTTGATCACTATGTCTTATACTTTATGCTAACACTCAACTCTCCACTTTTAGATCCTAATATTTTTAAACCCCCAAAAAAAAAACCATCAAGGTATTGGATGGAGTGATTAAGGATGAGGAGGGATGAGGAGGAATTTATTAGAGATGATGAGGTAGTCAATATGGATGGTGAGTGATAGTGAAGGTCAATGAAGGAGTGATTAGGGAGGATGAGGGAATGATTAGGGATGATGAGTGATTATGAGTATTAATGAGGGAGTGATTATGGGAGATGAGGGATAAGGAATGAGTGATCAGATATGATGAGGTGATGTAGGAGCATCACTACATAATATAAATAGTGATATAGTTTACATGTTTTGATTATTTAGAAGTTGGTCAAGGTCATAATAATTTTTTATGAGTCTTTCTAAGTTTCTATTTTTGTGTCAATTTTGAATTAGAGTTGTATTGGAATTTACCACCAAATATTTCATTTGAATTTTTAAACTTTCATAGAGATTTCAATCTTGTTTCAAGAAGTCCAATGTTGAATTTGGTGTGGTTAGACTTTAGAGAGAATTTTAGGATGTTACAATGAATATACCTAAACTCATATTTGAGAAATATGTTATTATTTGAGTTATTTTAGGACACTCTCAACATACAAAATAAGTTACAATTTAGTTGATGGTTATTTGGTAATAAGAGTCTTTTCCATGTCTTATTTTTTTATTTAGAGTTAGACTCAAGAGAGTTAGAGGGGGTAGGATTTGAAAGGATTAATGTAAATAACACTAAATAAGTTAATAAATATAAGTTATGATTATTTTCATAAAATAAAGCAAATAGACCCTACATCTTCTTGAATATGTGCAAAGATAGTTGACAGTGTGCATGATAATGAAAAGTGATTAGTAACAAGTTATTTTTGATCTCGGTGTGAGTGGTAATTTGAATATAAATTTTATTTTATTTTTATTATATAAATTTTCATTTGAGTTTTAAATATTTCAAATGCTCAAATTATAAATTGTATACCCTGTGATTTTACAAATTGTGCCTCGAACTCTGAGTGAAGGTCAGAGTCTTGTGGAATAATATATTATATTTGCTAGGATTTTCGAATGTATGAGTAATTATTAAATTTAAATAAAAATTCCTTATATTATTTTAAAAATTTATTTTTTTATTCTACTAAGGATATTCTATGTTGAATAACACAACCCTATCTTTTATGAGCAAAAATTATGAGTATACATCTATGTGAGAAGTTATATGAATGTATCAGAGTTAACATTAAAATGTATATTTTGGAGAATTTATTATAATATGATAATGAATTATTATATTATTTAAAGTATATTTCATATATTTTGATGATCAAAAATAAAAATAACACAGTCCTGCAGTCATTAAGAAACTTAACACAATCAATTGTGGTATCTCATGGAAATTTGAAAATTGAGTGTTATATATGGAAGCCTTCAATTTTTTAAAGTTTTTAAACATTTTTTATATAATTATAAGCCTTAATGTTGATATATAACCCTTTTGTAATGAACTATAAAAAAAACCTCTTCTCAGATTACTACAAACCTGTGACTGAGTACACAATCTATTCAAATTTGGTTAAGTCAATATAATGTATTTTAAAAATGGAAATATAACACCTTTAAAATGTGAATATGGTAAAATTATACCTAATATAATATTCATATTAATTATAAATTACTTTGAAATATTGAAATCTCATTTTGACCCTTTTCAGGTCTATAAAACTAATCCAAACCCTGCATTAGGGTTTCTAATTTCAAAGTGATTTTTTAGGAGTTGTAACCATAAATAATTAATTAAATTGGTGAAAATTTTTATTTAAACTTTAAAAAATACAATATAGTGTTTTTAAGCTATGTAAGTATGAATAAGTATGGATGGGGGAGGACTATGTGGTAGATAGGGTAGAAGGAAACCTAAAGTCCTAATCTGAGAGTAGAAAGAGCCAAAAAAAAGTTATTAAATAGTTAAGCCAAAGCATGTAACTTTTTGAAGAGATGAGATAAATTATAGGGTATCCATAAATGAGGTTTTTATCATTATTTTATTCTATGCAAGAAGAGTCTATGATAGAGTAAGAGGTAGTGTATGATATGAGGATTGTGTTGAGAAGTTAAGTAGGGTTGAGAAGAAGTTAGAGAGATCTAAAAGGATTAGAGGGAAGTTTTTTGGAGACATATTAAATCCTAAGGAAATAGAGACAATACTTGATCCAATTTTTTATAAATCATATAGACTAGTAGGGGGTATAGTATCAAAGAGATATTGAATGCATTAAGTAACAAGAATATAATTAAGAGTTTAGTGATACCATCTAAAGAATGGTGGAGAATAAATGAAACTAATAAAATGTATATGTTAATTTTAAATCTGTGTATGGTCCAAAGATATATATCAAATAAAAAAATACAAAGTGAAAGATAGGTGGATATTGGCAAAGAGCTTGGATAAGAAGATTATGCAATAAGGATTTGTATAATGAGATATGGTGAGGGGAAATGTGGGAGTGATTATAAATTATGAGGAATGGTGAGGGTCAATAAGGGAGTTATTATAGATTATGAGGTATGAGGATGGAGTTATTAGGGATGATGATGCAATGATTAGGTATGGTAAATACCAATGAGGGGGTGATTAGGGATGATGACGGATGATGAGAGCCACTGAGGGAGTGATTAGGTATGATGAAGGAGTGATTAAAGATGATGAGGGATGGTGAAAGCTAATGAGGGATTTATTAAGGATGAGGAGGGACAAGGAGTGAGTGATTATGGATGATGAGGTATAGTGAGGGTAAATTAGGGAGCAATCAAGGATCATGAAGGAGTGATTAGAGATGACTAGGGACAGTAATGGTTAATGTGGGAGTGAATAGGGAGATGAAGAATTATGAGAGAGTGATTAGGGGTGATGAGGCATGAGTATGAAGTGATCAAGGATGAGAGAGGGATGATGACCAAGTGAATTTAGCACAAAGTGGTTATTTTATGTGTGCAAGTCATCAATATGACCTATGTTACCCCAATCACACCATTTTGCTTCAATTTCAAAGTGAGTGATTTGAAAACCTCAATTTTGACAAACCTAAGACTCTTATAAATTTTAAGAATCAATTTTAAAGATACAAAAAACTTAAAATTAACTATATGTTTAACAAAAATAGATATCAATTGTAAAAGTTACATCTTGAAACCCATAGGTTTAATACTTAAACCCTAAAAATGCCTAAGTAGTGATCTGATTGGATTTTGAAAAACTATTTTCCACATCATAAGGCATGTAAATGTGAGACCAACTCTATCAAATGTTGAGTGACCCTAATATTTTATATTTAATAAAATAAATTTAATGTACAAGAAAATAAATGTAACAATATTTTCTTCATTTGAAACTCCCACATGCTTGTGGAGATGGTTTTGGTCTTATTAAAAAACAATGTGCACATGTTATATAATGCATACCCATTGTATAATATAATAATAATATGTATGCATTATATAATGCATATACATTATTTGAATTTACACTTACATGTATGCATTATTATTTTATTAATAGCATGATCACATAATGGATTGATAATTATCGATGCATATTCTAAATATTGTACTCATGTTATTTAATAATGTGATCACATTACCTAGCATGTCCATAGAATTATCCCCTAACTTAGTGCACATAACCCATATTGAAAATACATATCCATACATATTCCACATATTTCTCATATAGGATGATCTAAAAATTTCAAGACATCCCATGTTGATCCTTGCAAGGAACACATGGTCCATTAGCCTTCATAAAAGGCAACTTCTACTAAAATTCCTTATCCTAGTTTACTCTCTCTTAGGACTCATCTATCCCACACTTTTCTTACCAAGGAACCATTGGTTGATAAAATCATCCATAAATATACATAGGGATAAGGTAAACTTACATAGGATGTATGAGTATGTAAATAGATAAATATAGTTTCACATGATATTTATGCAAATACTTAAAATATGACTACAGAAGCACCATCCATTGTACCATTTTCACCTATCTATTATAGTCAGGTGTTATTATACCCATCTAAATTTAATTGGATACATTTATTTATGTACTAATAATATAATACACATTTAAAAGATAAACATACTTGTTAGACAATTTATCATATCCAAACATATATTACAAAAATATATGTAAGAAACTAAAGGTACATTATCATGTGAAACAAGAATACCAAATAAAAACATACCAAATAACCATGATATAAATTCCTTCCTAATTTAGACATCCAGAGAACTTACACATGTACCTATTACTACTACTCAAAATAAAACACAAAGTACTTAATGATGTGTTCCACGAGCCCCTACTCCTATTACTCATAATATATCTCTTAAATTGGGAAATCCTATTTTACATATGCAGAACATCACAGATACTACATTGATAGATATTACACCTATATATGTTCATCAAAAATTTCATAAGATTATTAGACTAGGTTCATAATGGGGAGATATGTATGACCATCTATTATATGGAATCATAAGCTCAATTTTCCCTTTCAAATATTAAAAAAATGCAAAAAAAAAATAAAAAAATAAAAACATTCAAAATTATACAAACATTTTTGGCACCTACATTTTGTATTGGCTCCTTAGCATCTATGTGTTAGTTATAAATTGATGGATGACATGCTCAATTACTATTACATACATGTGTGTCACACTTCTACTTGAGTGTGGCATGGGTATACATAGATACATGATACATTTTTGTTTTGGATGTTCATATTTACCTCTAATCATGGCATATTGACTTTAGGGGTTTTTACTTCTTTGATCTTGATAAAAATAAGTTTTTTTATCTGATGATCACTCTACATTATCATTTTTGAGCTTACGCATGCCTCTATCCATGATTATATATTAGATAGGGTACTTAATATGCTATACACTTGACATTTTTTCCCTAAATACATTTGATCCATTTACTACTATGACATTTTGATGTTGGTTTCTTATGTATTAATTTATGCACTTCCTTGAGTGTCTTGCCTTTTTATTCGATTCTTTATTTGAGCATTTGAATATACTCCTTTTCTTGTGGTCCTCATGCATATGTATGCTTCCATTGACATTTTTATATGTCACTATTTATGTCAAGGATATTTTAATATGTCATTCTTGATTTTATGGATATTTGACTAAGTCATGTCCCTTCAATTATGTGGCATTTGAACATGACCTTGTTTATGGTCTCTTGGACCATTACCTTTTGACTTGTTTTTTAGTTATCTTATGTGTGTACTTGTTTTCTTATTTTTTGAGCCTATAATATTACTATTTAGAATTTTACATTATTTTTATCATGCATCTTAGGACTACATATGATCACATTGGTTCTATGTGCTTCATTAATACATTTACCTAGACATGTTCTTTCTATATGAAACATGCTTACATTCATAGATTATATAGTTATATTATCCTTTTGAGGTGAGATAAATAATATTTATTATCTATATATTGGTTCAAATGGGGAGAATATTAGTGGGGGCATGTCACAGAGGCATGTTCTCCACACTTGAATAATTTCAAGATTTTGTGGGGGCATGCTTTGGAATCATGTTCTCCACACTCATTTAGTATATGGTACTTATATAAGTTTTACAATTCAATGGGGGAATGTTATATGGGAATGGATTACATACATTCATAGTTCTTATACTTAGTTGGGGCATGTTTTGGAAGCATGCTAGCCACACCTATTCAGTATTCAACATCTCTAAGTTATATTGGGGGCATGTTTTGGAAACATGCTCTCCACATTGGTATTTATTTTAGTTTATAGATTTATCCATATATACTGGTGACATGATTTGGAAGCATGTTCTCCACACTTACATGAATTTTCTAAATTAGCCAATACACACAGTTGTATGATTCAGATTCATAGTTGTGGTAGAATTCAATACATTTGTACCATTTTTATACATAGTTTCAATATGAGACATATCTAAGGTGAATATATTATATAATATGTGCCTAATATTTCAAAATAGAAATCAGTTTTAGAATCCAAATATCTTTTATTAACTATTATAATATGATAAAATTTTACATATTCATACCTCGTTTAGACTTCTACATAATGATACCTTGATCTAACTACTATATATTATATTGATCCTTACCAATATATAATGATTGGTTATATTCATTATTATTGGAGGGATTAAATCATCATATCTCATCAAGGTTATACATGAAATTGATTAAATAACTCATTATACACACACACACACACACACACACACACACACACACACACACACACACACACACACGTGTGTGTGTGTGTGTGTGTGTGTGTGTGTGTGTGTGTGTGTGTGTGTGTGTGTGTGCGCGCGCACGCGCGCGTGTGTGTGTGTCTATATATATATATATATATATATATATATATATTTACTCAATTTTTGCTCATTAGGAAATGTTAGTCTTGATGGCTAAAGTAGCACTCTTCCTATTATAAGTTGGAAAAATTATCACCTCCCAACACTCCATATTCTAGATACAACACCACTATGGTGTAACCCACTTGACCACTTATAATCTCAATCATTTTCCTAGATACAATATATATGAGGTTACAATCTCCCTATCTAATTTTCTATTTTAGATCACTCCAAAACCATTACTACATGACACATGCATATTTTTATTCTTTCCATGTTCTTTAATTATGATAATTTTTATTATTTATTTAAAATTACAAATTATATGTATCGATTATACATTATAACATATTCTTGGTTGCAGTTTAGTCACCATCAAAGTAATCAAGTTGAGTTGATGCAAAGATAAGGTGTGTATATACACCCAAGTATGTATTCCTTTCCTTTAAACTAGTAATTTAATCACTATATTAAATGAGGGAAAACGTAAACATTATTTTATGATTATATAACACCTCAATCTTATACACTTGGAAAACTCAAATATTGGTTGTTCCTATTATTTCCATACCTTTCCAACTTCTTGAAGTCTTGCATCTGATCTATATTTTTTTGCTTGGCCTATATCTTAGTCCAACTAGTCTTATATTGATGATACAGACCTTATATATTGCCTATAATTCATAAAATGTACTTATCTTCCACCCCTATAAGTCCTAAGCCTCTACCTATTTTCTTGCTCACTGGACACTAACATCTAGGTTAAACACTATTGTTGATGCTAGTGTCTTATTCCAACATAATTATCAAATTCCATAGATTAATATAATTTACAAATGAAACATATCCTAATGGTTGGCCTAAGTGATTTAATATGTGTTATTATTCAAAAGGGTTTGATATAAATATAAGATCAACCCTCATTCATTCCTCACCTAGAAATCAAACCAAAGAGAATTAAAAGAGTATTCAATTGAACAAAGATTTTATACTTATTCCTATCTCCATATCAGTCATAGGTACACTATATATACAGGTTGAATTACTAAAGGAACAAGCAAATAGCCCAATTTTATAAGTTATAAACTAGGTCACTATTATACTTTATTTACACACATTACATGATTCGAACACAAGCCAACATGAATGGGATAACTACGTGAGTTTGATTCCCTCTTATATAGTAGTGGCTAGGTAGGCAATGCCAACTGGTAGTGGGGTATTTACGGTTAGCTTGACACTATTTACCCACTAACCCATTTTTCCTAGGGCATCATTCAAAGGAATCAGGCATAAGGTGATATAAAACCTTGAGAAATCCAATATACTATTTAAAAAAAAATGGAGTTATGTTATGGTTTGGACATTATCATAAAACCTTAGAATATTATCATTGATGTAGGTGTCCTATATAGATACAAGTTTTTAGTGGTCAAACACATTCAGAACTTAGAACAAATGGATCCTAGATGTCTATTATAGTCATGTGATGTTCTTAATCATTTTCATACTCCAAAACATAACATAAAACAATATATACTCTCTCTTTTATCCATTTAGCTTCTTTGTACTTGTATTTAATTTCATGTTCTAAATTAGGAAAATATGTGTTATTGACTATGCTTTAGTGTAAATATGAATACTATCATTCTTTTAAATAACTTTAATTGCTTATTTATCTTATGAATCTGAAATCAATAAAATAATTCTTGATATAATGCATAAAATTAAATCGTACTAGGGTAAAAGGGAAAGATAAACAAACATAAAAATGAGGTGATGAAAAATAATAAGAGTGATTAGTTATCTATCTAAACAAACACATGGCTATTTATCATGCAATAAGGAAATTAAACATGATGCAAAGAAACAAAATCAAGACGCTATATCTAGTATAAATATGTAAATGGGATTAGAAGAATCAATATGAAATATTTAGGACATAAAATAAATAAATGTAAGGAGATTTTATCCTTAGAAGAAAATTCACACAAATTACTTTTCATTGAATTAAAAGGTGTAGATATTGAATTATGAGAATACATGGACTTATCCAATACAAAAAATCAAACCTTAAATCTAATACACTCATTACATATATAGATAATATGAAGAGTAAAAATCAATCAATTTTCAATTTCTATGACTAGAAGTAGAGGATAATTAAATAAGAGAAACTACCTTTTGTCTTATGTTATCCAAATTTTAAGTTTATGTATAAGATTATTTTTAAAGTTTTAGAATGTAATTAATATCACATAATAAAATATAAAACATCAATTTTATATTTTAAAATAATAATAAGATAGATTTAAATATTACTTATAGGTATACAACCTTTTGTTAATCCTCTATCTTGCTAGATTTTAATATTAAATGATAATATTTTTAAACTAGTTTTTAACATGCATCCACAACTTATTTTTATTATCCATCCCTTTTTAATACAAAAATTATATTTAAATTAGTGGGTTGTTTCCATAAACTAAATAAATATTTAAATTTAAAATTGAAAACAAATATTTAATCCTTAAAGAGGTATTGAAGCTTTAGTTGGACCATTTTATGTAAGGAAAATTATGATATGAAAAATGAATCATATTGTATAATTTATTATAATTATAATATCTAACTTGTATTTATAGTTTTCTCACATTTTGAGTTAAGGAATAATTGGCATGTAAAAACTAATGAAATTAAGTGAAAAATATGGAAAATGGATCCCAACATAGAATAGATGAAAATAAGGGAATAAGACCACCCAAAATTAAAAGTGGGTAGATTCCTATAGCATACAAGTCTACCCAAGGTTAACTCATTGATTTTACATGCATTCCCATAAATAATAAACACAAAAACAAGCCAAAGAGAATAGTTCAAAATAATTTTATGGGATCAATGATAAAGAGATAAGAAAAAAAATAATAGAGAGGAGTCTTAGATCTTACATTGAGGACAAGACAAATAGACAAGATTTTATTAACTCATTTAACAAGGTGATAATAAAAAATACATAAATAATTATTAGAATAATTTTAATAAAAATTCTTGTACCAAAATTATATGTATACAAAGGGAAATGGAATATGTTACTATAATACATGTGGATATATATACAAGATAATATTCTAAATACATGGGATACATGGAATGATAGCTGGAAAAAATAAGTTGAATCACCAATATATTACATAGGTTCAATTATTCTATGAATACTATAAATAGGGACTTTGGCCTCATCATTATATATATATATATATATATATATATATATATATATATATATATATATATATATAGAGAGAGAGAGAGAGAGAGAGTTAGTTTTGTATTTTCAAGTGTTGATTCAGTTTGCTTATGAATATATTTTATATATAGTTTTAAGGATTTGAATGTCTAATATTTTCAAGAGGTTAATTGTGTAATCCAACCTATAATTATGATCAATGCATGATGTATACATTTTAAAGGGGTTATTGATAATTAAATATGTAGTATTTTCAAGTGGGGTGTCTTTTAATTACATTATTTTTATATGTTGATTATTTTTTTTGAAATGTTTCCATATATATATATATATATGATGCACAACTTCAAATTTATGTTCTTTATTATTATAACATGGTTCTTAGTTTAGTATTTTTGTACCTCATGTTAGCATGTAAATACTTAGAATTTTTTGATATGCCAATAATGTGATTACTTTGTAATTTATTAACATAATCTAGCCTGAACATGGATAAGAGAGATCAATAAATAACAACATTTTAGTTTAATTTTTATGACTATATTTGACTAGACTATGAAGAACATCATTTATATGGTAAATCACATTACTTTAGATAAATTTGAGGTATAATTTAATGATAAATAATTATTAATTTTATGTAACACTCTCATAAATAAGGGTTTGAAACCTATGAAATTGTTATTGTATAATACTCAAAGTGATATTTATGATATTTTATAATGTAAGATGTCAAAACACATTCATGCCCATTTAGTGGCCTATATGATAGGTAAAAGTCATAAAATTTGGAATAAATATGTTTTTAAAAAGGATATAGGAAAAGTAATTTATATTATTTTATGAAGAGTGGAGAATATTTATATGTTTGGTGGAGAGTCCAATTCAACAACTATCTATTAGAATTCCCAATGTTGACTTAATATATATCTAGCATAAGTAGAGTTTCATCATTTATTAGAGCCTAGAATCTCATTCATTATAAAAATACATATTTGTATTGATATATTCATAACATATTTTATAATTTAAATCATGAGGATGAGTGGATAAATTGGTCCACACAAGGGCTATAAAACTCATAAGGAGATGTGGGAGTTTACATAAGATTGTTTGAAAAAGAAGAATTACCTAGTGTAAGCGAGTATCAAAATTATATGGATGAAATTATGTATATGTATAATGAATTTATATGTAATTTGGTGTTTGATAAGGATACCGATAAAATTTTAGACCTTAATTATGAAAATTCTATTAGAAAATGTAAGAATTAAGGAGGGCATTTTATTTTATCATATAAATGGGAGATCCACTCCTATGTTATTAGATACATGTGATTAAAGTAATTCAAGTGAATAATATATATTATAAAAGTATACATGGATATAATATGATTATCTAGATGATAAGGTAGTTTAAAAAATTATTGATGAAAACTCAAACTCAAAGTTGTTAGGAGTTGAAACCCTCATGCATTTGAATTTATATGAATAACCCAAATTAGTTATGTTTAAAGTTACAAGATGTGTATTGATATTTTATGAGGATATATTTATGTAATCAATCATGTTTCATATAAATATTTAGAAAATGAGAGCAAGGGTAGGCATATAAACTATGCAACTGAGTGAAATCATTAGTGCTACATTATCAACACGAGGGGTTAGAGTTCAAGGTATGTTAGATAAAATGAGAAACACAATAATAAAACCTGTGAATTTAAATAAAATATTAACCAAAAAATTTCTAATATTTTTAATAAAAACTTTTATCAAAGGTAGTATGCATAGATCCCATAGGAGTAGAGCTTCTAAGGATATGCGCAACAACCACAAAAATAAAAACTATGTTTATTGTGAGATATTAAAAAATATATTAGAGTATCAAATAATTAATTTAACTATATATCCCATTAATAATTATAATATTTTATGGCACATAAATGGATTGAATTCACTAAATAGAAATGTAATATAGTTTGTGAAAACTCAATTAAATTATGTGCATAAATGGTATCATAAGTTTAACCCTAAAAAAATGGTGGTCAAATCCTATTAGTTAAAGGGATTCATTATGATGAAATTACACATATTAAATTTTAATCAAATAAAATTATCAACACTAAATAATAATATTAAATATTATAATTAGAGTATTCCCTTGTATGATGCAAGTTTTAAAACTTATTTTTCTTAATTTTTTTCATAAGACATAAATCCATTGTAACATGTGAAATGGTTTGTTGAGGGATTATTACTAGTAATCATTAGGTAATTATAAATGATGAAATATGATCATTCATATAAAAAATTAAATCCTTTGCTCAAAATTGAAGAGGATGGGAACTATGATACATAAATAAGCTCATTTCTAGACTCACATACTTTGAATATGGAAGCATAGTTGTTTAATAATAAATTATCAATAATTTGTGTGTCAGAAGGGTTTAAATAATTTTGGTGTATCCAATACAGTTAAAATTTTAATAACAAAGGTTATTACATGAATAAAGTGAAATCAATTACATTTTCATGTGAAATATGAAAAAAATCATTATACGTGCAACTATTTATTGGTCTTTTACATCAAACAAATCAATGTCACATGTTATTTTAAGATCAATGATATGAATATGCATGAAACAAAAAATTACAAGGTAATGTAATATAAATACAATAAAAATAATATGGGGATATGTTAGGTTCCCATTTTAAAAATAAAATATAATCAAGATGGTTACCAAATATAAGGAAATTATAAATAAACTCAAGGTGGTATCTACTTCAAAGACCAAGATGAAAAGAATATAAAAAACCATAAGGGATTTATAGTTGAGTTGGGATATATTTTTTGTGTGGATAAGGAGATAGAATCAAAGGGCATGGTCTCATAACCTATTTATGGTTTGGTGAGGGACACTACTACAGAGATTGTATGAAGTACCTAACTCCATTGCATTATTTGGTTTATCACAATATGAAAGAATGTGTTGAAATGTGTTAGATGTGATTGTAATTGATAACAATCAAGTGTTGTATCAGTGGAAAATAAACTTGAATAATGGATAAAAACCTTAAATTCATGATTTAATAAAATTAATATTTTAAATGATTACAAAATTTAATAATGGATTATAAATATCCATAACATACTAAATTTAAAGAGTGCAATAATAATAAATGAGACAAATTGATAAAAATACCAAACCAATTTGATAACAAAGTTTATCTCAATGGTGTACATCTCTAGATCCACTCAAAGTGAGGATCACTCCATTAAATTATGACAAAATATCTTTACAATTTATTTATAAGTCTCTTAAGTCATCTTTTCAGGCAAAATTTTATCAAAGAGATATTCTCAAACCAAAATTATATAGCTTGAGACCTTTAAAAATCTCTATAAGTATATAAAAACCCTTATGAATGCCTTTTCTATATGAAAATAAACGTCTTCAAATGCAAAATCAAGCACATTATATAGTGTTTGGACTATTGGATGCAACAGTGGAAGCCTTATCTTTTTAACCAAAATAGCAGGGTTTAAAACCTATTGATAATGGATTATGGCTAATGCAAATATTTTTATCCCACATTGATCAAATGAAACAATATTATATTATGTTTAATCCTTGGGTTCCACATTTTACTAACCAAAAATCCTTTTATTAGTAAGGCTTAATATGGTTTGGTGGTTATTGTGATCTATGTTGGGTGGTTTGTGTGGCTCGTCCACTTATCAAGTTGAACTTTAGTTATGACATGGATGGGTCACATCCCAAAGTCAACATGGTAACTTGGAATTAAAGTTGGGGTTGTTTAGATTCTTGAAACACAATAAACTTTAGAAAGTTTGGTGTATGTCTTGGACATGGGATAAAACCTTCGATGGTCTTTAGCATGGTAATTAATTAATTACATAAAAATATAGTCAATAAGTGACTATAAATATAATTAGAAAATTGAATATTATAGTGGTATAAAACCACTTAGTGGATTGAAGACCCACCACATAGACTAGTCTCAATTCAACACTTGTCGACATCCAATTGGATGTTTTATATAAACCAAACCAATTTTTTTTGCCCTGTTTGATCTTCAACACATGATATCTTGTGCATGTAGGCTTGAAATCAACCCATTAAAATTATTAAAAAAATCTCTCGATGATCTCTATGCTATGCCAATGATCAGCCTATAATTTGATGACTTTTATTTCAAAGTGAAACATAGATCCTCCTGGATCAATCCTCCTCACTAGGAGCTTTTAGACCTACAAAAGTTGATTAATTGGTAAATAGGTGATGGTATTTATCCCTCACTCTTTTGTCTTCCATCCATTTGGCCTTGTTTAGTCGCATCCCTTTGAGACCAACATGAAGATACTCAACATCTCCCATTCATGAAGTCTGAATCCTCCTATCAACAATTGTATCTTCCTATAATTTATTTAGATACTCAAGAACAAAGTCATCAACAAAAGGAATGGATACACTCTCATCATGATATACAATCATCAGAGGCTCATATAATTTTAGATTTTACACATTCACAATCGAATAAATATGCATATAAGATGGAAAATCTAATTGAAAAACATTTTTACCAATATTTTTTGTAATCTAAAAAGGACCATACAAGATTGGTTTTAGGTCTTTACCTTCACCTATTAGCCTTTCCTTACTAATGTGAAGCCATACCAGATCACCTGCAACAAAATAGTGATTAACATGATGTTTGTCATGTCTTGCTTTGTACTTTGCCTAACTTTTCTCTAATTGATCTCACATAATCTAGTGTAATTGTTGTATCTTTTTAATAAACTTTTTGGATTTAACATCATTACATTTATTAGTAGCTGAATACTATGCATAATAAATATTAAGAGGTGTTTTAGGCAAATATCCATAATAAAATTCAAAAGGATATTTCATAGTAGAAGAAAGAAGTGCATGGTTGTAAGCATGTTGTATATAAAAAAAATGTTAATCTAATAATTTGGGAAATTTACTGCAATAACACCTAAGAACATGTACTGCTATGTGGTTCATAACTTCTATCTAATCGTCAACCTATGGATAAAATGTAGTGCTCTTATTTAACTTATTTTCCATTAATTCCCATAGTGTTGACCAAAATTACCCAAGACATTGAGAATCTTGATCAGAAACATTAGAAGTGGGCAAACCAAAATGAACCCATACATGTTGAAAGAATAAGTGTGTCATACCTTCCCCTATAATCTACTTAGTGCAAGGGATCAAAATACACATGTTTCTAAATCTATCCACTACCACATAAAAGTAATGGTGTTTCCTTCATTTCATAGGTAAACCCCCTACAAAGTCCATGGAAATACTTTCCCAAGGATGGGTAGGAATAGGTAAGGGAGTGTAAAGTCTCAATTTGTTATTACTAGGCTTGATTTTGGCCCAAAAAACACACCACTTGATATATTTAGAAACATTTTATTACACAAGGGGCTAGTAAAAATACATTATGAAACGTGCAACCATTTTACCTATTAAAAAATGACTAGAAATAAGAGAAGTATGAGCTTCACTAATCATGTGCACCCTTTAATTTTGAGGAATGTAAAGTTTACATAAATGATACAATAGTTTATTATGCACATGATATTCTAATTCTTCTACCTATTTATCACTCATTAAATCCTTGTACACATCCTTAAACTCAACATCATCAACATATTGTTCCTTATAACTTTCATGAGTCAAAGAATGATTATAGAAAAGAATAGATGCAACTACCATAAGAGGTCTAGAAAGAATGTCAACAATGTTATTCTGAATACGTTTCTTATACTTGATCACAAGATGAAATTATTGTAGGAGACCCATCCAATATAAATTCCTAGATTATTGTAGCTTGGCTTATGACTATAGATACTGAAGGGGCTGATGATCTGTATGTATCACTATTTCTTTGCCCATCAAGTAATCTTTCCATTTTTTAACACTTTGAACCAATTCATACAATTCCTTATCATAAATCGGATAGTTTCTTACCACACCTATGAATGTCTCAAAATGATAACATATTAGATTCTTTCCTTGCATCAAAATAACTCTCATAGCATAATCACTTACATCCATCTTGATCTCAAATGGCTCCTACAAATTAGGAAGTGCTAAGATATGAGTATTAATGATCTTTATCTTAAAAGTGTTGAAGGCCTTTTGTTTCTTTCCTCCTCATTGAAAGACCTATTTAGTACTAGTAAAAGAATGCAAGGGTGGTGTAATAAGTGAGAAATTAGTAATGAATTTCCTCAAATATTGTATTATATTAAGAAAACTTCTAACCTTAGTTACATTATTAGGTTTAGGCCATTTAACTATAACCTCCAATTTCATAGGATCAATATTTAATTCACCATGTCCTACAATATAACCCAAGTAAACCAAAGATGTCTTAACAAATTCACATATAAGCAATTTCAAATATTTTTTTTCCCTTCTCAATGCATCCACAACTTCCCTAATTAAAATCACATGATGCTTCCAAGACTAACTAAAGATTAAAATATCATCCAAGTATATTATAACAAAATCATCAAGGTATGGCCTGAAAACATCATTCATCAAATGCATGAATGTAGCTAGTGCATTGTACACACCAAAAGGCATGACAAGCCATTCAAAAGTCCCTATTTTATCTTAAAATTAGTTTTCCAAATATCATCATCATTAATCCTAACCTGATGATAACCAATTTTAAAGTCTAACTTAGTGAAATAGACAACATTTCTTAAATGATCTAGTAAATCATCAATATAAGGAAGAGGGTAATTATTCTTAATAGTAATTTTGTTCAAAACATGGAAATCAACACACATCCACCATGTAATATCTTTGTTTAGCACTATAATGATAGGAAAACCAATAGGAGATGTACTAAGATAAATAACACCCTTTTCCAAAAGTTACATTACCTATTTTTTGATTTCCTTATTTTCCACCACTGATAACCTGTACATGCCAATGTTAGGGAACGGAGAATCCTGTAACAACTAAATTTTATGTTGAATTCCCCTTTTACAGAGCAACCCTTTTGGATCCTAAAACACATCATCATAAATATAAATGATTTCAACAAATTCTTTCTTATGTATAGGATCACAATTTTCCATATCCTAGGAATATTCCTTTTCCTTAGACTTAATCAACATGATACAAAAATTCTTGCTTAAATTGACTAGTCTTTTCATTTGCCCTACTGTAACCAAGGAAATACTCATCTTAATGTGATGTGATATGACTATATATTTAATGCCATCCTTAACAAGAAATTAATTATTCTCCTCCCTATAAAATATTTATTTTCTATCGTAAAGATAAGGGATTCCTAAAATAATCTTGCATATGTCTAGAGGAACTACATCCAGATCAACCTCATCTATGATCTCGGATGTGATGGAAAATTTCAATCTAATTTTTTTTCTTGAATCCTTGCATCATCACACATCCAACCCAGTGGATATGGTTTTAGATGGGGATTTATTTTTAGGCCTAACTTTTTAACAATCTCCTCAAAAATTAAATTTTCCTATGATTCACTAACAAATAGAGTGTCAATCTTAGTATGTTTTGCAACAACCCTAATGTGAAACAATTCATTTCTCTTCTTATCATCATGCATAATTTTATATTTTTAAGAGGAAGAAACATTAGATGACTTAGTATTATAAATATAAATAGAAGAAAAATTCCTCATACTCATGGTTGTGATCTTTGTCTCATCCCTTGAATCTAAACACAGATCTTGAACCATAGCATTAGTTTTATTATTCTTTTTCCTAAACTTGTTAGGAGTTTTTAACTCAATATGTAATGTATAACACTTAGAATCATCATGATTTTTCTTTTAATAATTACAAATTGTCTTACTCTCTTCTTTATGAATAGTAATAGTGGATTTTTATTTAACTTTGCCCTTTAGAATGATTAACATCAGATTGCTTATTTTTAAGAAGATATTATTTTGTCTATTTTCCTCTAGCCTCTAAATGAATGGATTTAACACATGATTCATCTAAATTAGTGGGATTTAGAACAAGAATCAAGTGTTTCAAGTAACTAAGCAACCCACCTATGTAATTAAGTAGTGTTTCTTGTGTACAAGAGGAATATTCAAAAGTAAAGCCTTTTTCCTAAATTCTTATGTATATTCTTGAGAACTTTGGCCTTTAGTTTGTGTAAAGGATTTCCAATCCACATAGCTTATTATAGATATCCTAAAGGATAAATTTTCTTTTTGAGTTCATCAACAAATTCACTCTAAGTGGAAGTCAATTTACCAATGTTAAGCTCATTTTCATTCAACATACTCTACCACCAAATGAGAGTATTTCCTCCCATTTGAAGAGTATACAAGTGAATTTTAACCTCATAATATATTATCTTTTAGACCCTATAATATATTTCAATTTTCTTTATCTAGTTATCTAGCTTTTCTATATTAATCTCACCATTAAACATTGGCAATTCAAACTTAATATCTAGCTTTATTGAACAAAGAGATTCAAAACCTTTTTTGTCTTTACCATCATTCAAAGAGGAGGAAGGTATCTCAAAAATTTTACCACCTTCATCATGCTCTATTTTATTTCATCTTTCATGGTAAATCTCATTAACCATATCCTTCATTTCCAAGAATACCTGTTGAAAAGCTTGTTTATACTCAAAGTCATCTCCCATTTCCATACTATGTCTTCATCCAAGCTATGGATTGTACTTGGATAATTATCCTTCACCCCACCTAGATCTCAACATTTTTAACATACACTAAAAATACACATGGTTAAATACCAAATTCTTATCTAATACCAAAAGTGTGATCTGTAATCGATAACAATCAAGGGTCATAGTAGTGGAAAACACACTTGAATAATGGATCAAAATCTTAAATTCATGATTTAATAAAACTTGATATTTTAAATGATTAAAAAAATTAATAAAATATTTTAAATATCCACAATATACCAAATTTAAAGATTTCAATAATAATAAATGAGACAAATTAATAGAAATACCAAATCAATTTGATAACAGAGTTCGACACAATGGGCTACATCTTTGGATCCACTCAAAGTGAGGATTTCTAGATTAAATTATCATAAAATAGCTTTACAATTTCTTTATAAGTCTCTCAAATCATCTTATGGGCTTAACTCTATCAAAGAGATAGTCTCAAACAAAAAATATATAGTTTGAGGCCTTTAAAAATATCTCTAACTCTATAAACACCCTTATGCATGCCTTATCTCCATGGAAATACATGTCTTGAAATGAAAACTCAAGAACATTATATAGTGCTTGGGATCATGGGTGTAATAGTGGGAGCCTTATATTTTTAACCAAAATATCAAGGTTTAAAACCCATCAACAATGGATTGTGGCTAATGCAAATATTTTTATCCCACATCAATCAAATGAAACCATCTTGTATTATTTTTAAGCCTCAGGGTCCACATTTTACTCACCAAAAATCACTTATTTAGCAAGGCTTAATATGGTTTAGTGGTTATTGTGAGCTATATTTGGTAGTTTGTGTGGCTCATCCACTTAGAAAGTTAAATTTTGGTTATGACATGGATGTGTCATGTCCCAAACTTAGCATGGTGACTTGGAATTGACATGGGGGTTGTTTGGATGCTTATAATGTGGCAAAATTTAGAAGGTCTATTGGATGTCTTAGATGTGGGATAGAACCTTTGATGGTATTTAAAATTAATTAATTACATAAAAATATAATCAATAGGTGACTATAAATAAAATTTGACCATGGAGTATTATAATGGTGGCAAGCCACGTGGTGGCTTGAGGACCCACCACGTGGACCACTCTCAATTTGACACTTGTCGATGTCCAACTAGATGTTCCATATAAACCGAACCAATTTTTTTTGGCCCTATTTGATCTTTAACATGTGACATTTTATGCATATAGGTTAGAAATTGACCCATTCATATTGTGCCCAAAACCTCTAGATGAGCTATATGTTATGATGCCAATGATCAACCTGCAATTTGATGAATTTTGATTTCGAGTAAAACATATATCTTCCTAGATCAAGATTATATTTTAGGTTAATCAAAAAAATAATGATATGGGAATTATTATAATAATAGGACAAGAAAAGATGCAGTAAAAAATCATATTAATGTAAAAGATGTTGGAGGTATACAAAATAAAATAACTAGGAGTAGGATTGAAATAAGAGACATAGGAATGGTTGACCCACTACCTCAAAGGGAGAGTTTCTAATTTAGGTGGGATTTTTTTAATAATTATTATCTATACATGAATGAAAAAGGGAAAAACTACAAGGAATATAAAGAGATGATAAATTATTGAAGGGTGAATAGCAAACAACATGAAAAATGAGAGAAAATGTGAAGGATAGTATTAGAATAACTCATTAGGATGGAGTTTTTGAAATCAAAATATTAATTTGGTTTTTGAAGACATAAGGTTTACTTGTCTAATGAAAATTTTGGCTTTCTAAAATTGTGGGTTATAAACCAAAATAAGTTTATGAAAGACCATGGGGAATGTGCTTAACAAATAATATACTATATAATCAATATTTAATTATTTATGTAAAAATAAATGACTGGTAAATGATTAACATATTGATCAATATGGTAGTGGACATGAAAATATTATCAAAATAGGTATTTAATTAGATAGGGAAAACATAAAAGATAATTTTATTAATATGTTTTTCAAGGTAAATAAAACAAATTATCAAGCAGTTTGGGTTTTGTGCAATGTGGATCTAAATATATAGGGAGTTTATTTATCACTAAAATTTTAAGTGACATAAATTTTTAAATAATATAATTGTCACATGTTATTAAGAACACCAAAATATTATGAAAACAAAGTTGATATACACATCAATTTCAATTATAAGAGATTTTTGAATGGGGATCAAATATTTTTTATCCCACTTATTAATGAACATGTCATGGATTATGTAGAAGGATTAGAATCAAATGAGGAAGAGAAAAATTATTCAATTTTGTAACACAAAAAAGGAACTTTTTGGCATTGGAAATTTTAGTGGTTATCCAAACAACCATTTTAACTAATATAAAGCTTTAAATGGAATTGAACCAACAAGAATCATAGTTTGACTTGATAACTATAACACCAAATCATGTATGAAAGTTAGTTTGAAATATTAATTTCAACTATTTATGGGATACTATAAAGCTAACACATATGGGTATGTTTAATCATTATCTAATATATAATTAGCCATGAAAAAGAGAAAATATTATAATTTATCTCTAAAATTGTAACGTCCCCTCTATGATCTACGTAGAATAATGTGATCCTTTTAAAAATTAATTTATGGATTATATCATTAGATTTCACCACAAGAATATAATTAGTGATCCAAATACAACACTCTAAGTATGTTAATTTTAAAATAATCATGTGACATCTATATTTCACTGATCACTATCATCAGATGGAACACAACATAACTGAATATAGAAATTAATTACATATGTCCATCCATGACCGATACAAACATATTACCACTATTATCAATGTATAATAAATAAATAATTTAATATCATCAGATATAATCTTTTAGTAATAATAATACAAATATAAAGCATAAGATACAAGGCTCCATAGATCATGAGTTCCCTGAACTCCATTATCTATGTTAATCTCAAGTGTCATTTCCAAAGAAGTACTATTATGGGGAGGGAGAGCATCATCCGAGCAATTTTTGACACCAACCATAGTCCATCAATCCCCACACAATCCCTTATTATGGAATGGTCTTCCCTTCATGTATGAGTAGATAGTGATGGTGCAGGAATCTAAAGAGACAAACTAGTACCCATGTGTTGTATGATTTCTAAAAGTATGCAATGTACCACAAAGAAATCCATTCTAACACAATATCACAAAAACATGTAAATCATACATATTAAATGACAATGTATAACTAATATTAAATGACAATGTATTCATGCTAGGCTTGATCATCCTCTTATTTCTCTTGATTGGACCAAAGAATTCATTTGTAAGTTGGAAGCCTGCCAGAAAATTGGATCAGATCATTTTCCCCTCATTTTCACTGCTGCAAAGATTAATATTAAGAAGAATTTTCATTTTAGATTTGAGAAGATGTGGATGCAACACCCATAGTTTGAAAGTAAATTAGAAGAATGGTGGAGTATTGATATTGAAGGCACGGCCCTCTTTATAGTTGCTTTTAAGCTCAAAAATATTAAAAGGGAAGTTAAAATATGGAATAAAAATAGTTTTGGGAATATCTTTGAGAACAAAAATGTTATTAAGGAGGATATTCTAAAAACATAGGAAAAAATTTAGAAGGAAGGATATACTCTTGACCTCCTCATTGAAGAAAATGAAAAGTTGGCTCAATATCATGACATCATCACTAAAGAAGAAATCTACTGGAGACAAAGATCAAGGTTGTTATGGTTGAGTGAAGGAGATAAAAACACAAAAAATTTCCATCTTTCCACTCTTAAGCATAGGTCCAAAATTCACATATCACACCTAAAAAAGGGAGAATTGAAGATTATAGAGGATAAGGCCATCACAGATGAAATGGTGACTTTTTTATCTTCTCTAATGAAGGCTAATCCTAACGTCAATTTGGATAGTCAGGCTAAAATCCTTAGAGTGATTCCTTCTCTAGTTTCAAAGGAACAAAATAAAATGTTAAGTTCAATTCCTAAGGATGATGAGATTTTCAAAGCTGTTTGTTCTCTGGGAGGAGATAAAGCTCTTAGTCTTGATGGCTTCCCCAAGTTTTTCTTCCAAAAACTTTGGAAATTTGTTGGTAAAGATGTATGTGATGCTGTGAAGTAATTCTATGGAGCTAAACAAATGCTTAAGGAAGTCAACTCCACCTTTTTGTGCCTGATTCCTAAGAAAATTGGTGTTGATTCTCTTAATCAATTTAGACCGATCAGCCTTTGTAATTCTTTCTATAAAATTATTTCCAAAGTTCTTACTTCTAGACTTATCCAAGTGATTCCTTTGATTATTGATGATCAACAAAATGGTTTCATCCTAGGTAGACAAATCCTTAACTCTATCATCTATGCTCATGAGAATATTCACTACTTGTCTTATTCTAACAATCAAGGGTTCATTATGAAAGTTGACATTGCTAAGGCCTATGATAGAGTTGATTGGTCATTCCTCTCAAACATTCTATTAGCTTTTGGATTTGACTAAAAGGTTGTTGGTCTTATTCATCAATTGATTTCTACCTCCTCTATTGGTGTTCTGGTTAATGAAAGCTCATCTCATTTCTTTTATCCCTCTTAGGGATTGAGACGAGGTGATCCTTTATCCCCCATCCTTTTTATTATTATGGCGGATTGATTGGGGAGATATATTGGGGACTTGGTCCATAGAGGTTTCTTTAAGGGATTACAACCTTCTTCCCATCCTCTAATCTATTCTCATGGACAATTTGTTGATGACACCATCTTTATGGGTAAGGCTGAAGTCAAGGAAGCTATAAATTTTAAGCAAGCTATTAAGTTATATTCTTCTGCCTCTGGTCAATTGGTTGACTAGAATAAAAGTGTTGTGTTTTTTATCAACACTCCTATCCAAAGAAAAAATAAAATTGCTAAAATCCTTGGATGTTCTATAGGATCTCTCCCCTCTTCTTACTTGGGTCTTCCTCTTGGCCTGAAGATCCCTGATGCCTTCTGGGAAGATCTTATTAACAAATTCAGCAAGAAACTTGTAGGATGGAAAGGAAATATTTTAATCCAGGTAGGTAAGTTAACTCTTCTCAAAGCTTGTCTTCAAAACATACCTACTTATGCTTTAAGTCTCTTTAGAATTCCTATTAAATTTGTTGAGTCTATTGAAAAAATTCAAAGAAATTTTCTATGGACTGGCACTGAGGAAAAAAGGAGAATGCCTTTAATTGCTTAGGATCATGTTTGCAAACCTCTCGGTGAAGGGGGATTGGGAATCAGGAAAATTAGAAGTATGAACAAACCTCTTTTAGCCAAACTAGGTTGGAGAGTTTACCATGACAACAAAGAGTGGAGTACCATATGGAAACATAAGTACCTCTTCAATGGTAAATCCCTTCCTAATTTATTCTCTTATCCTAATGTTATTCATCCTTCTCCCATATGAAGGGCTATTGAAGGGAACAAAAAAATCTAGGAAAAGGATGTTCTTGGAAAATTGGTAATGGGCTTAAGGTGAAATATTGGGAAGATGTCTAGTTAACAGATCATCCCTTGATTGGAGATTTTTTTGATAAGGATTTAGTTGACCGATGTAAGCAAAGATATGGCATATTAGTTAGTCATTATTGGCAAAATGATTCCTAGGTGAATTTAACCGATGTTGATCAAGGCTTCAGTAACATCCAATTATGTCTCAATGTTGTCTCTCTTTATCCTTATCTTGAGGATGAGATTATTTGGCATGCTGACACTAGTGGCCAATTTAAAGTCTCTACTATCTTTACTTCAAAGGGAAAGGGTAATCAACCTTTTTGGTCTCATGCCTAGATTAAGGGGCTCACCCCAAAAAATTAATATCTTCTTTTGGAATCTACTTCAAAATAAAATTTTGACCGTTAACAAATTGAAAAAAAGAGGTATAAATGTGGTTGATAGGTGTACTTTAAGCATAAATCGACTTGAAGATAAAGACCATATGTTTTTGAATTGCTCTTACACCCAACAAGTTTGGACTGAGATTCTTAATTTTTGGGGTATAACATGGGTCCATCAAAACAATGTGGAACTCTCTTTTAAAAGCTAGTGATGCCCCTCTAGGGATCTTGATGCTCATTTTCTTTGGAAACTAACTCTCCCTCATCTCTAATGGGGTATCTAGAAAGAAAAAAATAATAGAATATTCAGGAGTAAAGAACTTCCAGGATGGGTGCTTGGTCAGAATATCATTAGAGCCATCAAGGAGAACTTTAAATCCTAGAGGGATTCTAATAAAACCTTCCAATTTTATAACCCTTTATGATTTGAAGGGTATAATTTGAAAACTGATAATCCAAAATCGATCATAAAATGGTATGTTCCTCCTAATGGATGGATCAAAGGGAACTTTGATGGAGTAGCTAAGGGAAATCCAGGAAGAGCGGGATGTGGAGGGGTCTCAAGAGATCATGTGGGAAATGTAATTGATGTTATCATTGTCCCAATTGGTAATTTGAATAGCCATATTACTGAAGCTACTGTAGCCCTCTACACTACTAAATTAGCTATTGATTTGGGGTATTTCAAATTATGGTTGGAAGGTGATTCTTTGAATATTATTAACACCCTAGATAATAAAAATTCAATCTCATGGTTTATTGAGGCTATAATTATGGAAATCAAAGCCTTAATTCAAAAATTTGAAAAAGTGGCCATATCCCATACATATCAAGAGGCCAATGGGGTCACTAACTGGATAGCCAATCATGCTATTCAAAAAGGGCATAAGGTGAGGTGGCTTGATGAGTTAAATAAGCACATTGATCTTAAAGTGATTATTAATTATGATGCCATCCATTCCAAAGTGGGAAAGATCTGCTTGGATTAGCAATTTAATGATTTGGTGGAGTGGCCTTATAGCTATCAGATTACCTTCCCTAAGGAGGTACATTCATGAGAATGTAATGCGGTCACTGCATGTTTCATCAAAAAGGTGAACTCCATTTCAAGTAACAAATAACTGGTTCCATTTCAACCTTTCTACCTTTTGTGTTTGGGTGCTTACAGTTTTTTGTTTGCTCTACAATATGGGGGGTGAACCGAGGAAGCAAGAACCCAAAAAATGTGATGACTAGAAGGCTAGATAGGATGTATAGAAGATTCTATAGAAAGGGAAGGTGGTCAGTTATCTGGAGCATTTGCATGGCTTTAAACCCCATGTCACTACCACCTTTAAAAATTGGGTTGATGACAGAGTTACTCTCCATGAATTCACTGTGAAGCTTACTGAGGACTTCATTGCCGAGGTCATGGGGCTTCCCATGGGTGGTATTAAGTTTTCAAAATAGACCAGTATCTCCAATGTGGCCTATAAAAAATTTCTAAAGATGGATGTAGACGAGAAGCAACTGGAAAAGAATGGAAACTTCTTTGACATGGAACATATAAAAGGAATTTGGCGAGATGTTGTATGCTAATTCGTGAGTACTTTATCCTTGATGGTAGGAATAAAATAGTTCACAAATTTCATTTTTTTTCTTAACCACTTTAGGCACAAGGATATAATTTCTTTCCCTTTCTATCTGCATTTCTTATTGCTTCAAAGCTTGTATGCCCATAGGAAGGAGTCCCACCCCATTTTACATGAAGGTCTATTACTTCTCATAGAGGGTTTTTGTAAAAATAAATCCATAGCTTTGACTCCTTCTGAAAAAGATAAGGGTTATCAATCCAAAAAGTGTAAGAAGGATGGGAATGTTAAAAGGATAGAAAAGGCAAAACCAAAACCCTCTAGTTCTCCAAAACAAATTATAGAAGAGGATTTTGAGTTGGAGAGTACTGAAAGTTCTAAGAAGGATGTCTTGAAGGAAGAGGAAGGGATGGATGTTGGGGATTTCAACTCCAATTCGGACAGATATCCATAAACTAAAGGAAAAATTGAGAAAGGGAATGAAGAGGATACAACTAAGGGAAACTCAAAATAGAGCAATTCTGACAATGAGGATAATTAAACTGTGTCTAGGGGAGGTGTTAAAGACAAAGATAACTTAATTGATAATCCAATTTCTATGAGAGAGGAGGATCACATGGTTTTGACTTCTACTCTTGCTACGGAGACTGGGGGACAAGAAAAGGAGGACCCTGTTCAACATGAAGACCCTGTTAAGACTAGAGAGGAGGAACTGATGGATAGGGAGGAATAGATTAAAAAGGTTGATTCCCCTCCACATGAGATTATAGAAGACATTTGTGACTCTCCGTAGAGGGAAACCAAGCTTTCCTTCCTACATTTTGCCAAGTTCAATGCCGACTGTATTCTCCAAGTTGATTCTTGGATCTATAATGAAATAATGGGGCTAAAGAAGAAAGTGGAAACAATGCAACATAATCAAGATGTTGATCAGGCCATAATCAACCACTTGGAGGTGAAAATGGGTGATATCCCAAAAAAACTTAAATATTATGAGCATAATCTTAGAATACTCATTAAGGAAAGTGGAACAAAGATGGAGCAGGTAACATCAAGCATTTGTGCTACTGCAACTAGCCTTGGTAAAATAACAAATGAAGAAATAATATCCTTAGAGGGTCCAAGTAAGAGGACAAGGTAGAGTTCGAGGAAGAAAGCCTTACAAGCTGATATTACTTTGACTGTTAACTCCATCCAGGATACTACTATGATTGGGAAGGATGCTGTCAAGATGATCATGGAACTGCAATAGAAACTTAGGGGGTTCTTTGTTGGTTTTGTTCCTGTTCAGGTCCTTATTGTTGTTTGTTGTAACTGGTTCTTGTTTTTGGTCCTATTTCTTGGTTCTTGTTCTTAAACTTTATTTGAGGTTCCAGGTCCTTATAAAATCTAGGTACTTTTATTGGACTATGTTTGTGGTTTCAGGTCCCTGTAAAACCTGATTTTGATGATGCTCTTCAGTAGGTTTTAGGACTACTTTTCCTGGTGGTTGTTAATGCTTTATCTTTTTTAATTTTTTTAAAGGGTTTTAGGGTCCCTTCAAAACTTGATTTTACTGTAATCTAAAACATTAATTTGACCAATATTGTCAATACTTATTGATTTTTAGGATCAGTTAAATTTATACACACCACTTGATCATATTACCTTCATCTACCATTGTAATACTAGTAAGCTAGTGAATTCCATCTCACTACTTACTCAATACCATCAATGCGATATATGGTTAATATAATACAACCAATAGATTAATATATATTACTCCCTAATATTATTCATAAAACATGATAAATATAGGAACAATCAAAATGAATACATTTAGTCCATTAGATGTATGAATGAATATCCTTTCTAATATTTACCACATAAATAATAAACTTAACAAACATAATTCATACCATCTAGGTATATTCTATATTTAAACTATGTATTCTAATTTAAGTAAAAATATTCGAATGTAATACATTCCATGATAAGCACTAATATTTTGGTCCATCATTTAAGTACACACTATCTAAGTTGAAACAACCAATCATAATAAATAAGTCAAAACTGTAAAAATATCATAATCTTTTGTTTAAATCACTTTTTATATTTTTAGGAGAATTGTATGCTTATAAATATTAATGTTTTATTCTTAGTAAAATATAACTTAGTTTTTAAAAATCAACAAAACTATAGACATAGGTACATAACCTAATACACCAATATATATTATACTCTTATAGTAATACCTAAATCCTCAAGTTGATGTATTCCCTATATATATGTACTATTATCTATTCATTATATTCATATTATGTATTGAATATAAGTGTTCAAATATATAGGTTACATATATACATGTCACAAGTTATTTACAATTCCAATAGAAGTCTTCATATTATTTCAATTAAGCAATGCAAATATATTTTTATGGCTATAATTTCTTAATCAGTACACTAATTGATATAAACTAAATTAGAGATTTAGTTAGACATTGAAAACTATATATATATATATATATATATATATATATATATATATATATATATATATATAAAGATCTATTCATATTAGTTATTATAATTAGATAGCTAATCAAAGTTTAGCAGTATAATATAAACTAAGTTAAACTGAATGAACTTACAGATAAACTATATTGTTATTTTACTCAAATATTATCATCACATGAAACTAAGATCAATTCCTATCAGATATATATGAAACAAGTCTAATAAAAACATAATTATGATAATCTTGTATAATCACCCAAACTTATATCATACCATAACTGATTTGATACATTCGTCACCTAGACTAATATGCATAATTACTAAATTAAGCATTGTGTAACATCCTATGTCACTCTAGATAATTATATACTAATTACTAATAACCCAAGATAAACATGTTTTTATGGGTTTCCAAATAGTAGGGTATATTACTATCAAGTTTTAATATGTTATTATTAAACTCTTATAAAAATATATAAATAATATATATTTAACATTGTTAAATGATAAACACATTTAGAAAAAATGATTGTGTAAGATGTTTAAGAAATGATAATTTTTTTTATTAAAGATTGTTGATTTAAAATTTGATAATAAATTTTTATTATTCAATTTCATATGTTATGCCTATATAGTATTATCAAGTTTTAAACTATGACTAACTTGTTAAATATCAATGAAGAGTTATGAAAATTAGTTTTGCATATATAATAAAATAATACTAAGATTTCTCTTTTATTATCCAAATCACTACATACCTTTTTCTATATAAAGTCATTGTATTAGATATACATATACATCACTATAATTAAATATCTATATAAATATAATTTTAAATTATTGTATCAACTTACACATACCACCACACTTTATATGGTTCTCTATATACCTTATATCAGACACTAATCAATTAGGATATCATACACTAATCTAGAGAATGAGGATTCAAAGAATTGAAATTATAAAATCATATTGATCTTCAAATAAGTCTTCATTCAAAATGCTAGTTAAGCCTGTGATGGTTGTAAGTATGTGTTTATTTGGCACTAATAGATCAAATAATAACATAAAACTAGGAGTATTTATAAAAACACTAGTTTTGAGATAGATCTATTCTTCTATCAACCATATATGTAGGAGTGGGATGATGTACAAGGGGTAGTTCAATGCGAGGAATAAATAGTAGATTGATTATATATAGGTGCTTCATTAAGTGTAATGTCTACCTATATATATTTTTATTTTATATATAGTTTGACTCATACTCAACCCTATGTTGCCATAATATGCTCCAATTTGTAAACATGCATCATTCTTTTGGTGATTCTTCTTCTATACATATATAAATATATTTCTATTTTTATGTGTATAAAAATCTAATACTTTGTCTTAGTTTCTACATAATTCCTCTTATAAAAAGCATAAGCTGGAAAGTGTAGTAAACAAATCATATGATTTTTGGTTTAAAAGTAATGAATATTTCTAAGACAAAATATCACCAACCTATAACAATTTCTAGATGATTATAGAAGCCCTTGCCCTTCTTTCCTATATTTCCTTCATTCTCTTAGCTCCTTTCCTCTACCACACTATGTGCCTTCCCTTCTCTAATTCATCTTATCCTCTTTCCCCTTCCTCTTCTCCTCTTATCCAATTGCATCCATTTTTGTTTTTTGCCTTTGCATAAATGTGGATCTTTCTTTTAAAATTTCCTTCTTTTATTTTATTCAATGATTTTTTTTTGTTTTATTCTTTTTCATAAATATATGATTTCCTTCTAACTCATCTTATTCCTATTTCTTTTATTTATTTTTCTTCCTTTATTTGCTCAAGCATGAAACCAAAAGATCCTATATTTTTTCCAAAACATTATTAATTATTTTTATTTATTTTATTTCTAATTATAAAAATTAATATATTTTATAATTATAATTATTAATTCGAATATCACCATGAATTAATATTAATGACTAAATCATTAATCATTAAATTCAAATTTACTCTATTTATGCAAATTTATATTTTTGAAAAAAAAAATAGTTATGAGTATGACATAAATGCAATCACACAAGATTAATTACATATAATCATTAAACTAAGATAACACATAACTAACCATGTGTAAATAATTATCTAAATGCAACCAATCATTATAAACACACTAATGCTAATAATTCAAACTATGCATTTAATATGTACTATTAATATGGTATGTGGAAGGTTCTAGCCATTCCTCTATCACCCCCAAACATCTCCATCTATGCCACCCTCTCTGATGATTCTCTCCATTCATCATGCTATGAGGGATGAATCTCTCATACGTCGAACTCAAGACAAGAAGCTAGTGAGTCCATAATATTGCAACATATATCATAGAAAACTATGGTAATAACAAATCAACATGATCATAATGTAAGAATATAAAATATAACTAGTTCATTGTAATGTAATAATGAAATCAATGTAAAATGCATCTATCCCATAACAAAATATGACTTATAGCTTAATTAATAATAGTAAAATTAAATCACCAACTATATATATATCGACAGAAAATCAAGTAAATTTGTTAGCAACAAATCAAGATGTGATATCCTTCTGCACTAAAGTTGGTCATCATCTTGGTGACACTTATTAAAATATAAATTTTGAATTAAAAACATTATCTTGTAAAAAAATATCTTAGTATGAAGTATCAAATCAAGTAAATAATTGTGAAAATCATATGAAGGACTCATCATAGTCCTCCTAAGTAACATTATCCTTTAAGTATTAGTCCCATAAGACCTTACACTGTAACATATCCCTATTACACAAACAAAGTTTGTGAGTGTCAATTACTCTGATTGGTTCTACCATGACTACTCTAATATCCAAAACCTGTAAAACATTCCAATCCAACACATGTGAAGGATCAGCTATATACTATTTAAGAAAAAAGAAATGGAAGAATGATGTAATATATCTAGTGATAGTGGCAATGCAGGCCTATAAGTTATAGGATTGACCACTTCAAAAACCTCAAATGGTCCCACATATCTCAGTGAAAGTTTTGTTGACTTCTTGAATTTAATTGAGATATTTTATGACTTAACCTATAGGAACACTTTATCACCTACTAAAAACTACCTATCTATTCTCTTTAGATAATCATAAATGTTATTCATTTTATTGGCCTTGGCCAATCTCTACCTAATTGATCTAACTTGATCTACCATTTCTAAAAGCATCTCAAGTCTAAAGACTACACTATCCTCTATGATATATGTTGCAATATTATGGACTCACTATCTTCTTTATTTCTTACCCTTTTTATCCATTTTCCTTTGTCCCTTTACCATCTTTACCCTTTACCTTCTTTTGATTATCTTGAACCATAACCATAACCTTGCCTCATTGAACTCACATTTATTTAACATGTTAGCATTTATCTTAATGTTAATCTTTTTAAAATACTATAATTTCATTAAAATTATTTATCTCTTTATATTAGTGCTTTCATGTAATGTTACTTTCTTTATTGCTCTATTTTACTTCTTAACAAAGCATTAAATCATGCTTGTATTTAATTTCCGCAATCTTGTGTGAATTAATACAATTACTTTATCCTCTTAGAATTTAATTTAAATTAGTTAGTAATTTATATATATTAATTTTATTTTGTGCTACCTTTCATTTATTTTATCAAAATAAACTTGTTTTAAAACAAGTGGATTGACAGCCTCTAAAAAGCTTTCACTTCTAGGATCTAGCTCACGCTAGGAAATCCACCTATCTACTTGTCTAACAAATAAATGTGTTTAAGTGTTTTATTATTTTTAGGTATTTTTACCTAGATAGAGTATATTTATCACAAATTTTGGACTTCAATTAGTGCATGAGAAATAGGTATTCTTCTATAAACCCGTTCACTAGTTTCTTTCTTTTCAAAACTAAGGAAAAGTAAAATATATAGAAATAGATAGCTGTCCTTTTCCTACAAAGTTATATAGTACACTTGATTTTATAAAATAGATTAACCTAGAGGAAAATATTATAAAAAATATATAATATTCCTTTTAAAAATAATATTCCATTTTCAACATGTTACAATGCTTCACAAAAGTGAAATATTAACTAACTTGCTAAGGCCCTGTACCTGTGAAATTGCTTATTGCTAATGAAGGATGTTCTAATCCTTTTGATATTCCTCATTAATGAGTCCCAAATCCATAGCTGGCCTTAAGAAACACACTTATATTTTTTATCTAGATCATTCAAATCCCTATCATTTCTAGCCATGCCATCTTTGATGTTTTTGGCCTTAGTGATCCTTTCTCCTACATTAAGGATTATTTCCAGCATCTTACTATTATTTTCCCCAGACTAGCCTTGAATATTGCCTCTATTCATTAGTATTTTTTAACACAAAATATCTTCATTTTTTTTCATTTTATTCTTATGTGATGCTTATTTGATGTCTATTTGGTAACTTTCGTGACATTTTTCATAAATGCCTTCAGCGCACTAGTCATTGTTATTGAAAAAAATATCCTTTTATTTCATGCTATTATATCATTGCCAATGGATTAATGGAGGCCATTGATCATTATCTAGGACCTTGCCTATCATTTTACATCTTTGCATTGATCCCCTTAATTGTGCCACTTGTCAACCTCATGGGATTTTTGAGCTCTGATTCATATACCAGTCGCATATCAAACAAGCATCCATCACATGTTGAGACTATGGGTTCTCAGAGCTCTATTGAATAGTCCTTAGTGATTTTGTTCCCTTGGACCATCTGGTCTTGATGAGGCATGAGCCATTGATCCTATGAGATTAATTAACTTTAGTCAATGCATGCTTATGGTAAAGGACTTAGGCTAAAATATTTTAAGCAAAGTTTATTTTATGCCAATAAACATGCTATATACTTAGGTTAAAATATTTTATTCTAAGTTTTTAAAGCATAATATCAAATGACCCCTTGAATGACATAAACATGCCTCATTTTTCTAAATAAAATATTTGAAGAGTTTGAATTTGATGGCCTTGCAGATGTCAATGATGACATCATAAACATCAAATGACATTCATGAGAATGTCAAATTTAATCTCATGAAGTTTTTTAGGTTTAGTGGGCTTAAATTTTATGGTCATGTAGATGTTAATGATTTCATAATATATTTCAAATGAATCTCATGTGATCATAAATTTTAAGCTCATCAAGTTCCTATATTCCATAGATCTTGGATTCAGTTCACTCCATCTGATCAAGAGCTACAATGAAGCAAGAGTCGTTCAATCAAGATCCAAGTGAGTGTATGCCATTAGTTCATTAAGCCTAAAATATGGGAGCCCCATGTCATGGTTTTGTGGGGCTTTCAATCCTTAACTCTATTGACCTTAGGGAGGACCCATGGGTCATTGATCTCTATCCAAGTCCTCAAGATGATGACACTTGGCATCCTCTTGGTGCTTCTTTTGTCCTTTGACATTATAATATTGTCTTCAATCTATTAGATATAGATCCATGAGTGACTATGAACCATTGATCATGATCTGAGTAGTTACACACCATTGGTTCCATTTAATATATGGGATACTTTGTTATCAAGTCTCAATTGTGAGAGTGTCACATGGTAACTCTACAGGGCTTCTTAGGCTTTTTGAATTTTCACCATTACATTCAATCTCTTGGATCCTTAATCTTGATGGGGTATGAGTTGTTGATCCTAATCCGAATGCTCACACATGATTGGTCTAAAGGAATAAATGATCAAGTTAATTATTATTTCTTCATTCCATTAGATAAAGAGTGATGATGAAGTGTGGACCGTTAGATCTATAAAGAAGCAAGATATTTAAGTTAGGACTCAGTGTGATAAGGACATAGAAAAAATCATTAATACTAAGGTCCCATTCATGTTAATAAATATGATAAGGCCTTAAGTTTAATACTTTAGGATAAACAAGTAACAAAGGGACCATGCTAGGAAAATGAAAAGTGACCCTACCAATATGAACATTAGACTCAATTAGAAATATAGGAAACAAAGGGGGAAAATAAAAAGGACAAAGTAGGACTTTTAGGTTAAGGTTTGGTCATGTTTAATACATATAACTAAGCCTTAACATGAAAATTAAGCTTAATTCTAAAGCAATTTTGAAGTATTCCCACCAAAAATGTTTTTTCCAATATTTGAATTTGAACTAGGGATTCAAATCAAGGTTTGCTGAAAGGAGGGTTTCTTTATATGAATCCAAAAATTAGATTTTTAAAATCAAAGGCTAGTAAAATCTTAATTAAAGATAAATAGTGAGGACCTAATCATGATCCATTTATAAAGACTCCATAAAACTTGTTACTTATCACATGAAGGGTAACTATTAGAAACATTCGATAATCTTAAAGAAAAACCACCAACTAGTAGACCAACTTTATCAAAGTGGATGATATTCAAATTCTAATAATGTTTAAAATAAACTATTATTTTAGTGTTAAAGTTCAAAGTGTCTCAAAGGTCCCAATTTTTATTAAATGGGGTTATGTTTTCCTCAACAAATCATGACTTCTGAGAGAATATATCAATAGGTTAGAACATTGAGGCTTTGGTTTAGACAAGTGATTAGGTTACCTATTTTACTTGATTTATGTCATCACCAATATCAGTTCATGGTTGAAAAAATATTTACACATGCAAAATTAAGTTCAAACATTAAGACATAGACATGTTGTGTGTGTGCTTTGATTTCACTGACTATTTTCCATGGGTTTCAAAGGACAACTTACAAGCTCTATGTCTTTAATCATTAACATTGACTTAGAGCATACATGTATATCCATTCAGGACTATGCTTCTAGTTCAAAGAATGTTTAGGCATTGCTCTACTACTAGCCAAGTATTTATAACCCTAACAAAGATGCCTTTGGTTCCACTCATAGCCTTGCTCTGCTACTAGCTAGGCATCCATATCCCTAGTGAAAATTACCACAATCACCTATGTTTTAAAAGATTTTGATTTTTCACTCAATTCTTATTCTTGTATTTTTTAGATCTTTTATGCTTTCATCAAGGTTGGGAACTAGGGTAACTAGGTTGAAGGATTTCATCAAGTGTTTGATCTTCAAGTGATCACCTATGGCTTTGACCTTTGTCTCAGGTAAGGATGTTTATTAAGTACAAGTATGATTGTGAGATAATAGCTCAGGTTTTCTTTCCACATGTGTAACACCTCTTATGACCAAGTTTATACCAAAACAAGGCTCTAGTTATCATAAAATAGTGAACCTAATCATCAATCTTTGCTAGTTCCTCTAAATTAGAACATAAAGCTCATATTTTAAATCCATTGTCAACATGTGCATGATGTGCATGCCTACATTTTTAAAGTATGAATCTCATGAGTAACTTAGATGAAACTTGAGATGAGGGCTATCTAAAAGGACTCAGTGTAAGCAAGGAACAAGAAAATAAAAACCAAATACATAATAGACAGTATCAAAGTAGGAAGCAAAGAAGGATGTAAGTAAATATATACATGCTTATGTACAAACAAGGGATATGAAGGAAAACATCAAGATAGAAAGACTAGTAAAGAAGCTAATCTAAGCCTTATACTAACTTCATAAAATAATTACCTCCAAGATAAAATGGAAAATTATTTAGTCTACAATAAAACCTCGAAGTGTGATTACTTCCATCCAATGGCATATTCTTTTGGATGGTTATCACTTATATGTTTGTGTCCTCTAGGTGATATAGCTTGATCTCCTATCAGCCTCCTCAGATGCATGGAATGAAAATATGACTCTAAGACCCAGTCATCTTCTTCCAAAATTCTCATAATTTTTAGTAGGATTACTAGTTTTGCTTTTCCATAGACATATAGTAGCTTATATCATCTTCACTCAATAATGGTAGTTTTATTTGCATCCTCAAACTGATGTCTTCATTAGGTCCTTTATAAGGTGGAAGTAGACTACCAATATTTCAACATAAATATTTTAATTCATCATAAAAGGTTTATTCATTTTGATCAATTAAATGATGTATATCTATAATCTCATCATGAGAAACATGTTGGTCCCATACTATTGACCTCCTGATGAAGTCACATGATAATTCTTGATATGATTCACATACTTCATCTTCATCCTTGGTGAAAAGGGGAAACTCTTCCATCCAATCAAGGCTCATCTTGTCTTGGTTTAGGGCCTCAAAAATAATAACATCTCCTAAGAACTATAGATCATTTGTGAAATCCTTCGATGAAGCATCTATGTGTTATTCTATTCCATCATCTACCATCTCCAGCTCTTTGATTCCATTTAATAAATCATGGAATGACATCTTCCAGTGATCATCTTATTTATGGGCATTCTCTATTTTAGAAATAAAAATTCATGGGATATCTTTCTATATACCTTCTGAAGAGAGATCATCATGTACTTGATCCATATATACTTTTATCAACACTTCCTCTCCATCAATAGGTGTACCAATGATGACATATTGTTGATCTTCAATTGCAATCTATTTTACATATTTAGGATTATAAGCTACCTAAGATGTAATTTATTAAATTATATCATCTTCATCTTCATATTTAAATTAAAAATCAAAGTCCTACATGAAACCTTGAGATGATACTACCAAGCTAGATGTCCATGCAACAAAGTTTTGATTAGGTACAATTTTAGAGGTTTCAAAAATATTACAATAATAAACCACAAAAATATCATAGAAGCTCATGTGTATGTCCTTAGATGATACCATATTACTATTATCATGAAACATGTTTTGAGGCCTATCAAACCTTTGGGAAGCATAGTTTTATCATAGCCTTCCCTTCTATTTCCTACTTATTTTTAAAATTAATGAAAGTTAGTGCTTAGTTTTTGGATAATTTCTAATATTAAGTCATTTGAAATATTTGGTGTCTCAAGATATCAAATTGGAGCATTATTACTATATGTGAGCACAAGAGTTTCATGATTTTATGGATGAAATCCACTAGCAGTGCTATTCAGGAACTCTAGGTCTTGGCCAAGATATGTATGACTTAAGGGAAAATAGTTTTAAACTGGTGTGTTAAATTATGAAAACTAGGAATTAAATTCTATATGGGCCAAATTGAATTAACATTAGCAATGGAATACACCATCTAACCTTTGGGTTACATTTGGTTATTAATGACCATAACTTTAGAGTGGGCTTAAGTCAATGTGTTTATGATTGGAAAAGACCTTTTCAAGAACATGGAGGTTAAGGGATATATATAATCTTTATAAATCTATAAGGCAAAATCCTTATTGGGTTTATAATGGGCTTTAGTTTTATTAAACATTTTTTGGAACCAAGCATTAAAGGCTCTAATGGTTTAATTAACATCATTTTAAACTATAGTGAACTGTTAATACAAGACATGAAGACTAATAATTTTTATAAATTGATCAACAAATATATTTTTTAAGTCATTATATCTAGTAATTCAATACTAAATAAGGTTAAGAAACCATTCATATGTAATATCTTTAAAAGTAAATGGAAACAACCTATAGGCTACATCTTCATGAACCACATTCAACAATCTCAGCATAGATTTGAAACTTTCAACATGACCTTTATCTATGAAAACATTATTAGGAATATATGAAGGAAAATATATTTTAGGATTCTAAGGAATATCATGTACTATACCTATCATGTTAATGGAAGAACCACCTAGCTAATCCATACCATGAACACATGAGTACCTTGAACTGGTGAATTGTTTAAGACTTTGGGAGTTTTGCTTGCCTAAGCCTTGCCTTGGGTAATTGTAGCTTGTAACCTTGAAACTTATAATAAATATGATATGTGAAATCAATCTTAAAAAATAATGATGATTAGATTTTCACACTAAGCAAAATTTACAAAGATTTATACAAATAACAATAGATGACAACACTATTTAACTAAATTAGCTCATAAAAGTGTCCAAATACTTGAGTATGAATTATATTTACACATTAAGTCTAAATAAACTCAAATTTGAAAATAATTTATGAATCTTTTATCACAATAGCTATTGCTAACCTCAATTTTTTTGGATTCATAGATCTAAAGCTATCTTTACCATAACTAAGCATATGTATTCAAAGAATGTCAATATTTATCTAAATAAGCCCAAAAACTAATATAAAACCATAAATATAAATAACATTTACACAATTATGATAAAATAAACACAAATATGTAAATAATAGAGTGAACTTTGATCAAAATACACCAAAACCAGCAAAGATCCAATAAATTCACAAAGATTTGTTGAGGGCCCTCTTTCTAATGCTAATGAAGTTCCTCCTGTTGATGCCTAAATTTGTAAAACAAGTTAAAAAAGTGTTTATAAAACACTTCTCAATTCTAAATTACTAATAATCCAATGTATGAGTTGTAGGTTACAATAATCCTATTACTTGTTGGTGGAATAGATGCAGAAAAGGTGACTATTTCAAAATATTGATATTAGTTGGTGGTTGGGATCCACCATGGAAAAACCATAGATATATGTGAAATATGTAGTAAATATTTAAAAAATAATGAATTATGATCAAGAACTAGACTAAGAATTAATTTAGGATGGACATTTACAATAACAAGCTAAATTAAGGTGATCTAAGTCAAAAAAAGAGCAAAAAAAAGGGTAAGGTAGAAAGAAATATTGTTGATCTTCATTATGAACATCATGACAAAGTTCATATTTCATATAAGAATGCACTTAAAACCAACATGTGAAGTGAAAAAACTTAGTCCAAATAACATCACACATCAGGCAAACTTCTAATTGTTCACTT
The DNA here is from genome assembly GCA_037957365.1 of Torreya grandis. Taxonomy (NCBI): domain Eukaryota; kingdom Viridiplantae; phylum Streptophyta; class Pinopsida; order Cupressales; family Taxaceae; genus Torreya; species Torreya grandis. The sequence goes on from JARHVA010005299.1 coordinate 983,076, forward strand.
TAAATATTTACTCCTACAAGCAAACAACATTGGCCAAAATTTAAGAAGAGAGAGAAAATGAAATGTAAATAAGAACTTTCAGTCAACCTGACATTGGCACAAGTTAAAAAATCTAAAATTAAAGGTGGACACTAAGAATTTATAAGAACCATTCAAATCTAGAAATTAAAATAAGCAAATGAGAGAGAAGCCATGATAGGAAACATACAGACAAATACTTGAAAATCTTTGCATAATTCCTTGCTTGTATTGCTTACTCAAGTTTAAAATGTAATTTTGGCTCTAAGAACCAACATATTTTACAAAATGGTAGTAATATCTTTTATAGAATTACCAGGTAATATTCTAGTCAATTGTAAGATACAAATGTACAAGAAGTAAGGACAACTATCATTTTCCTACAAAATTATAGAATACACTTATTTTTTCTAAAATAGACTAACCTAGAGGAAAATATGATAAAAAAATAGCATATGACTTTACAAAATAATATTTAATATTCAATATGTTATAATGATTTAGAAAAGTGGAATATTAACTAACTAGCTAGTGGGCCCTGCACCTGGGAACTTGCTTGTTGCTACTAAAGGATGTTCTTATCCTTTTTATGATCTTCATTAATGAGTCCCAAATCCATAAATGGCCTTAAGATACACTATTATTCCTTGTCATATATATCATTCAACTCTGTATCATTTCTATCTATGGCTTCTTTGATGTTTTTGGCCTCAATGATTCTTTCTCCTACATTAAGAATCATGTCTAACATCTTACTATTATCTACCCTAGACTAGCTTTGACTCTTACATCTATTCATATACATTTTAAAGCACACAAGATCTTCATTTTTTTAATTTTGTGCTTGTGTGGCACTTATTTGACATCTATTTGACAACTTTTATGGATTTTTTCATAAATGCCTTCAAAGCTCTAATCATTGTTATTTAAAATTTATCCTTTCATTTCAGGTCATTGGATCATTGACCATGGATCAATAATTCCATTGATCATGATTTAGGACCTTGCCTATTATTTGCCTTCTTTACATCAAGCCCTATGGTTTTTCCATTTATCACCCTTATAGGATTTTTGAGCTCTACTTGTTTTAATCTCATATTCAATGAGCGTCTACCATGTGTCGATACTATAAGTTCTTAGAGCTATGTTGAATAGTCATCAATGATTTCATGTTATTGGATCATTTGGGCCTGATGAGGTGTGATCCATTGATCTTGTGAGATGCATAAACTTTAATTAATGCATGACTATGACAAAAGACCTAAGATAAAATATTTCTGGTTAATTTTATTTTATGTCAATAAACATGTTATAGACTTAGGATAAGATGTTTTATGCTAAGTTTTTAAATCTTAATATCAATTGACCCCTCAAATGACATAAAACATGCCTTGTTTGTCTAAGTAAAATATATGAAGAGATTGAATTTGTTGGCCTTATGGATGTCAAATGATGTTCATGAAAACATCAAATTTAAGCTTGTGAATTTCTTCAGGTTTGGTGGGATTAAATTATTTTATCACTTAGACGTCAATGATGGCCTTGTGGATGTCAAATGATAGTCATGAGATCATCAAATTTAAATCTCATCATGTTCCTATATTCCATGGATCTTGGTTTCAATTTACTCCATCTGATCAAGAGTTGAAATGAAGTGAGAGCCATCTAATCATGATCTAAGTGAGTACATGCCATTGGTTCAATAAACCTTGAATGTGGGAGTGCCACATGGTGTCTTTACAAGGCTTTTGAGCTTTAACTCTATTGACTCTAGGGATGAATTTTGGGTCATTGATATCTTTTTGAGTCCCCAAGATGATGACACTTGTCATCCTTGTGGTACTTCCTCTAGGCTTTGACATTTTAATAATATCTTCACTTTGTTAGAACTAGATCCATAAGTGACCACTAACTATTGATCATGACCTAAGTAGTTTCACACCATTGGTTCCATTTAACGTGTAGGACACTTTGTTATCAAGTCTGAAATGTGGGAGTGCCACATGGTAGATCCATAGGGCTTCATATACTTTTTAATTTTTCATCATTATGTTTACTCCATTAGATCCTCAGTAGTGATGAGGCATGAGTTGTCAATTGTGATCTAGATGCTTACACATGATTGGTTTAAAAGACAAAATACTCAAGTTCATCAATATTTATTCACTCCATCAAATTAAAAGTCATAATGAAGTATGGACCATTAGATCTATAAAGAAGCAAGGTATTTAAGTTAGGACTCTATGTGACAAGGACTTAGGATAAGGTGTTAATATTGAGGTCACATTTATGTTATTAAATATGATGGGGACATAGGATTAAGACTTTATATTAAATAGGTAGCAAAGGTACCATGATAGAAACATTAAAAGTGACCCTACCAACATGAACATTAGACTTGGTTAGAAATATAGGAAACACGAGGGAAATAAAAGGGACAAATTAGGAATTTTAGGTTAAGGTTTGGCTGTGTTAATAAATATGACTAAGCCTTAACATGAAAATTAAGCTCAAGACCAAATTAATTTTTAATTAGTCCTACCAAAAGTGTTCCTACCAATATTTGACTTTGAACCAAGGTTTCATGTTAGGGTTTTTTTTAAAGGAGGGTTTCATTGTATGAATAAAATAGTGAAATTCTTTAATTAAAGGCTAGTGAAATCCTAAATGGAGATAAATAGTGAGGATATAATCATGATACATTTATAAAGGCTCTATAAAACCTATAACTTATCACATAAAGGGTAACTTTTAGTAATATTAGGTAACCTTAAATCAAAACCTTAAACTAGTATACCAACTTTATCAAAGTGGATGATCTTTAAATTATAATAATGTTGAAATCAAGCTATGCTCTATGTGTTAAAGTTCAAAGTGTCCTCAAGGGTCCCAATTTTCAAAAAATGGGGGTATGTTATCCTTAACAGGACTAATCACAGTCCTAATATGCATAATCATCTACAATCACTTGTAGGTATATCTATAAAATAAGGACCATATCTAAAACTAATACAGTAGTGTGTGAATATTTAAAATATAGATAATAACTTAATTTCTCAAGACTTTGAGGACAAATAAATTCTTAACCAAGAGTGGAAGACAAGGACCAAAATAAGGGTCATAGCTAAATAAACATACATAGTTATACCTGATGCCTCATATAAAATGGTTGCCTATTTGGAAGATTAGAGGTCAAAGAGAGAGTAAGTGTTGAATATTATTTTTTTGTCATGAAAATATTTCCATAATCCCTAATACCTAAAAAAAATGGAAACATAGGCAATCCTAACAACACTAGTCACAACATAGTCAACCATACTTGCTCATTATAGATAGTGGCTTATTTGGGGAAGTTTAAGGGAATCCAAAAGGATTATAAAAGAGAAACAAGTTTTAATGATATTGAAATATTCTAACACTAGTCCATAGGATCATTATATTCATGTAATAGATTGAATCAACATGGTGACAAACCTTATACATTCATACACATGCCTAGTAAGTAATCAACCCTAAGAGGAGTGGATAGGTGAAGTTAGTGGATTGAGTTGAGGTATTAGTGGTCCTAAAAGGATAATTAAATACATAATTAAACATCTCAATATGCTCAAACATATGAAATTGAAACCAACTTGATTGCCCTACATAGTATAATTGCATAAATAGTAATGGATAGCTAGTCTTAAAAATATAAAATTAAGTTAGTGGAGTGATATGGGACATAAAATTGAGGCCCCTAATATTATGTTAAAAGGGATATCAAACACTTCATGATACTCTAGACCTTAAATATTGAATGAATCAAGGCATAACAATGAGATAGGATATGATAGTCATTTTGGATTACAAACCGTAGGGCTAGATTAATACAGATGTAGGGAGTTTGACAAATAAAGGGGACAAGATAGGTATTGAAATATGTTATGAGATATGTCACATACCTCATGATGGACATAGGAGTTCAAACCAAACTTAGAATAAGCTCCTACAAACTATAATCTTACTTAGCTCTCTTAGAATGCTTATTTCCTATCAAGAGGCTATATTGATTTGCTTAGTATGAATCACACAAGATGCATGGTATATTTTTCTTCTAGGAGAAGTTATTCACCATGGTACACTTCAAGTTTGAGGAATTGGTTGATGGTTTCATGCCCTAATGTTTATGGACTATCATTAAGAGTTCAAACCACTTTCACATTGCTTAGGAGAGCTATAAGGATTAGATGACAAAGAAATATAATTTTATTCCTATATATGATTGTAAAATATTTAAAACCAACCATAAAATTTAAAATACTATAATTATCATCATCTCATGATATTACATTCTATGGTATTATATAGAAGTATATGGATTAGGGATTAAAATACTATTTTTAAATATTTTGTAGGTCTATAAAGTGAGTCAAAACCTCAAATTTGGCATGGAGATAGGGGAGGATTTTATATAAGTTAATTTTTTCATGTTTTGCGAGGCTATAGAGTCATTTTTCACTCTCTTGCTAGGGAGGCCTAATTGAGGTCTAGTTAGTGAAGATAAAGGGTGAAAAGAGATATCTCCACTCACTCTCAGAGCATGAAATTTAACCTAGAGATGTAAAGCCATATATGGGAATAGAATATGCCCTTATTTTTTTAGGATCATCTATCCTTTTATCTACACAAGGAGGTTTGTGTTATTTTAGGGTTACAAGGAATGAGGCCGATTTAGGGCTTTTGGTAGAGAATGACTTGTTGGGGATAGTTTGAGGCCTCAAAATTAATTGTTATAGATCCAATATGATATAAATATATCAACCATGAAGTTTAGAATAAATAAGTAATAATAAACCAAGTTTTGACACTTGTGTACAAAATAGGCCTAAGGAGATAAATAGTCCTCTAGCCACTTTTTAAGATAAAGGGGTGATGTTTCAAAGAGAACCTATTGAGGTTGGCTTAGAGTTTTCAAGAGAAAATAAAAGAGGTAGGAGAAACTAATATTACCATCCAGAGGGCCACTTATACTTCAACATGTCAAAAGGAAGAGAAGTTTCAATAAGCTAATTAAGGTGTAAAACAACCATTTCAACTCCCATTCCACTTGGAGAGCTAAAGAATATTTAGAGTAGATACACATGTCATCTATGACCTATTTAGGTAGTAAAATAAATCCTCTTTTATTTTACTCTCTCTCTCTCTCTCTCTCTCTCTCTCTCTCTCTCTCTCTCTCTCTCTCTCTCTCTCTCTCTCTCTCTCTCTCTCTCTCTCTCTCTCTCTCTCTCTCTCTCTCTCTCTCTCTCTCTCTCTCTCTCTCTCTCTCTCACACACACACACACACACACACACACACACACACACACACACACACACACACACACATTATCTATTTATGTAGACACTTTTGGCTAAGTTTACATCCTCTACCTAAGTATGGTGAATACCTACTCTTTTAGAACCTTTGAGAAATAAATACTAATATATTTTACTTTTTCCTTGAGTTATTTTTAATGTTTATGTTAAGTTAGTTGATCTTTCTAAGTGATAATTCCTCTTCCTTATTATGTTGTCCTTACTTGTATCCATATCTAGTTTTGAAAGTTTGTTGTAGGTCTCTTAAAGTGTTCTAATGAATCTTTCATGAGTTTAGTGAGTTGTCTATCCAATAGTGTCAAGTCATGACCTTGGTTTTAGTCCTCCTATATTAAGTTAGCTTCACAAACCTCCATGAGAAATACTAATGAAAGGGGTAGATTTAGATTAGTGTATGTGAAGATTAGGCTTGTGTTTCAAGTGTACTTATAGTTGGTGGGTAGTGGTCAGGTTATAACTAGTGCATCACCTTTCTCGAATAGATTTATTTTATGTTATATCTCTCCCTTTTCATCCTAATCAAGAAATTATTATAGGTGATTAGATATAATGAACATATCTAGGGAGATATCCCTTTAATCTAGAGGTTTACCTCTATTATAGGCAACCCACAAGCCCATTGGTAATCCCATGTTTCCACTCAATTTTTAGAAGGATTGAACTACCTCTCAAAGGGTGAAAATTCTAGTGACAATACTTCACACTATATTCAAACACCCAAAAAAGGTATTCTCCCTTGTGGAAGATGGGAATGTGAATTTGGTTGAGGGAAGAATTAAGATCCTAAACCATTTATTAATCCTTTACATTTTGGATGTTGATAGAAAGGACTTACGTGCATTTTCACTATTAGTGCCTTCCTAGTAGTCCATTACCTTTGTACCCCATCTCTACTTGAAGGTCAAAAAGAGATCCCAATTCCCTTGTGATGAGAAGGGAGAGTTTGATATCCAAGAGTCATTCTATAAGTAAATTTTCTCCCCATTTCAAATTTACCATTTAATGTCTTTTTTAAGAAGATCCTTACTACTTCAAAAGGATTTTCAAAAGATGGATTCATCAACAGGGCCTTATTTTTAAAGGAAACAATCTTCCTTGTTTGCTTTTAGATATTTGTATATGAAAATTGTACTCCATTATTTTTCTTCTTTCTTAATTTTCCAACCCATTTTAACAAGAAAGAATTGATTCATAATTTTTATCGTTTTAAGGCCTAGCCCCCTATTTGCCTTAAGAAGGTATGTTTTTTCCCAAAAATTAAGGTGTTATCCAAAGTGGTCCTTGATTTCCCACCATAAAAAGTTTTTTCAAATTTATTCTATATTATTTGACAACTTACTAAGCATCTAAGAATCTGACATATAATATACAATTATGTTTTATATTGAAGACTTAAGTTTTTTGAATTTATCTACCTGAATGAATATGTACCTTTTTAGCTATCTAGTTTTTCTTTGGATTCTATCAATGAGAGGATTCTAGAAGTTAGGAATCATACTACCTTCAAATAAAGGAATACCCAAGTAAGATGTTGGAAGATGACTCACATGACATCCTAAAATATTTGTGATTTTTTTCTACATTAGAAGGGGAGTGTTGATAAAGAATTAGGAACTTTTATGAAAATTAATGAATTGGTCGAAGAACATTTCATATTTATGGAGGATGAGATTAAGTTTCCTAGATTTTTTAATTGAGGATTCTATAATGATGATTATGTCATCAAAAAATTATTCATGAGTAACAGGGTTGGTGTTGAGGGCCATAGAGATAACATTGATATAGCCTTGAGACTATGCCTTTAACAAAATTGTCCCCAATTTTTCCACCACTATGATAAAAAGATAAGGGAAAGAGGGTTCCCCTATCTTAACACTCTAGAGGCCAAGAAGTAACCTTTAGGGACACCATGAATCAAGATAGAGAATTTTGGCATAGATATGAATCTCTGAATAATATTTTTGATTTCGCAATTAAGACCTACTGTCTCAAGAATTTTCATGAGAAATCTCCAAGATACCTAATCATAAGTTTTGTTCTTATTTAATTTTAAAAACATGGGTTGCCTTGAAGATTTATAGATAGAAAGGATGGATTCATGATTCATGATGATGTCATTAATTACTTGTATTCTAAAGACAAAGGCTCCCGATTGTTCCTTGATCACTATACCTAGAAGAGGTTGAATTATCTTTACCATTAGGAGGGAGAAAATATTGTAGATGGCATTATACAAACTAATGGGTTGAAATTATTAAAGTTTGTTTTCCCTTGGTTTTTTTTTAATGCAAACCAGAAATGTATTATTCATTTTTATTAGTAAGGCTCCTGAGTATAAATATTCCCTGACATTTGCTTCAACTTCAAGATGGACAATGTCACAAAAGTTTTGGAAGAATAAAGGAGGGAAACCATCAGGGCCCAAAGCCTTAAACCCCTTCATCAAAAAAAACTATCCATTTCACCTCATCTATCATTAGAGGTTTAAGTAAGGTATAATTATCTAAAGATGTAATGAACTCATTAAAATACCTCAAGGGTTTATCTTCCATTTGTTCATCAAAGGGCCCATCTTCCATTAGCAATTTTTTGAAGAATTGAATTGTCCGGTAATTAATCTCATCTTATTCCTTTCTAAGCTTTTCATTATCTAGATCAAAAAAATTAATTATATTCACATTCCTATGTGTGGATTAAAAATTTTAGAATTATCTAGTGTTCCTATCTCCTTCCTTCAACCAAGTACATCTAGATTTTTAGTTCTATAACGCCTCTTCCTTTACCTCAAGGTTATGGAATTGACTCAGATTTTTTTTATTTGAAGTATAATGTCCCATTATTTCATTGTAAAGTTTTTATTTCTTCAATAATCATTAAATCCTCCTCAAGATATTTTTTTTAGATAAAAATGTTACTGAAGACTTCTTTGTTCCATATTTTTAGGTTCTTCAAAAAATTAGTTGTTTCACCAAAATATACATATTTGATCTTGATAAAGGTTCATTCCACCATTCATTTATTTATTCAGTCATATTTATGTTGTATAACCATATAATTTCAAATATAAAATAAATTTTCTTTGGTTTATATATTCTTTTCCTTTCAAACACTAAAGGGTTGTGGTTAGAACTAGTTTTGGGTAGAGAGGAGAGAGAACTAGAAAATTGGATATCCTAATTAAGATAAACCAGGACAAGGTCAAGGAGAAATTGAATTATATTATCCCCATTACTTATATTAGAATAGGTGTGTGAAATTCCTTTGAGGTCCACATCAACAATTCCCACTCCTAAAATTAAATCATTGAGTTCTAACACAGTTTCTATGAGATATAATTTCCCCCCTTTTCTCCTCTCAAGTGAGCGAGGTATTAAAATCTTTGACCATAACTAATTTGAATTCCCATAAGTTTTTCAAAATTGAAGAGGATCCTCTCATAATTTTATCCTTTTAATTTTAGAATTTGAGGTGTATATGTTAGATAGAATCCATTCATCATTTCTAGCTACATCTTTAAAAATAATAGAAATATGGTCATTAGTTTTAATTAGTTGATCCCATACTAAAACTTCTTAGTTGTATAATTCCTCTAATCCCTTTGAGGGCCATTTGGAATTGGATGTATTAAATTTGGCCTTTCTCCATATTTTATGAGTTCATAATCTATATCCTTTTCAAACATTTTAGTTTCTTGGACAAGCATAATGGTGGGATCAATTCTTTTTCTTATGTTTCTAAGGGTCTTTTACTTTTTGGGATTGTTTAACCCCTTAATTTTACATTTGAGTACCTCATTTCTTATCTCCAATGACTTTAAGGGTTTTTTGACAACCCTTTACAATATATTTCACTACTTTGATATTCCAAGTTACCATTCTAGGAGATCTACCAAGTGGATTTGGGGTGACACCAACATTTTTTTATTTATCCCTTTCTTTTCATTTGATTGGGATGTAAATCCTTCATCTTGATTGGCCTCTAGAATTGGTGATTTACTAGTGGAACATTGTACCTTTTCCTTGGGTGACACTTTATTATTACTAAGGTATTTTACCAATAATTCATTGACAAAAGGTTGATTATGTTTACTATCTAAAGTATAAAATAAATGGATCCTTCATGCCAAAGCTTGTGTCAACTCAAAAAAGATGCCATGGTTTAGCTTCTGGTTATAATCCTTTAGATAATCCTCCTTTGGTAGATAAGTATAAGAGTGAATAAGAGTAGAATCTTGAACTTGTACTGGTTTAGTTAAATTTGATTTACTATTTCATCCCTTTAGTACCTCTTCCAAAGGTGAAGTCACGCAGTGGTCTTGCTCAGGACCCTATCAAATAAGAATGGCAAGAGGGGCCTCCACCAAGGAATCATCAATGCCAAATAAGGATCCAACCATATAAAGATGGTGTTCTCCCTAAATATTTGAGAGGTACATTTGGAGGGAGTGACTTCCACTAGTTAGATAGGTATAGATAACCTAAGGGAGGGGCCTTTATACTGAGAGGTTCAAGATGGGACATCTAATATTTGGGTCATTCTACTTAATGAATTACCAAGATTGGTCTAAGGGAAAATATAACATTTTGGTTTATAAAGTGGAGAAAAATAATTATTATAAATCAAAATACATTTTGGGGGTCCTAAGGATGATGAATGAGGTGCATTTATGGAAGGTCCACTCATCTTGATAGATTTATCTTTGCATTCCAAACGAGGGGCTGGTTTATGTGTCAAAACTTTATTAGGAATGAATTTAACTTGATTCTTCTTAGGGAAGTCATTTTAAATATGGCTTTGGACATTGCATTTAGGAAAAATAATGGATTAATTCTCATATTTGATGTACTAATACCTTTCACCATATTTGGATTTAATTTTAATTGAGTGAAGAAACATTTTATCAAAAGGTAGGAAGACATGGAATGGAGGTGCCGCCATCCTTATTCAAGACAAAGTTACTATATTGATATAAAAAGGTTGATCTAGTGCTCTAACAATACCCATTATAACTTTTATATGCCAATATTCTAGGGGAAGTTCTAAAAGTGTAACCCAATTGAGACATCATCCATTGCCAAGCTACTTATATTAGTGTTGGACTTTTAATGTCTAATGGTGATGATCAATTTACCCATGAACCATAGTATTTATGAGAGTACTCTAAATTAGCCTTCTTTATATTTAAACTTGATCAATAAAAAGCCCATTTCCAAAGTTACCACTTCTATGTGGCCTTTAAGTTTGCATTTTAAATTAGCCTAGCCAATATGGATTTTTCAGATGAAATCCGTTTACCATGGACAATATGTATTTTTTCATGTCCACATCCATCTATTCTACCATAGAGATAGGGAAAAAACATAGACCTCATTATTTTTTATTGACAGAATGATGTGGAGATCTAATAGGTCCTAGCCCACCTACCATTTTCCTCTCACCCTATCTACCCAAGATAGGGGAGGTACATTAGAGGAGCATGTCCTAAGAGGTCCTTGTTATTTATTTTCCTTGATGTTAATTAACCCATTGTGGACCCTATAATCAATAGGGCCCATGAATTCAATTATATTCCATTGAAGCTTGTTGCATGTTGTTGTGGTAACCACTAGGTTATGGTTTTTATACATATTAACCTACCCTACCTTTAAATTATCCTCCCTATTGTTATTATAGTTTTCTCACCAAGTTTTAAATTCAAATTTATTATTTCCTTCCACATCTCCTCCACCATCATAAATTTATATTTTGCATTCACTTCTCTCACTAAAATTATTAAATCATATTCTAATAGTTTAAATTTCCAAATAGATTTAATTGTAATTCATAATTAGTTCTAGTGTAAATATTTTGGTGAACCCTCATTTTATTTTAAACACTAATTTTCACTTGTTGATTTTTGTCTTAGGTTATTAGTTTAATTTCATAAATTCCTAACACTAAATTAATACAATACTCAACTTGGATATTATCCATAATCTAATGAATATATTTTTTTAACTTTGGAGTAATAAATACCTGACACTAAATTTTTTTTGTCTTGTCACCTTGGATAAATATCAACACAAAAACTCTTTCTTTGGATTTGAGGTTAATATTTTTATTCATATTACTATTTTTTCACTTTTAATTTTAATTAATTTATTATTCTTTAGAAACTATATTCTAATAATTTTAAAACTAATTAGCTACTATCATGAAGGGTTAGATAATGTTCTATTTACATACATCATAGCATGAGGGGTTTTACTTTGATATTATTAGGCATATAAAAAATCTAAATACATATTTTAGTTTCCATGTGCCTCATGATATATCATAAATTCCTAGGATCCCTTTGTTTACACAAATATTAACCCTCTTTTATCTATCTAATTTTTGGTGCACATGAAAGGATCATATTGCATAGGGAATTTACTCTCATATTGCCCTCAAAACTAAGGTTAGTGGTCTACAATAATGGCTATACCTCTATATTTAGTACTATAAAACATTATTATGTAACTAATCAATGAATGATAACATATATCTAAGAGCCTACAAATCATTCACACCCTTTCCTAGATCACCCTTTATCCTTAATTATTTCCTGGATTGTCTTCTTACATAATAGATTTGCATGATTTATCTTGTATACATAGTCATATTTTTATTTATTCATTATATAAAACTAGAATAAAAAGTATTAATTTTTACTATGTTGCTAATGTGTTCATTAAAAAAATATTTCACACTATACAAGGACTTTTTCAATTTATTGTAAAATACTTTTTTACTTTAGAATATTTTCCATCATAAGCTATTTCCTATTGTTATAATGTTTAATCTAAGTCCATTTCATTTTTTGGTGTATATACCTATTAACGTTAATTTTTTTAATCATATACAAATTATAAATCCACATATACCTCCTCCCTCACTTGTTAAAGTTAATCAACCATAAGAATTTGATGTTTTAGGTCAACTAAAAAATACTAATGAAAAACATTTCCCTATTTGGGTTGTTGAAAAATACACCAATATCCAAGGATATTTAATGTGAATATTTATGTACTACTCATTTTCCAAATGATTTTGAACCTTCCTATGTATCTTATATCATTAATACCATTTTATGTACTAAGGAAAAAATTTCCTTTGGAAATGAATATCTTTCCCCATGTCATATTATCAAACAATTTTTATCCTTGTATATTTAAATATTTGTGTAAAATAAAGTGGTCTAATGTGTGCTTATTGATAATGGATCTAGCTTGAATATCCAAAATATATCATTTTAAAATTTATTGGGCATAAAACAAATAACCTCACACATTTAGATATGAATATTCATGGATTTGATGATATCCTTCATCAATTACATGGGTAGATTACATTAAATATAAGCTTAGGCCCATGTACCATTTCTACTATTTGTTAATTTATGTTGAATGATATTAATTGTAACATTCCTTTATGATGACCTTGGATTCATTAAATGAATTGTTTTCCTTCCATTTTTAATGCATGTATTAAATTTAATTATCAAAGGTGTGTGTGTGTGTGTGTATATATATATATATATATATATATATATATATATATATATATATATATATTCCCTATGGATCAAGAGCCTTCAAAGTATTATGCCATGGTGCAACTTATTGATCTTTATATTCCATATATGTATCTTTTGTATCCCAAAATTTCACCCTTAAAAGGTAGTTCAATCCTTATAAATTTTGGGTAACATGGAGAAAGTCCTAGGTTGCGGGTGACCTTTAGGTGGATTGAATCTCTAGGTTATATGGCTAGTTCCCCTTGAAGTATCACTTAGGCTCATTCACAAATATATCAACTTGTTATGAAAAATGAGATAAACCTACTCTAATGGAGGTAATGTAGCCAAAAACATCAACCACTACCAACTAGAACATGTGCACATCAACCATGAGACTAACCTAAATAAACACTACTCCTAATCTACCTCACAACATCAGTGGTTCATTATGGAGGTTAGGAAAGATGTTTGGGCTAGGAGGACTAATTAAGAGGTCATATAATGACACTAATGAATAGAAAACTCACTCAACCTTTCAAATTTAACTTGGAAACTTCACATGACTTGAAAATAAGATTTCAAAATAAATATGAATGCTATTAATGACAAAATGTCAAGGAAAATTAAGAAAAACACTTGATAAGATCAACTAGTTACACACACATAAAAAAACTATTCAAAGTATGATGTAACACTAGCAGTTTCTCATTCATAAATGGCTTAAAATGGGTAGGGATTCACCATACCTAAGTGGAGGATACATACATAGTCAATCAAGGCTCAATTTATAGAGAAGTGATAGAGAAAAAGAGAGAAGGGCATATAATGGAGAGATTGAAAAGTGTCTCTCAAGAGTTACAATCAATAATAGGTTGAATAATAGTTTCATCAAATCATGAAGGATAATTTTTTATCCCCTGAATATGGTTTCCTCTTCTAAATAAGGTGAGATTTTTCTTCATGCTCGACACCTTTATTTTCTCCTTCAAAACTACCCTTCTCTTGCATTATGAGTGACAAGTGGAACTCTTCATCATCAAGTCATGTTAAACTGATCCTAATTTTATATTTTACACTTTTTAGTTGTTTATGTGTCTTTATAACTAATTATATAGTGATGATCACAACTCTTTAGATGTCTTGAAGACCAATTGGTATTATTATGCCTATCCTTACCCAAATGTCTCAAACCTTGATTCCACCTTAGCAAATTCAGTCTCTCTCCATTAAAGAAATTTAAATATATTATTAAACCTAAAATAACTCTTTTATATCCTTATAAAACTCCCTAAGACCTCATTTTGCATGCAAAGCTCTCATTTGGGCTTAATTCCTTGTAGCCTTAAAAACACACAAATATCCTTATGTCAAATAATGTATAAAATATAATATAAAAATAAATATATTTATAGGTAACTAGTATCACCTTAAAAATACATATCAAATTTCATTACATTAAAGAAAGTGAAAGTAAACTTTTTCACCAGTTTTTTCTCTCTAATTGGACCTCACTTAGGCCTTTAGGCCTAGAAATTGAATTTTGTCTCAAAATAATTCTGACACATGTGAAAATTAATAAAAGTGTTTGATTCACTTTACCCATCCCCATACCATGCTCCATGTCAAATTTTATATTTTTAGACCCTCTACGGATGTGTCAACCATGAAATGGTCAAAACCCTAGTCTAGGCACTTGTTCATGCATGAGAGGTAGTTGGAGTGTTTTTCCAAGATATTTTTAGGATCTAATTCTTTAAAATTATTTTTTATCCATACTAAACCTTAATAAATCTCATTCTACTGAACATAGATCTCTTTATGTTATCAATAGGTCTGCATACAAGTTTCTTGTCTAGTAAATAGTATATTTCCCACCATTTGACCTTTCCTGATGAGTTGAAGAACTAATTTACCACCTTAATAGAAATTAAAATTATTTTTTATGATCATTAATCCTTTTATAATACCTTATATTCCTCTATTATTTTGTTGGATACCAACTCATACCCTACACCCTCACAAACAAGCCTACATCCAAGTGTTGAAGCCAATTTCATATAGTTATGTCTTCGACACATACCAACCAATATAATTTAAGGTAATAAATATAGTTAATAATATCATAAAAATTATTTTTATTTAATTTAAATTCTCCCTAGGCACTTTGAGGAAGAATATCCTCAATGGGGTCATTTGAAATCTTCTTTACAGCCTTTGAGTATCTTAGAGTCTTAGTAATGATTCATAAAAAAGAGACCATTAAATTGAGAAAAAATTAATAAATTTTTTTATGGAGGTAATAATAATAAATACCAATAATATATTTTTTAACCATGTATCATTTCAATAAATATCTAAGAAAATAATTGTTCCTCTTGGGTGGTTGAATATGCATTTTGTGAGGTCAAGAGAGAAATGAGGCTTGAAGGTGGTGTCTTGAGGTTTATTTTAAGTTTAAAATGACATATTTATGTATTTATTACCTCATGTGATGTTATTAAATACTTTTTAACATAATTATCCAAATTATGTGATATATAACATGCATGGTCCTCTCATGAGGGTTTGTGATTAACCCTAAAAAAATATGCCTTTTTTGAGTTGTTTCTTCCTTCTTCCTAGGTTTGAAACTTGTGTGAGTTCCTATCCAAGTTTTATAATATTACATATGGAAAATAATAAAAAAAAAATCCCAAATAACCTTATAAACATATGTATATATCATTTGAACTTCATGAGTAGGCTTGGAAAACTCTCTTAGGCCTGTAGGTCTTTATGATTTTTCTAGTTGTAATTGCTCTTTTGATCCATTTAAAAGCATCAAGATAAATTTAAGATTATCTAAATGAATCATGATAACCTAAATCACTATTATTTACACTCAATTCATTACTTTTATTTAACTTTATATGATTTCTCCATAATTTGGCATACAATCCTATGTGTGTAGGCTTTTACTAGAACACTCTTGGATGTAGGTGAGTATTGGATGTGTATATTATGAATTTAGTAAGGAATTATTTTGAGAAAAATTGTTGAAAATTATTTTAAATTGTTTATAACTATTAAATTTTCATAATACTTGAATACCCTATATTCTCTATGGAAACTCTGAATCACTACCCTACTAGCTTTTTCTTTTTTCAGACCTAAGATGGACATGTAAGTGACCATTTGGTTGTGTGACAACAAACCTATAGTATATTATTTTATTCCTCAGGGATTTCATGAATATCATTTCTTATCAAAAATTACATCTCCAATAGGTTTTACTAAACATCTTCTATCAAGCCTGAAATTCAACCTGAATTCTCAAACAAACCTATATGTTACCATTTAGGTCTTTTGGGCTTAATCAATGTTAGGTCTAAAGAATAAATATTAAAGGAAATTATTGCCATAAAATATGAAATTTATACATATTAAAAGTGTATATACATAGTTTACACAATTTATTTATACCTTTAAACATCATTTCAAATAAAGATTTATTGTATTTTGTGCCCAAAAGAGACATACAAGCCTAGGCAGACTTGTAGGTGTGCATTTTTAATGCAATAATATTTTATGACGATTTTATTAAAATTTTAAAACACTAAGGTCAAAATTTAATAATAATTTCTATTTATAATTATGTTATGACCCTCATACAACATTTATGATGCAACATTCAGATCCTTCAATCCACTTTTGTGCTTGGAGTCACACATATAGTCCAAAACCAATGTTATTGCATGTTACTTGGGGAAATATTTTAGATTGAATAAATTAAATAAATAATGGAACTATAATTTAATTTATAATATTTTAATTTTTTTTATATAACTTCATTCTATTCCTTTAATTATTTACAACCTTAGAACAATCAAGAAATAATGACAGTGATCTTATGAACTATGTAAAAGAAGAGTTTTCTTTTAATCTTGAGGTTAAACATGACATTTTTGTATTTTAAAATAATTTAATATGTGTTAAAATAAATTATAAATATTATTAAATTTATATTATTCATGTATTAATTCTAAAACTATCATTTCAAGGAAAAAAGTGAACATATGGGGTTTGTAGGCAGTTTTAGACCACCCTGCATTATTAAATATTGTTCATAAAAGATGGGAAACCAATTTGATAAATATTATAATTAATTTTAATTAAATTATGACCCACCCCTTTTTAAAAAATATTAGGCCAATAATATCTCTCCTCTATCTATACCGAGCATGTGAAGTTGACCTTTACTAGTTTGGCAAGAGAGCTATAGAGGTAAATAAGTAACTTTTAAATTATTTAGAACTATACCTAAAATAAAAACATGGTTTTTAAATTAATAATTAAAAGATACACCTATGAAATATTTTACTTACAAATGGATATCCAAGTGTGTACAATTTGGTGACAAGTGTAGAGATGGATTATAAAGAGGATTAGTTCAAGCATTAGTCATGAAAAACATAAAAGAATGAATAAGAACTAAAAATATATGCAAACCTATTAAATAGGGTATGAAAATTATAATAAATTATTTAAATAAATCAAAAATACATTACCTTCCCAAGAGCTTCTCACCATCCATAAGTAGCTCTAAACATGTTTTTCCCCTTGATTTGGTGATCTTGTCTTTGTCAACAATGGATGCCAAGCTCCTCCCTCATTTCAAGATCACCATGCATAATCTAGTCTAATTATATGAAATCACTAATATTACTATCAAATAAATCTATCCTATTATAAATAAATCATGATAATCAAACTACACAAATGACTTGTAGAGATAATCTTGCATTATAAATTTACACAGTTTAAGATTTAAAATCTGAGTGGCAAGCCTCATAGTTATAGATTTTTCAAATGGTTCAGTATCAACCATGAAATTACATATAAATATTTATATGTGTGACCATTAATTAATCCAATTTTGTAATTAAATCCATAAATATCCTCATAATGATTTTGGAGAAAGGGTCATTAAAGAGGCATGGTGAGCAATAATCCTTATATTTGTTACATTTATGGCTTATGGATGCCACCCCAAAAATGACCTCACTTAATAATTAATTTAATAGGAATAAATATATAAATAATAAATATTCAATAACTTCCATGGAATTCTTACTTAAACTCATAATTTGGTTTAATTTACCTAAGTAAGATTAATCAATTTTAGCACAATTCTTTGGAAATTGGTGCACAATTAATCAAATTGGTTAGAAATCCATATTATTGGGTTATAATTTGACTTGGAAGGAATTAAAAGGTGATGATAGTTACATATGTATTGTGATCCTATTTATGATGTTAAAAACACAAAATAACATAGTCACATGATGTGTGCTTATGAATTAGAAGAAAAGAGTGATCTAGAGGACCATAATGCATTTTCACCATTCTGACATGAAATCATTTGATAAAAGTTATCAATCACATAAAATTAATTTCTGCATTAAGGGATACATTATCCTAAATTTGAACTTTCATACGACAAGGTCAAACCATTTAGCATGTTTAAGTCATTTTGGCCTAAATTATGCATTCTAGTGCATTTCGAGTGACATTGGAAATATTAACATAATGGTGTTAAGAATTAGATGTCTACATTTTGCCACTATTTTAGAAGGTATATAAATACATTCAATGAAGAAAAATGTTTTCAAAGTAATGAGTTGTCAAGAAGAAATTAGAAATGACCCATGATGCTCCCTTGAGGAAACATACTAGGATGAAAGAGAAGGATGAACTCTTGAAAAGAAAGAGAAGGTGATATTAACCCATGGTCTAGATTAAAACCAAATGGGATAATTATTTCACACATTGATTCCATCAATGATCAAAATAAAATTATATCAAAATGGCCCCAACGATGGGGGGAATGGGAAAGATACAATCCAAAAATATAAGTGACACACTTTGAACACACCCAAAGCTAGGGTGCAATTTGTGTGCTTACAGAATGATCACTCCCAAGACAAGTTTCACACTAAAATATTTACATAATAATGTAAAAAGTCTACAAATCCTGGAATTATAAGATAAAGTCAATGTTGTCTCCAAAGATAATAATGTGCTTCATTAGAGCAGATTAAATTATGTGATTAAAAAAATTTCCCTAGTAGGGTTTCCTTTAATCACTGATAAAGAATGGTTTGCCCTAATAGTGTGGATTTGATTCAATAGTAGTTATAATTTTTTTTCCCTTGGAGGGAAAAATGGAAACCTAAATATTAATTATATAACCTATCACATAGATTAAATGTCATAGGCACAAACATAGATGTGATGGTATAATGTCTTTGAAAAAGCCACAAAAAATTAGGCATATGAGCATGCGAAAAATGATGAAAGAGATGAATATAAGAATGAAATATGTCTAAGCTAACCTGAAATATATCATGTATCTAAATGTTGTCTACATATTCCAGATGGAACTCAATCTAATGTAGTTCACCTAGAATAAGGAGAGAATGGAATGAGGGATGAATAAAAGTAACCAGGGCTTGATTTTACTAATGATGTATGTCAATAGATGGACATCTAAGAAAATATTTATGTGTTAAACCTATTGAGCCTAGTTTAAAATTGGTGATCTTGAGAGTTGTTCATTAGTTCTACATCAACATTGAGACTTGAGTCCAAAGCACAAAGTGCTTGCTATAAAAAAATGAAATTAGGCATCATAAGTATGAGGAACTTCTAATGAAATGGAACTTCACCTATGGGGATATAGTTTAAATTTTAATAACTATAACTAAATATAATGGTAATAATTTACCAAGACTAGAGTTACAACTATTTACATTTAAATAAAAATAAACAAAATGAAAACATAAATGAACCTAACTTAAAATAAATATATGAATAATCAAGAATTAATTATGAAAAATAATGTTTTAAAAGAATTCAATAATAAATTTAAAACATGATATCAAGATATAAATAATCAAGATCCATGTGGACCCTCAATATGTTGCTAAAAAACAAAACAAAAAAACAAGACCAATCAGGGAAACAAAAGACTAGAAAGAAGAAATAACCAAAGGAAATAAGAAGAAATAAATTAAGATGCAATAAAGCACGAAAAAACACAATTAAAACATTAAAAAAAACCCAATAAAAGACAAAAAACACTAATAAAAGTCAAATAAATACATATAAATAGAAAAAAAGTTCATTTGGTTTAAACACAATTATTCAAGCACATGTAGTAGAGGCATTACTTTCTATAATAGCATAAAAAGAAAAATCATGCAAAGTTACTTCCATATAATATGGAAACAACATGGAATAAATGGGGGAATATGAGAAAAGAAAGGGATTGGCTATGTTGACTTCAGATTTACAAGCCAAGTGGACACTACCTACATAGTTCAATGGATGCATGGTCCAACATGAACTTCAAGAAAAAATTAGTTCTCCTAAGAAGTGTGATAGGAGAAAAGGTGATGACTAGAAAACATGATTAATTTTTTAGAATAAAAGGGAATATGGGATCATAAAATGGTGAGAGTGTAAAAATCATAATGGTCTTACAAAATGGCAAGTGCATGGGATAAATGAGAATGGTTTTGAAAAATGGAAAGCATGTGGAATAAGATGAGAATCATCTTTCAAAAAAAAAGTACATAGGATAAGATGAGAGTGGTATTTCATAGTGGAAATCACATGGGATAAGATGAGAATGGTTTTGAAAAATACCAAGCACATGGGATAAAATACTTAAAAAATGGTAAGAGTGTGAGGATTAGAATATCCAAAAGCACAAGACAATGTTTTTGTTCGTTTGTGGATCATTTCTTAATGTTTTTGGTGTTTTTGGGATAAAACATGTAAAATAGGAATCAAAATCAAGGAGATTCTCATTCAAGAGTATAATTTATGATAACAGCTAAGTCAGTTGAAACAACACTCATAGATATAAACAATGGATTAGGGGCTAACTAGAAGCTCCAATAATAGATAATGCCATCTGAAATGACACATGCTCAAAAATCAATGAGAGTGAAGATATTGATAAGGTAATACTACCTACTAAATAGTATACAAATAGTATAATAATATTAACATGAGATAAACTTTAAATAACCATGTATTAGGCAAAAGCCATAGGCTATAGTATCCATGTTCACTTGTTTATAGAAGAAGTTGCAAAAGACTGTTCCTATTGATTTGATTTATAGAACCAGTGTTGAATGTTATCGTAATGCCTATAAATCATAATAAATATCATAATTGGTCAAGGGGTAAAAGTGTTTAGGTTACAATAGCCTTGGGATATAAAAAGAATGTGTTTTTCAAAGAGAATGGTCCAAAATGAAAGGTGTCCAAAAGAAGGTGTAGAACTAATATGGTCCAAAAGAGGATGGTCATTGGTGGAATAAAATGTGTTTAGAGTGTTGATGATCCAAAACACTTCAATATTTAGAGTCATGAAAGTAATATGGTTATAAAAATAATGATCCAAGGTAGATTAAAATAATATTTTCCATGAGAGGATGCTCCAAGATATAAAGGTAGGATAAAATAGTTTAGCATAGATTCCCCCAAAGTAAGGGGTTTTGTAGACAATGTTTTGAAGATATCAAGTGTAACAACTCTTAAGGTGTACAATGTTCATGGGATCTAGAATTTCTTCACCATTCAGAGTATCCAATTGATATGCCCCTAATCCATAGTACATCATGATAACATATGGTCTCAATTAATTAGGTTAGAACTTACCTTTTTTCTTGCATTCAAAATTTATGTTCTTTTATTTATCTTTCAGGACCATATCACCAATCTCATACTCCTAAGAGAGGATGTGCTTGTTATATCTTATCTATAATTTGTTCTAATAGGCCTATAAGTTTTCTAGGGCAACCAAATGCTTACCATCAAGAAGTTCTAATTCTTGCAATATTGATACTCTATATTCCTTGTCATATTCAATATAATCCAAAGAAACACACAATAAATGAGTCTTGATCTTGATAAATATAATAGTTTGTATGCTATAAACAAAAGAGTATGGAGTGTCTCCTATGGTGGTTTAATGACTTGTTTAATAAGCCCAAAGGGTTGGAAAGATTTACAAGTGCTAATTATAGCTAGTGTCACTAACAATATTCTTTAAAATGGATATAATGGTCTTGTTTGATGCCTTAGCTTATCTATTGCCTTGTGGGTTATATGGTGTGTATATTTTGTGATTGATTTTAAATTTTTCATAAAGGTATTTAACATATATGATTATAAAGGATCCACCATTATCAAATATAATGTATGTTGGGATGCCATACTAACAGATGATATGGTAATGGATGAATTTGGCTATCTATTTCTTGGTAACATAAGTGAGAGGAATAGCCTCAATCCACTTAGTAAAATACTCATTAGCAGTTAAAATGTTTTTATGGACATATAAACATATTGGGTTTATTTTCTTAATGATATCGAGGCCATAAGTACAAAACAACCATGATGTTGTGATTGACTATATTGGGAAGGAGGGTGCATGTATCAAATTTCCATGTTATTGATAAGGAACACACTTCCTCACATAATTGCAAGCATCTGTCTCCATTTTTGGCTAATAATAGCCTATTTTTTGAATATTTTTAGTTAAGATCATCATTGGTGTGGGCCCCACACATTCCTCCATGATCCTCCTTCAACTCTATCTTGTATTTTCTTAAAGATAAATAATGAAGTAGCATTCCATCATAGCCTTTGTGATAAAGCATGTTTCCAAGGAGGGTATAATGGGATAGATAGTGAAGGAGTAATTTTTGTTGGTTATTGGGTAGTTTATGTGGAAAAATTTGATCATGGAAGTAATTATAAAAATATTAGAACCAAATAAAATATAGGTGGTGGATTGGGACTAGAAATGGTGCATACCCTTTATGAATCTGGCATAATATGTGAAGGATGTAGAATACTCTAAATCAAAAATTGATACTCTTTAGCACCATCAAAAATCTACATCATTGACCTAATTATTTTCATTAGATTGACATATTTGTTAATATCCCTTACTAATTGGTCAAAGTATAGATATCTAAAATGAACCCTGAGATTATCAACAATTTGCTTGTAAGGAATAAACTTGTTATCTCTAGTTTGATACTGATCAATGTATTGATTGATGATCAATTGGGAATCACCAAAGAGTAATAAATGTTGAATATCACACTAAATTGTAAGATACAGTCCTATAATAAGTGCCTCATACTCAACCATATTATTGGTATAATAAAAACTAATGTGAAACACTTTAGGAATAAAATCCCCTTATGATGTAATCAATAATATGCCAAAACTATATCTATAAGAAGTGAAAGAACCATCAAAATAAATATTACACTATTCAAGCTCATGCTTCACTTCTTCCATTGTCATGATAGTTCATTTGGAAAGTTTAATTGAGTGGTTGAGTGTGTAGACACCTAAAACTGGCCACTGATAACCTCTAATTAGGATTTTGACCAATTTCTACTTAAAGCACACAATTTGGCCTAAAAATAGTAAAACACACTAAATGATGTGAAAATGACATATTCAAGTGCCAATTTTGGCTAGGGTATCCCTAAATAGGTAAATGCAATTTATAGGCCAACTAACTTTAATTAGATCATTCTGAGTCAGAATGCCAATTTTGCACCTAGGTGCTTTGGATTGCTCTATCCTATCAAATCTCTTACACAAGATGCATGAATTTTTTATTTGGTGTTGGTAACATCCTGAATCAAAATATAGTTATAATGCATCTAACATCACCTTTCAATTCCAATCTACTAAAAATTTTGACCAATAACAAGGCATTATGATCAATTTGAGTAATTTGTGCACAAAGTGCTTAAACATGCTTAAGAGCTAATTAACCCAAATCAAGGCCTAATTAATAATTTCATGGAAAATTTTTGAATACTTTTTTTAATAAATGAATATTAAATAGCTACATAATCAGGTGAACTCATTTCTTGGGAAGATATCCCTTGGCCATAAATGCCACAAATATTAGGATTCATGCCCTCCATGCCTCATTAATGCCTTCCATGATGCCCTCCATGCCTCTTAACTACCCCTTCTTCTAATGTCATGATAAGGATAATTATAAACTTAATTCCCAAAATTAAATTAATCCCTAACCACACATCTCAATCTTAGGATGGACGGTTCAAGTTGATTCTAGACATTTGCAAAAATTTATAAATAGGAGGCCTTACCACATCTTTTGTAAGTTATTTTTGTGCAAAGTTATAATGCACAAATATATTCAAGAAACCATTGCAACTAGTGTTACCATGCTAGATTGACTCCAAGCCAAGCCAATCTATAATCCAAAGGTGCCAAAGAGAGATGGATATATCCAAGCTTCCATTACCAAGGACTTCATGAGTGCAAAACTAAGCAAGCCACTGCTACAAAGGCATTTAGAGAATCCAAGGAAGGTGAAGGAATTCTTGTGTTTTACTCATTACTTTTTAGTTGTGTTTGTCATTTGTTTTTGTTAACTAGGCTCTCCATAGTGTCTAGGCCTACAATGTTATGCTATTAGTGAGTTTTCTTTTTTCATTTTATTTTCATTTTGGAAATAACACCATACTAACCATCCTTTGTTGAGTCAATTTCCTATATTCACATATGGCATGCCCAATGGGACTAGATTCATCTCACACTTGAAGAAGATCATTTTGCAACATTAAAATATTCATTTGGATCCTTAAAACTCTTGCGAATTGATTTTATAACTTTATTTTACTATTTTTTTTTACCATGGTTTTACACAATAACCACCATTAATAGGTAAGATAAACATCGGTTGCATATCTTAACTAATGTCAGTTAGCAAAAATAACATTGGTTGTATACCTACCGTCAATTACATTAGCATAACTGATGTCGGTTAGGTAACTGGCATCAATTATAAAATATCACCATTGTCAGTTATATAAACTGATGTTAGTCACTATGTTTTACTTAAAACATAGACTTGAGAGCTCTTTTTCTAGATTTTATTGTTTCTAACTAAAAAGAGCTTCAAAGCTAAAGGACATGCTAAAATTTTTTCTATAGGACCAAGCTTTACATTTTTTTAAAACATGTTTTAGATCACCTTTTACATGCTTAAAAATTAATTAGGAATCTTGTTTTGGTGTTTAACAAAAGAATTTAGATGTTTATGGTGAATGTTTCTCAATGTTACAACTAAGACCAAGGGGTCAAATTAATGCCACTTCACATTCCCTTTAGGCTTAAAAATGAACTCACCTTTTCAAAGCTTTTTACATTTACTTAGTTATTTAGATTAAATTTTGTTTGGAAAAAAAGGGATGTTACGTGTATGCTCTTCTATTTATCCCATTTAGGGAACCCTTGGAATCAAAATCACCATTCTTATTACAAGTGTCCTAGTCCAAGGTTTAGAAATAAAGTCATCTAAAGCACTCCCTAATAACTCGTCAAAGTTTGGGTGACCTTGAAAATGACCCTAAAGTCTTTCTACTTTCATGCTTTCTTTATTTTTAATCAAACTTGTCTTATGAGGGGGCCTCCATCACCTCCCATGAGTTCTTTAGGCAAGCTTTAAACTGGGTTTTCACCTCTAGACATTGAGTTCATTTGGCTCCTAATTGGAGTTACACATAGGGTGTATCTACATTTGGACATTGCACTACACTGAGCAAATAGTAGGATGTAGTGGTTGTAAAAAGGACTAGACCTTTTTATAAGTAGCCAATGTCATGGTCACCTCATTTTTGTGTTTGTCTTTTGTATCATTTGACATGAAATTTATTATGTAATTGATCCTTAGAATGATCAAAAAAATAATTAGTTTTAGTCAACCCCATTTTGCCATACCCTTGTTAGGATTTGGATGATTAGGCTTAGTGTATTTTGATCATTTATCTTATTTGGTATGTTTTGAGACAAAAAATTATTTGTTTATGTGTAAGCCATGTCAAAACCAATTTGTCTATACATCACTCTTTTGTCTAAAGAGGTGTTATGTTGGCCATTTTACATGACACTTGTGCCTTGAAATTTTTCTAAACTTTTTTGTGTGTATGTCATTTAATTTGAAAAGGGTAGCATTATGCTACCCAAATCATGTCAAAACATTTTGAGCCTTTTAAATCTTTGAAACATAACATTAACCACATTGTTTGAGTATTCTTATGCCATTAGGCTACTCAATTTGTTTCAAGACTTGTTTACCTTGTATCAAAAACCATTCATTTCAAACCATGTCATGTATACCATTTTGACCTTTATCTTATGTCATCATGTTGTCTAATCTTATCTAGCTTATTTGGTCAAATCCTAATTTCCAAAGTGGAGTTTTCAATTAACCTTATTGATTTTAGATCCAAACATTGATTGATTTATATTTAGGCTTTAATTCATGGGGTTGATACACAAGTCTTTCTCTTTTGGGTTGCATATCTTTGGTTAATTGATTACCCAAAACTGAAAACTATTGATGGTTTGTTTACTCAACACCTATCTTCATTATTGTTCATGCCTTTATTTGGGAAAACATAGTCTTTCTTTAAAGATCCTTTTGTCTTATGCTTTATGCCAACTGATCATGTTTACATTTTACTTCATGTGTCAGGTCTATGTCAAAGTTATTTCCAAACTTGTTAGATCAAATAAAATCACATCATGCCTATTTGTTTGAGCCTAGATTTTGACTCCACATTTAGATAAAAGACCTAATAACTCAACTTTTACCTTTCCTAGTTTATACTTTATTTTGAAGACTTTGACCTAGACCTTTAGCATGTTAGTTTTTATTCAGATGCTTAACCTTTTATGTGTATGACATTTGACATTAGACATTTGATGTTAGGCTATTTAATGCCAATTATTAACACAAATCATTTTAGAGATATAGCTCCACTTTTAGACCACATTGGAGATATAGCTCCACATTTTGACTAAGTTAGACTAAGCTTGAATCATTTGTCTTTTGGACATAGTTTTACATAGTTTGTAGAACTCTAAGCCTTTTTGTTTCCTAGCTTTCATCATTTAGATGGATATGTCTAACTAAGCTTATGGTGGAGTCACTTACAATCTAAATTATGATAGAATGGACACAAAAAATGACTTTTATGGCTTTAGTCAAGATCCCAATAATGCTAATATGGTTTTTGAGATATATTTCTATCTACCTCATATTAATCATTCATGAGAACAAAGTCATGAAATAACTTATGATACAACTAAAGACCTTAATTGGTATGAATAGGCTTGTGAGGAGGACATTGAAGACCCAAATATAGATAATGTTATTTGGTATATGGATATGTACCCTCTCTACAATAATTAGTTCATGGAACACAATCAAGAACCAACTTATGAGCCAATTCACAATTGGGATGATATGGTTTATGAGGAAGACTTGGATGCTTTGGCTTGTACAAGCAATCAAGTTCCATGATGTCCTTTTCTTATCTAATCAATGACTACCCCTATCCCTCCTTTGGATTATACAAGCTATCACACTCTATAATATCCAAGGAATGCCATTACCATTCTTAGACCTAGTCCTTTAGCTTGTGCAAGCAATCAAGCTCCACAACACCCCTTCATCATTCTATGACCTAGTCATTTGGCTTGTACAGGCAATCAAGCCCCATAATGGCCTATTGATACCATTTTAGGACTTCATACTTTGGCTTATGTGAGAAATCATGCTCCCCAATGCCATACCATTATTTATCCTCAAATCATTCCTCAACAGTACCAATCCAAACCAAACCTCAATTGATCCAATCATTCAAAGACCAAGGTATATTCAAAACTGGTATTTTCCAATGCATTAAAAACCAAGGCCAATATAACCAACCAATCCAATATATATTTTTTGAACCAACCACTTCTAATAAGCTAGTCTTTGTTGAGTCACTTTTTAATGATTATAACCATCTTCAGGTAAATGATTACCTTGACTATGTACCTATTTTTAAAGATCCTCTTATTAACAAGATAGTATCTAAGGAGTTGTCCCTTGACCTTTTTCTCATCCTATAGGAGTCTCACTATAACAAACCATTTTTTATGGAGCCCATTATGCCATCACAGGTTGTTACTTGTCCAGAACCAAACATTCAACAAGACATCATTATAAAAAACTACCAATCAAATGAGGAATTAGAGTTAGAGTCAAGTTCTATTCTTGAACTAATATCAGATTTACCATCAAATTCTATATCAACATTAGTCTCAACATCATATTTAGAGTCCCTTATGTTAGAATTAAATTTAGAAGAAGAATATGTTCATGGTTATTACAACATTAGTTACACATGCCTTATAGATCAATTTGAATACATTTGTGATTATTTTTATAGTTTTTGAGGATGAGTAATTCATATTTGACACAAGTTATCCTAGTATATTCTACAAGGATTATGTAGCCTCTCCCCATTCCACAGGCCATTACATAGGACATTACCATCAACCAAAATAACCATTATATTGGCATTCCATCTCCCACAAGTGTTGATTGAGATCTACAAAATCACACTTTATTGAAATACATCCATGGTGACATAGCAGTTGAAGAAGATCAAGGAGGACAAGACATCATTCATGTAGCATAAGAACAATATCCTAGTCAAACCTTTTTAGAGGTGCTAGGGGAAAATCCAAATCAAAACTCAACATCTTCTAGTGAAATTTTTTGGAAGCACTAGAAAACAATCAAAGTCAAAAGCTAATTTCCATTAGTGAAACCTTATCATAGGTGTTATGGGATAATCAATACAAATTAATTGGTGAAAACCTCTTTGAGGCACCAATAGCTGAGCAAAAAAGTTCTTCACCACTTGATAAAGACAAAAGAAAAGATCGAATCAAAATAGCTTCTTATCTACATCCTAATCAAATATTAACTACTCTCAAGCCCAAACAATAGAAAAATATGATGGTCCTATTGAGATAATAAGTCTTCAGCCCCACCACAACTAAAATTATGTCAAATTTAACATCAACAACATTATGTGTGATTGAAAGTCTTGATTTTCATTTGTTTCCCAACCATTCCACATTCCATTATCATCTACCATTACATTTCACAATGAAACCCACCATCCATTATTTGTCCCTATTTACCATCCATGGTCACACTTTCATTTGTAGATGCTACAAAGATACCTTGTCTTGATACATGAAGGAATTAGAATCAATTGTCAGTGAATATCATAAAAGCATTTTTGACAACCAAATCTACATCAAGTTCTTGATAGAGTAGCTATTCAGACAAGGTGTGGGCTACCAATTAACATGATAAAGTGTTATATTTGTATCATTTTTTGATTAGGATGTGTATCTCCCCATCACTAATAATAACATAATCATATGCCAAAAACCATACCCAGGCCAAAAACATGTACCATACCATTTCACATTGTCATGCCATTACCATTATTACATATGCTTATTTGTCATTATCACAGATCTTGTTGTTCACCCCATCACTTGGGGGCAAACCTACTACCATTTTATCCAATTTATCAAACCATAATTATCCTAAAAAAGACCATATCATCCTATCATAACATTCCTATCTAGAAGAAAGCCTATCTTTAGTCATCCTACCCAATCCTATTTTGATCTTGTTTCATTTAGTTCTTTTTGTACCTTTTGTGAGGGGATTTTGATCAAGTTTAAACAATCAATCAAATTTTTGTTTACAATGATATTCTATTAAATTAGTGTGATAGTTGATCTAGTAAGATATATTTCATCCTATCAGGTTTGTTTATGTGATCCTTATTATAACCGCCTATGGTAAAATTAGTGTTTGACTAGTCTTTATACTAATTATAACCACATATGGGAAAATTAATATCATTAACCTATGATATTGTGTCCTAATTATAACCACCTATGGGAACACTAGGGGAAACACTTGTTATTATACATTGCCACATCACCTTGCCATCTTTGTTTTCATTTGACTAGCCATTTGCTGGATTTGAGAACTTGTTGGGACCTAATTGGTTTTTTCTCACCTTTTGTGTAGATGGAATTATTATGACTTGAGGACATTTTAGCACTATGTATGTGATTCTCAATTCATGTTGAGGTCACCTTAGTCCCCCTTTCCATACGCTCTCATCATTTGGTGAGTAACCTAAGCTAAACACTCTCATTGTTTTGTGAGCAAGTATCTTGTCACTATTTTATGAGTTAAGATACCTCAAAATGATAAAAAATTCAAAAAATTTCAAAACATCCAAAACTATTTATCTTATCTAAGCCAAGTTATTTATCCTTGATCAACTTTACTAGGGCATGGTCATTACTAGGATGCTTTCTTTTGCTTCTATTTTCAAGCTTTCTATTTGTTTATTTATTTTAGGTTATTTATTTGTTTTTCTATTTTTTTATTCACTTGCCTATTTGTTTGATTTCAATATTGTTGCCTTGCTTCAGTCTATATGTGTTCATTGGGTGATTCATTGAGCACAATATTCTTGAGTCCATCCATATTCATCTATTAACATTGTCATCATGGTTTTTATCATTGGTGCATTGTTTTCGTTTGGATATAAAATATCAGGAGTCAGTCCTTATGAATTTTTTGACCAAGTCTTCATTGTGTTCTATCATGATGTCTACCATCACATGCTATAGAAAAAATCAGCTTCAATAATGACTACAATCAATGGAGCTACAAAAGTTTCTCCTTATCACCTTGGTAAATCCTTCCATCCCACCCTTGATCAATATAACTCATTTGACCATTCTAGTTGTATCATTTTTAATCAAGATGAGCATCTCCTCATTGATAGGTACAACTAAATCATTTTATTGATCAATATCATTCATCTATCCATCTCTTTCATCACTTTATTCCCACTCTTCTTTAACTTATATTCTATGTTATATCCTTGAGTTATGCTTGCTAATCATCCCTAATTGAGGCACCATCAATTTTATCCAGTCTAGGTCTACTTAATGATTATAACAACCTATGGGAAAATCATTATTTTGACTTTTATTCCTAGTTATAACTACCTTTTGGAAAATCAACATCCTTTTTACATCAATTCATGAAAGCATTTTATTATTTGGATTAATCTTAACCATGGGTTAATTCCACATTTCTTCTTATTTCTTTTTGAGGGACCACCCATCAACAAATGTGATGACCACTCCCTTGAGGGGGCATCATCATAAACTTCCCAAAACCATTTGGAGCTTTGTTATTTGATCATCATCTTCTTCTTGGCATATAAACTATCCCTCATTATTTGAGAATACATTACTTTTCCTATAGTTTCTAACATCTTCCCAAATAGGGGCAAACTATAAACACCTAAAACTGGCCACCAATAACCTCCAATTAATATTTTGACCAATTTATACTTAAAATGAACAATTTGGCCTAAAAACCTAAAACACACTAAATGATGTGAAATTGACATATTTAAGTGCTGATTTTGGCCATGTATCCCTAAGTAGGGCAATTCAATTTATGGCCCAATTAACATTGATCAAATCATTTTGAGTCAAAATGCCAATTTTGCACTTGGGTGCTCTAGATTGCTCTTTCTTATCAAACTCTTACATAAGATGTATGACTTTATTATTTAGTGTTGGTAATGTCCTAAATAGGAATACTATTTTAATGCATATAAAATTGCCTTCCAATTCCAATATAGTAAAAATTTGGACCAATAAAAAGTCATTCTAATCAATTTGATTAATTTGTGCACAAAGTGCTTAAACATGTGTAAGAGTTAGTTAACCCAAATCAAGGCCTAATTAATAATTCCATGAAAACTTGTTGAATACTTGTTTTTAGAGATTAATATTGAATATATGAATCATCATGTGACATCATTTCTTGGGAAGACATCCCTAGGCCATAAATGCCATAAATATCAGGATTCATGCCCTTCATGCCTAATCAATGCCTTCCATGATTCCCTCCATGCCTCTTAATTTCCCCTTTTTCTAATGTCATGATGAAGATAATTATAAACATAATTCCAAAAATTGAATTAATCCTCAACTACACATCTCAATCTTAGGATGTACTATTTAGGTTGATTCTAGAAATTTGCAAAAGTCTATACATAAGAGGCCTTACCACATCATTTTTAATATATTTTGGTGCAAAGTTATAATGAAAAAAATTCTTCAAGAAACCATTTCAATTGGTGTTACCATGCCAAATTGATTCCAAGCCAAGCCAAGCTACAACCCAAAGGTGCCAAGGAGATATGGAGGTAGCCAAGCTTCTATTGCCAAGGACTTCATGACCACAAAACCAATCAAGCCACTACTACAAAGGCATTTAGAGCATCCAAGGAAGGTGAAGGAATTATTGACTTTTATTCCTTATTTTTTAGTTTTGTTTATCATTTGGTTTTTTTAACTAATCTCTCCCTAGTGTCTAGGCCTAGATATTTTATGTTATTAGTGTGTTTTTGTTTTCATTTTATTTTCATTACAGAACTAACACCATACTAACCATCCTCTCTTGAGTCAAATTCCTAGATCACAAAGTGTCTATAATAGATGTGTCCACAAGTTGATGATTTATAACCTACCATTTTATAGAATTTTTATTTTTATACTCAACATCAAATGCACTTCAGAGCTTGACCCATTTATCCATTCATGCTATGAGAGCTACTTTGGATAATAAAAACTTAAGAGGATCCACCTTATCAATGATAATTATTTTATTATTCATCATATAATGTTATAACTTTAGGGAAGCAAAAACCATAGCTAAACATGCCTTCTAAATAGGTGTATAATTATTCTCATAAGCCACTAGTGTTCATCTTAAATAATAGACTGCATATTATTTACCTTGATAATCATGTTGTGACAATAGTACCCCTAGTCCATGCTCAATTTTTGATATGTAAAGAAGAAGTGTTAATAGTCTCAAAACTAGTTGGTTGGACAAATATCTTTTAAGCTTCATAAATTCTAAATGAAAGTCTTCATCCCATTAAAATGTGGCCCATTTCTTCAAGAGATGAGTAAATGGGTGATACTTATCTTCCAGTTGATAAAATGAACCTGTGGATAGACTAGATCTTTCCTTGCAGGCTTCAGAGCTATTTAAGATTTAAAGGTAGAGGCATTTCAATAATAGCCTTATCCTTAGAAGCGTCAAATTCAATCCCTCTATGTGATATAATTAAACCTATAAATTCATCTGAAATGACTCCAAATACATATTTCTTAGGATTCAGACAGACTTTATATTCATGAAGCCTCTCAAAGATTCTTCATAACAGATCATGATGTCCAGCATGTGTTTGTTATTTCTCTAGTATGTCATTAACATAGTCCTCAAAAATATCATGCATCTTGTCATGGAATATTATAGTCATGGTATGTTGATATACGACTCCAACATTCTTTAATCCAAATGGCATGACTTGGTAACAAAATGTTCCCCATGGAGTGGTGAATGTAGTCTTGAGTTAATATTCTTTAGCTATCTTGATCTGATTATATCTATAAAATTCATCTATGAGAGATAACATCTCATACCCATAAGTATAGTCAATGATCATGTCAATGTTGGGTTAAGGAAAATCATCTTTAGGGAATTCTTTGTTGACGTCTCTAAAATATCTACAATGACATATGCCTTTTGGCTTCTTGTTGATTAGAAATATGTTAGATCTCCATTCAAAATAGTCCAATGGTCTTATGAATTCTAATCCAAATAAATTATCTAATTTAGATTTTACCAAGAAGGTGATGCATGGATTCATCTTTCTAAATTTTTGTTTAAATGGTTTGGCATGTGGATGAACAACAAGGTGATTTAATACCAAGTGGGGATCTAAGCTTGGCATTTCTGAGTATGCCCATGAAAAAATGTCTATGAAATACATCAAATGGATATAACATGTTCACTTTATGCTTGAGTAAGGGAAACTCCAAGATAAACATTTTTTGGGATCATCATATGTTCCCAAGTTCACTTGAACTATGTTCTCTATAGTAAGTGTAGATACATCCTTAAGAATAGTAAGTATTATATGCTCATGATCATATTATTCTATTATAGATTCTTTTTCTTACTCCTAGATCTTTGGATAATGTGAAAAATCTAAATCTACCATCTCAAGTAGTGGTCAAGTAGTAAAGACCTCAATAAACTCAAGATCAAGATGCTTAAATAGTTTTTGTTTTTTTGAAGAGATTCTTATATTAGCTATGGAGCTAGGACTTGGTGGACCTTATACATCCTAAGGGGATGAGTAAAATTTCCTACCCAAGAGTACCTAAATTAGGTTTTAACTCAAGGTCTTATCTTTATCTTTACTCTTTCCCTAATCAATGAGTGCCTCAAAGAGGTTTTCACCCAAAGATCTTGACATTTTATCTTTATTATGACCAAGAAAGTTTGCCTGCTCTCCAAAGTAGGCAAAAATATCCAATGAAAAATCAAATCCTTGTTTCTGATCACCAATGGCCAATCCATCCCTTAGGCCCATGTATTCTTCAATTAATTCTTCATTCTAAAATCTCTCTAGGCATATGATAAAATTTTTCTATTCTCAATCAATGAGTTTAGGATGGAAAAGGCAAAGGGAAAAATGAGGTACTAATTCAGTAAGGGAAGCTCCAATAGGTGTTATGGTCACAATGGATTTTTTATCAAACAAATCTGAGTTAGTGAGCTCATTAAAAATGATATAATCAGATGGTACATCACTACCAAGAGTCTTTTTGCTATTTTATTTAAAATAATCACTATCAAAAGTTATGAAGCCACCCCCAGGTATTATAAATTCAAGAACATTATTAAAATTGGGTACTATAGCTGATAAGGGTTATAAGATTAATTAAACTCATAAGACAAGGCCACTTACTATATAATAAAGATGATTCATGATCTAATTAATGATATGATATTTTAGACTCTAAAAGAAATTAATAAGGTCATTATAATATAACTAGTCTCTTTTTGTGAAAGCATTTTGATCCTTCTTTGGTGAAGTATTAGGTACAAATAACATAGGTGGTTTCCACTATTATTTCTTTGGTTTCAAGATCAAGTTGGGTCTATTTGGGCTCTTGGAAGGTTTGGGTTTACAAATTTTTTTAGGAGACTTCATAAACTTATCAATATGTAAGGTGTACTTAAGATGATATTTGGAAATGCCCACATCTTCAATCATAACCTATTTTACATGAGTTGTGTGAAATAGACCAGCAAAAGTGGATGTAAGGTCACTAGGGTTGATAGAATCAGATGGAGGTGGATGTTAAACTATGTCCTTGTTCTTCTCTTAAATGACTTCAGAACTAGGATAATAGTTATAATTGTGACATTTCACCTCTAGATATTTTCAATACTAATAAGGTTGTTGATCAATAGGAATAGTAACCTCAATGCTATCATGGTCAATCTTAAGGCATTGATTCAAGGTGGATGGAATGGCCTATACTTTATGGATCTAAGGATGACCAAGAAGTATGTTATAAGGTATATCAATGTCCACAATATGAAGTAATCTATGTTGGGAAATAGACACAAAAATGATTGGCAACCAAATAGTACAAAAAGACTCGCTCTTGGCATTGTCATAAGCCTTTATGGTAATTGTCTCGAGTTGAATGTCCTTCAAAGTGTATCCCAATCTGTTTACTAGTTTTAGGGATACCATGTTTATCCCCAAACCATTATCTATAATAACCTATTTGATCTTATGATTTTAAATATAACTTAAATATACAATGGGTTATTATGGCTCAAACCTAAGGTGGACATGTATTTTTGATCAAACGTAAGCTGTCAAAATAAAGACATGTGTCCAACTAGTGTTTAGAATTATTTAATATTTATATCTCTAGGAATAATTTATTTTTGTAAAATATTATTCATAATAGTTTTATAGACATCAGATGTATGCAAGAGATCTAAAATTCAAATCTACATAGGGGTTTTACTCAGTTGGTATGATAGACTATAAGGTTTCTCAAAATTAGAATGAGATAGTTTGGCCTTAGCTAGCATAGTCTTTAGCTTTGGATCTAAAGGTAAAACGTTCACATTGGATTTTGTGGAAGAAGTGAGAAAAGGGCCCTATATAGTAACTCATGAGCATCTAATTGTGATTTCACAACCTAGAGATGGCAAAGAGCTAGTATAATTAAAAGATGAAGGTGAAGGGCCTTAGAGGGTTACTCATGGGTGTCTACTTTCATTGATTCAATTTTTAGTCAACAAGGAAACATTATAATTAAAAGAAGTGTGTTATCCAAAAATAGTAACCCATACAAATTGAGTCAAAATAGAATCCATGAAATTGATATGGTATTATTAGAGAGATAAGGTGTTCACCCTATAATATTGGGTCTTATAATACATAAAACATGAGATGGTTTATGGGATTTTATAGTAATAGTGGAAATATGGGTTGAATAAATGCATACGATAGATTTTTTATAGTCGTAAGATATGTTGTTGTAACCCAATTTATTAGCATGGGTATTATGATCCTAATTATGATCATGCTAATTATGATTTTGAACCTGGTTATGGTTTTGATTCTACTTTTGATTCTATTTTTGCGTTTTCAAATTGTACCTTGGTGGTGGTCAATTATGTTGATGAAATGGATCTTGGTAGATTCCCATAACTTGATTAGTGACTTATGGGGAAAGCTTGATCTCAAATTCACCACTCTCAATTAGATTTTCAATAAGGTGCCACAATTGGATGTACTAATATGCACTATGGACAAAACATGATGGACATTGGACCATTTATTTTTCTTATACCAACTAGTTTTGGTTGATCTTGAGGAAATGGCCTTCGTACCGACCATACAATCAGGTTAATTGATACAAGATTTTGGAATACTATCTCAATAGGTTCTCCCAATTTGATAAAGAATTTGTATTGATTGTGGAAGGTCTTATATGGAAGTTGTGTTTGCAAATTGGGTGGTGGATTAGGTGGAGCTAATTATACATTTGGGGTCAGTGAGACCTACATAATTTATGTCTTATTTGAGTCATACCATTTCTAATGAGGTTCTTATTATTTTTAAAACCCTTATGTTTCTTTTGTGTAATCATTTAGACCAGTGAGTGGGACAAATTTGATGTTTGACCCTACACAAAAATCTTGACAAGGCCTTTATAAATAAACACCTTCTCAATTTATACACCCTTGTTTATGATCTCTTCGAAAGTGTTTACACAAGCAAGATGTAGATTGTGTCCCACCTTAGGGTGTAGGTTCTATGAAAATATGTCCAACAACTATTTGTCTATCAAATTATGTTTAAAATGACTATATAGTTCTCTCCACCTTTATAGGTATGCTATGAATCTTTCTCCATCATGTTGTTTGGCTTTGAATAATTCAACAATGGTCATTTCATGCTCAATGTTGTATGAGAAATGGTAAACTAAATATTTAGATAAGTCATTCTAATCCATAATTCACCTTTTAGGTAACTTAAGTATCTAATCTAAAGCTTGTCACTCTAAACTTCATTGAATAATTGAAGCAAGTGTTGGAAATATTGTCCTTGATGTCAAAGGTCTAGCATTATTGGTGATAAAGGCCTCATTGCATTTAATGTTGTTTGTAATAGATATATCTTGGATAATGTATGTTAATATTTATTTAATATTAACGAATATATTTTTAGTTGAAAATGAGACAAAAGAAGGGCCCATGGAGAAGTAAAAGAGCCATGGGGTAAAGACAAAAGAAGGATGGGATGCATTTTTCCATGAAGAGTCATCTTGGGGAATCCCAAGAGTCACCAAGTGAAGACAAAAGAGGAAGGGCACAATTTCTCTTGAAGGGACACTATGAGGAATACAAAAAGTCACCAAGATAAGGACAAAAGAGGGAAGGACATTTTTGCTCATGAAGGGTCAGCACATGACTTTTAAAAGGCAAGGATATGAAGGGTCATACAAGTTTGGCACCATTTTCCTTGAGGATTGAAGGGTCACAAAGGGGGAAAGCCAAAGGTCATTTGGAAAGCTATAAATAAAGGCTCGAGAAGCCATTTGTAATGTATGAGAGATAGAGGTTGATTTGATATTGTAATATCTATCTTAAAAGAGCATTTGTGAGAAATGAATATGATTTGTATTTGTTATATCTAGCTTAGAAGAGTAAAGGTGAGAGAGAGAAAAGAGATGTTGTAATGAACTATCATTTGTTGAGATAACAACATTGAGAGATAGTTGTGTGGTATACACAAAGAGGTTGGTGCTCCTGTGGGATGGTGCTCATGAATAGTTGTTAGGTTGGTGCTCGGTAAAGGGGTTGGTGCTCTGGTGGGTTGGTGCTCATGAATTGTTGCTAGGTTGGTGCTTGGTAAAGGGTTTGGTTCTCATGTGGGTTGGTGCTCATGAATTATTACTAGGTTGTTGCTTAGCAAAGGGGCTGGTGCTCCTATGGGTTGGTGCTCATGAATAGTTGTTGGGTTGGCACTCCTATGGGTTGGTGCTCATGAATAGATGATGGGTTGGTGGTTAGCAAAGGTGTTGGTGCTCCTAAAAGTTGGTGATTTAATATTGTTTGGGTTGGTGCTCATTCATATACTTGAGATTGTTTTCTATGGTTTTTCTGACATTGGGTTTCCACATTATATTTGGTCTCTCTCTCTTGTGTGGTGTTTATTATTTTAGTCTTATTGAATATCTTGAATGTTTTGATTAAGCGTAATTTGATTAAGGGAAAGTTTTATAAGATATATGATATAGTGATTCACCCCCCATCAGTATATCTTATGCTTAACAATTGGTATCAGAGCAGGTTCCTTTTGAAAAGTTTTATAGCTTGAAGGTAGATCGAGAAAGCACGATGGCTAGGTCATAGGAAGGATTTTATACAAATAAGGCACCTTTGTTTGATGGGATGAATTATGATTTTTAGAGCACAAGAATGAGGACTTATTTTATGGCCCTTGGATTCGACATTAAGAAAGCAGTGGTGGAGGAATATGAAGAGCCACAAACATCTATAATTACTCTAGCAGAAAAGAAGGCAAGTGAATGTAATGATAAAGCTTTAAATATTATTTTATGTGGTTTATGTGAATCTAAATTTGTTAAAGTTATGCAATGTAGATCTACTCTTTAAACTTGTGTAAAACTTGAGAATATTTACAAAGGTGACAGAAAGGTTTAGCAAGCTAAGCTTCAGACTTTTAGAAGACAGTTTGAAAGTTTGAAGATGGAAGAAGAAGAAGATATAACAAGTTATCTTTTTCAAGTTGATCAAATCATAAATCAAATTTAAGTTCTTGGAGAAATTTTGGAAAAGTCAATGGTGGTACAAAATGTGTTGAGATCTCTACCAATGAGATATGATGCAAAGGTTTTAGAAATCAAGGAGATAAAGAATTTATCCGAGCTAAATATGGATGAGCTTCATGGTATACTCACATCATATGAGATGCAAACAGAATAAGATAAACCCTCAAAGTGAAAATCACCTTTCAAGACATCAAAGAAAGAGAAAGCTAAGATTCAAGAATCAAGTGATAGTTCTAGCGATGATGCAGATGACAATGCAACACTTTTCATTCGCAAGCCAAAAAGAGGAATAGGTAAATATCAAGGAAAATTACCTTTTAAATGTTTTAATTGTGGAAATAGTAGACATTTTTTAGCTAGATGCCCAAATAAGGGTAATGATGATGAAGAAGAAAATCCTACATACAAGAAGAATTTCTAAGGCAAATCTAAGAAGGGATTCGAGAAGAAGAGCTTGTATTCTAAGGATCCTAGCTCTGTCAAAGATTTTGGAGTTAGTGATTCAGAAGAAGAAGATATTTTATTCATGGCCATACATAAATATGATCAAGAAGAATAAGAGGAGGAAGCTGAAGTGAATATGGAAGGAGAACTCATTTGTGCCCTAGAAGAGTTAAAAGCTGTTGAGAAGAAGAATCAAAGATTAAAGTGCCAGATCAAGAAAAATGAATGGGAGTCAAAGGAAATGATTGAAGATATACAAGCACACTTTAAAGAAGCCAAGAATAATGAATAATATCTAACATCATCGTTGGAAATAACAAGAAAGGAATGTGAAAGGTATGTTATTGAAATTGTCTCTTTAAAAGAAGATATTGAGAAAGTAGTCAATGATAAAGTAGTTAGTGATTCAAAATTTTAGGATAGCATTAACATGTTAAATAAGATATTGGAAATTCAAAAATAAAATTTAGATAAGACGGGGATTGGATTTGAAAAGAAGAGCTATGTTGAAGCTCTTACAAAAGAGGAAACAAGGGAAGAAGTGAAGAATACAGAGGACATTTCAAATAGAGAAGGTTGGAATGAACAAAGCTACGAATGGCAATCATGTCAGAGATATACAAATAGGTCTTATTTTTATGGCTATTGATTTTATTGTAATGGATATGGTCACAAAAAATTAGAATGTAGAAAAAGAGCTAACATTTTCATAAATAAGGAGAAGGAAAATCAAGTAGAGTTAAGTAGAAGACACAACTCTTTTGCTCCTCTATCAAGCTTTGATGAAGAGACCATAATATGCTATAAGTAAAATAAATTTAGACACATAGCTTGATATTTTAGAAGCATGTTTGAGTCAGTCAAGAAGGATTAGAGTTTCAAAGCTCCATTCATCTAGAAGAAGGTTCAAACATGTTCATGGTAGAAGAAACAACTTGATGATTCTATGATGGTTCAAACAACTTTGCATGTAATAAATAAAGATCAGCCATGGTTAATTGATAGCGGATGTTTGAGGTATATGATAGGAGATAAAAGTAATTTCATAACTCTATAGAATATCAATGGTGGCACAGTGAGATTCAAAGATAAAACCACTGCCAGGATAGCCAGAAAAGGTACTTTGAGTTTGGATTATGGTATAACTAAGACTAAAAATGTTTTGTATGTAAAAGGTTTTAAGCATAATGTATTGAGTGTTAGTAAAATATGTGATCAAGGATACACATTAAAGTTTCATGTTGAAGGTTATGAAATTAGAAGAAAAGATTCAAATGAGTTGATTGCAGATGTTGAAAGGATAGGGAACAATGTGTATGTATTGTCAGATATCTTCTCAAAGGCATGATCAAAGGACACATTCAAAGATCTATGAGAGGAGTTGGTATTAATTTCTATTACTTCCTACCATTTATGTTTAGCATCAGTTGAGGGGGAGCTAAGTGTTAGCTCCATGTAGGCCCTTTGCCATTGATGTCAAAGGGGGAGAATAATAGGTACAGGTATAGGTGTAGAAATAGGTAAAGGGAATAGGTACAAGTTGCTACAGTAAGGGGGAGTTACTATATGTTTTTAGATGATAGTATGTGCAGGTGATAGGATGTGGTAGTTTCAAGATTGAGGTTGCCATCAATGACAAAGGGGGAGATTGTTCGAAATATTGACATTGATGTCAAAGGTCTAGCATTATTGGTGATAAAGTCCCCATTGCATTTAATATTGTTTGTAATAGATATATATTGGATAATGTGTGTTAATATTTAATTTAATATTAATGAATATATTTTTGGTTGCATATGAGACAAAAGAAGGGCCCATGGAGAAGTCAAAGAGCCACGGGGTAAAGACAAAAGAAGGATGGGATGCATTTTCCCATGAATAGTCATCTTGGGGAATTCTAAGAGTCACCAAGTGAAGACAAAAGAGGAAGGGCACAATTTCTCATGAAGGGACACTTTGAGGAATACAAAAAGTCACCAAGATAAGGACAAAAGAGGGAAGGACGTTTTTGCTCATGAAGGGTCACCACATGACTTTTCAAAGGCAAGGATATGAAGGGTCATACAAGTTTGGCATCATTTTCCATGAGGATTGAAGGTTCACAAAGGGGGAAGGCCAAAGGTCATTTGGAAAGCTATAAATAAAGGCTTGAGAAGCCATTTTTAATGTATGAGAGATAGAGGTTGATTTGATATTGTAATATCTATCTTAGAAGAGCATTTGTGAGAGATGAATATGATTTTTATTTGTTATATCTACCTTAGAAGAGCAAAGGTGAGAGAGAGGAAAGCGATCTTGTATTGAACTATCATTTGTTGAGATAACAACATTGAGAGATAGTTGTGTGGTATACACAAAGGGGTTGGTGCTCTTGCGGGTTGGTGCTCAGCAAAGGGGTTAGTGGTCCTGTGGGTTGGTGCTCATGAATTGTTACTAGGTTGGTGGTCGGCAAAGGGGTTGGTAATCCTATGGGTTAGTGCTCACGAATTGTTACTATGTTGGTGCTCGGCAAAGAAGTCCATGCTCCTGTAGGTTGGTGTTCATGAATAGTTGTTGGGTTGGTGCTCAACAAAGGGGTTAGTGCTCTTGTGGGTTGGTGGTCACAAATAGTTGCTAGGTTGGTGCTCAACAAATGGGTTAGTGCTCTTGCAAGTTGATTCTTGTGAATATTTTTTTGGTTGGTACTCATTCATATACTTGAGATTGTTCTCCACAATTTTTCCCACATTGGGTTTCCACGTTATATCTGGTCTCTCTCTCTTGTGTAGTGTTTATTGTTTTAGTTTTATTGCATATCTTTAATGTTTTGATGAAGTGGAATTTGATTAGGGAAAAGTTTTATAAGAGATATGATATATTTATTCACCTTCCTCTTAGTATATCCTATGTTTAATAGTAAGAACATGCTACTATAATCCACTTATTAACATAACACCAAGAATGCCAAGATGTGTTCACATGGGTCACCCATTCCTTTGTACTTGTCAAATATGGGTGCCTCTAGATGAGGTGCAAAGGGGACTTGGAGAATGCTTAAAAAAATGTATATGGACATATCTCAATGAATTTTTACTTTTTTATTATATTTCTAGTATCCAAACATGAAACAATCTCTTTCATAGAGTTCCACTCTTGCATTCATGGGTGGAACATAATTTTTTGAGGATGGTATGTTCCCCTATTGATATTGGGGTGGAATGTGCCCCTATTGTTCTGTGGATTTGGTATGGATGTATACCCTATGATCAATGACATGGTTTTGGTTTATCCCTTGAGTCAAGTAGG
This sequence comes from Torreya grandis, assembly GCA_037957365.1. Lineage (NCBI taxonomy): Eukaryota > Viridiplantae > Streptophyta > Pinopsida > Cupressales > Taxaceae > Torreya > Torreya grandis. The sequence continues at coordinate 1,025,992 of JARHVA010005299.1, forward strand.
TGAGAGACAGATTCCTTAGAGTCCACCACCTTGAATTGTATGTGCTCTATTAATTTTAGGGAGTTTGATGCCTATTTTCCAAAGTTCATGTTGGTTGACATGAATTAGCTAAATTATTTTGTATGATTTATTCAATTCATACTAAATTTTTAGTTATTTGGATTTGCAAAGGAAAAAGAGGTTCTTAGTGATTGAAAAATATGTGTTCCATGTCTAGTGGAGCATGTTATAGAACTTATTAGGATTTATGTTTATCTATAGATACACCTTAATCTATGATTTTTGTGTTCTTAACTAGATTTTGCATTGGTTAAACCACATTTCTTTGTTCCTCTAAAGTGTCATTATGGATTGATGTAGCTACTAAAGAGTCTGTCAAGTCTATGATAAGTTGGTTTGCATATCACTTACTTATCTTATTGATCTTGTTGAAAAGATACTGATTAGTGGTTTTTGAATCTATAAGTGTTTCCTTACCATTGATAGAAGAGGGTATGTTAGTTTATGCAATGTTTATGAAAGATTTCTCTCACTATTGTTCTCCTTCTCTAGCAAAGTGTGTAATTACTCCATGGAAAATATGAGGGTAGTCTAACACTTGATTCAATCAACCTTAAGAGGGATTCATACTTGTCCTCTTGGGTTTGATATTCTGAATAATCTTCCTCCAACCCTACAATTATGGAAATGCCTTCAAATACCACAAAATTATCTTGAGCGTCATAAAAATGCTCCTCCTCATATATAGGGCCATAAGAAACCCCATTATGAGTGTACCTTTGAGTCATTTCTAAAAATGTTTTCTCGTTATGTTTCACTAGATTTAGAAAATCTCTTTCAAATTCTTAAACTAACTATGTATTGGAGTAAGCATTAAGCTTAATTAAGAACTGGTTATTAAGTTTATATATGTTGAATATTTTCATCGCTATTTTATGCATGAAAATATTCTATATCAAGTAATCTTGGTTTCATGGAAAAAAATGTTGTTGCACGAAACCAAATCATCTTTCCTATTTACTAGGCACTCCCTACTTTTCTCCTATCAATCTAGTCAAAGAGAGAAATTATGCAGGTTATATTATTCTTTGAGGAATAATGATACTAGACTATGCATATTATTATTGTGTGTCTACATAATGTCTCAATGATTATTTTGATATGGTAATGGTGTTGAAAGAGTGGTCCTATAAAATTATGAGTTTATTATAAACTCCAAAATGGTATTAGATCACTCTCTTATAGCTATTACCTAGCCTAATTGAATCAATTAAAAAAATTAGACGTTAAAATGAATTATTTTGATTTTGGTACTGGTGTAAGGTTGGATTAAGAGTGGATTGGCATAGTGAGACGTATCCTTCTTTGGTAGAGTAATAAATTTACATAATGCTCCACTATCTCCTAAATTAAGCCTTGAACCAACATAAAATATCTATTGGAATCTATATTCTCTAATCCAATGTTCTATATTGAAGGCTACTACCCATGAAGCTATATACATTCTCAATGACCTTTGATTCAAACATTGGCTCAGATCAAAGAGAACCTCTCTGCATTTAGTACCACATGTGTGGTTTATTGTTGTGATCTCAACAATATTTAGATCTTGTAGCCATCGATATTACATAACTAGGTTTGCCTCATCAAAAAATAAATTATTGGCCTCTCTTATTCAAAGATGAAGTACTCAGATCCCTTGTTTTTATTCTAAAGAATAAGAATTATAATTTACATATAATGCCCAATGGCCTATATCCTAGTCACTCTAATTGCATGGTAGATTCATTTCCCTTTGAGATCATGCCTTAAAATTGGCATTTATTTGACTATAGAAATTATGCTTTAAGGCATCATTGAAGGAATATTTTGGATATGGTAGGGAAGAAACCCTTCAGTTAGCATGGAGAACTAAGCATAGTCCTCAAAAATTGGTGGCACAAGATCACTTATGATTAAGATATAGACCTCTCTTCCAATTATTTTTTATGGGTTGGTGAGCCTTAGCCTTTGTTGACTAAGGGTTGGGGAAAATATAACAACTCAATCACTAGTAAGTCATGCAATGCTACTAACACACTCATAATATGGAGGTGTTATGTACTCCCAAGTTTTACCAAATAAATGTAGGTTGAGCATTACATATTTATAAGATTATGTGGAAAATAATCTACTAAAATTCAAGGAATATATGTTGGTTTTCTTGATCACCGTGCTTCCCCACTAGTTGGTCAAATTTTAAAAGATATGGCTTTAATATTTTTATTTAGTACAATTAGATCATCATCTTTCCTCCACCCATGGCATAATTCTATGGATTTTGATGAGTTATAATACATATCAGACCTTTACTAAATGATAGTTTAGGAACTCTAACTCCTACTATCTCACCTCCTATCACTGTTTCCATTTACCACGTAGCTTCTGGTCTCCATGCCAAATCCATCATCAGTCACCAAGCCCTGAGGGGGATTGTCTGCTCCTAATTATCACCTAGGTTTTCACTATATATGATGGTGTCTTCATGAAAGCATGACCTATTCTTATTTATCATCCTTCTTCATTCCTCCTTCCATAGACACTCCATGGTATTGATCTTGTCCTGCAAGTTGTCAATACCCCACCACATTTCCATATACCTACTATATTTTATATTTTAATAGGTGGTTGTTTTTTTATCACTTTTTTTATTTTGAAGTGGTCATGTCTAATATGTGGCCATGGAATATTTCATTGAGGGACACCTAGTATATTTTTTATAACATGGTCAAACTTATTATAAAAAAAGGTGGGTGGTTTATAAAGTATGGAAATTATTTTTTAAATAGGCAGGGAAATTGCTTTAAGGATTGACATTTTTATTGGTTGAACAAGGGGGCCTTTTATTTTGTGGATAAGGCTTTGTGGTAATTTTTTTACAAGTGGAGTTCAAGTTATTATAATCTGGGGAATTATTTTCAAATAGGATAAATTATAATGTGGGACAAAATTGTAAAAGGGACAATATTTTTTTTAAAGAGAAAAAACATTATTTTTTACCTTTTATCTTGTTAGTCAAAGATGGAGGGTGACGTCTAATATGATAGGTGGTTATAACTCTTCATAGATAAAATAAACTTGTTTTCATTCCTCCTTACCTTCATTTATTTGAAGTAATTATTGTTGCACTTGTACCTTCTTGGCCCACATTGTTATCCTTATCATGACACTTTACACTCATGGATGCATGATTGATAGAGTTTAATGTCCCATTTTTTTATTATGAATTATAATTATTTGAGCCACTTTTACAATAATAGATGCATTTTTAGAAGATCGCAATGTCCTACATTCTTGAGTATGATTTTATGTCACACACTGCTCCCTTATTTTAGGAACAACTCTTCGGTTCTTGATGGAATCTTCTACATATTGATAGCATTATGGGTTTTATACATGATCTGGTGTTTTTTATTGCATGTAATATTTATTTAGGGTCACATTGAGAGTCATGGAGTCTTTTTCTTCATGTTTCTATGCTCTATGATGAACACTTACTCTTTATTTTTTTACTATCCCATCACCAGTAGGGCCATCTTCTTGAGAGATATTTGTTTTCTATCTTCAACATTATTTTTGGCAATTGATAGTCTCCTTCAAATTTGTTGTGTATCTTTATCTCCTTATAAAGATTAGGTATTCTAGTGAATACAGTGTCATCATATTAGTGTTCAAGTAGTGGATTCAATCCACTCATATAGAGATTTCTTCATCGCTCCACCTGGTCAGCATTATGAGGGGGCAGTATGGTGCATATCCTACTTATTTGGTTATCATGTTCTTTGCTAAACATTGGTGCATTATATATTATGGTAGCATATCAAATTTATCTTATAGTCTCTTTTTGTAGATGATCAAGCAATCTATCCAAACCACTCATGCAGATTTGAGTTCCATTTAGAGTTTTAATTCTACTAAGTACATTTATATTTGATGGCCTTCATTACATATAGTACACCCTTTTTAGCATTATCTTTGAGTATTGATCCATTTTATTTCTTGGGACACCTTATATCATATGGTTTTTACTCTCTCGACTTTAGCTATTATTACTAGTTTTTGGGTACCTTACAATGATATATTTCATCCTTGGTGACTCTTTTTCCTAGTGTTTTGAGATTAGTGTTTATTATAGAGGTAACCTCATATAGAGTACTAGTTCCTATTTGACTTGGTGGTTACAACGATTCATCATCCATGTATTCTAGTAAGATGGATTGGTTACCATAGGGACACTTTGTATTTCACTATGGTTTGTACATGGGTACTTGATCATGCCTTATTGTTGGGACTCATTCAGTCTCTTTGATTTTTTTTCTTACTCCCTATTTTGTACTTAAGGGAGGGTGTTGGAGTAAGTTTGAAGCTTAATTAGGAGTAAGATATTTAGCTTATATATGTTAAATAAATGCATCTTTATTTTATGCATTCAAATATTCTATATAAACTAATCTTGGTTTCACACAATAAATTATCATTGCATGAGAGCAACTCATCTTGCCTCTTTATGAGGCACTCCCTATTTTTCTCCTATCAGTGTAGTGGAAGAGAGAAATTAGGTGGGTTGTATTATTCTTTAAGGAATAATGAGACTGGATTGTGCATATTATTATTGTGTGTCTACATAATGTCTTCATGATTATTTGGCTATGTTAATGGTGTTACAGGATTGGTCCTATGAAATTATGAGTTCATTATGAACTCTAATAGTATGTGTTTTGATCTTTTCTAAATAAGTTTACTATGTACCAAAGAGACAATAATAGGGAGGGTGGCATAGTATCACACATAACTAGAATAATGTATTCAAGAAATTACTCAACCTTGGATAGATTGAAATCATATGAATTAAAAGAGGGTATGATAACTCAAAAAATTGGAGTGTAAATAGTACACAAAAGGGTATATTTTTGAGATACATCAATATTATAAAAACTATTTCAAATTTTATGAGTTGCTACTAGAAAAGTAGAAGAAAACCCTTCATATTAAGAAGGTGACAATGCAAACTAGGAAACTCAAGATGTGAAAACATGCAAGAATTCCTAAATATAAAACTAGAACCAAATGGTCATCACAAAGCTACCATATGATACTAGGAAGGTAGTATAAATTATGTCTTTAAACATAGAGTGTGAGTGATACACTTTATGACATAAGTTCAAAATGATGATATGATAATAAGTATATAAATGACCTTCAGTCTAAATGGGAAATTGAACTCAATCTACTCAAGTCAAGGGAAAATAGTAAATTAAGCCCAATTAACACGTTAACCTAGTAAATTAAAAAGGCAAAATTTTGAATTTGAATTATCACTAAAGTAATTAAATATTTTTTTAATTTTTTTAGACTCAAATGGGTAGCATAACTATGCTAATTAGATAATACAGACATAAATGTTTGAGATGATATTTAAACAAGGCAAAGATTAATTCGGATTTGACTAGTATAACACCTCCTTGTTCAAGAAATTGGTGGATAATGTGTTTGGTTATGACATTTGTCTACAATTAAGTTTTGACTAAAATTAAGACCAAGTAAGCTAAGACCAAAATAAAAATGCAACTAAGCAATCATCCAAAGCCCTAAACTGAAAATGTTTTCTTTGTATTGTTGAAATCCATCTATATATATGCACTTGGGAGGAAATTAAGTGTTCATAAAAAATAAAAGTTGATTAAGTGGTATCATATTTTATAACCCCCTTATCCCAAGAGACAATATGGATATATGCTACTTCAGTCACACCTTGCATCAACAATGCTCGTTGGAAAGTGAGGTTGTCTAAAAATTACAATTTAAAATGATCTAGATGGTCCCAATTTTGGTTAACACAAGAGATGCAACACATCAATTGAGTTAATATCAATCACTTACTATTAAAAGGTGTATTCCTTTTCATATTGATTCCATCTTTGGATTACTTAGTGGAATCCTCTAGTTGACCAAAGATAACTTGGATTTTCAATACGTAAGGAGAAGTTAGCCTCTTAACCCCTTATCTATCATAGTATGGATACCCTAATTTATATACCCCACCATGGAGTGAGGTTGAAATAATTTTGGGAGATGAATCTCTAGGTAAAATCTTCCCTAAATAACTCATGAAGAGGAAATGACCTCCCCTCCACATGTCAATTTACATGAAATAAAATCTAAGTGTTGAAAATATTGTCATTGATGTCAAAGGTCTAGAATTATTGGTGATAAAGGCCCCATTGTATTTAATGATGTTTTTAATAGTTATGTTTTGGATAATGTGTGTTAATATTTATTTAATATTAATGAATATATTTTTGGTTGCATATAAATTGAAAGAGGGCCCATAGAGAAGTCAAAGAGTTATGGGGTAAAGACAAAAGAAGAATGAGATGAATTTTCCCATGAAGAGTCATCTTGAGGAATATCAAGAGTCACCAAATGAAGACAAAAGAGGAAGTGCACAATTTCTCATGAAGGGACACTTTGAGGACTATGAAAAGTCACCAAGATAATGACAAAAGAGGAAATGAACCTTTTGCTTATGAAGGATCACCATATGACTTTTCAAATGTAAGGATACCAAGGGTCATGCAAGTTTTGCACCATTTTACATGAGGATTGAAGAGTCACAAAGGATGAAGGCCAAAGGTCATTTAGAAAGTTATAAATAAAGGTTTGAGAAGCCATTTGTAATATGAAAGAGTGAGTATGATTTGTAATTGTAATATCTAGCTTAGAAGAGAAAAGGAGAGAATAGAAAGAGATATTTTAATGTGTTATCATTTGTTGAGAAATCAAAATTGAGAGATAGTTGTGTGGTATACACAAAGGGGTTGGTACACCTATGGTTTGGTGCTCATGAATAGTTATTGTGTTGGTCCTCAGCAAAGGGGTTGGTGCTCCTGTGGGTTAGTGTTCATGAATAGTTATTGTACTGGTGCTTAACAAAGGGGTTGGTGCTCCTGGAAGTTGGTGCTTGAAAAAAAATTAGTTTGAATTGGTGCTCATTCATATACTTGAGATTGTTCTCTATGGTTTTTCCCACATTGGGTTTCCATGTTCAATCTAGTGTCTTTCTTTATCTTGTGTGGTGTTTATTATTTCAGTTTTATTGCATATCTTAAATGTATGTTTAAGTGTAATTTGATTAAGTAAATGTTTATAAGATTTATAATATACTAATTCAAGCCTCCTCTCAGTATATCATGTGCTTAAAAATTGGTATCATATCAGGTTCCTTTTGAAAAAAGTTTTATAGCTTAAAGGTAGATTAGGAAGGCACGATGGCTGCATCACATGAACGATTTTATACAAATAAGGTGCCTTTGTTTGATGGGATGAATTGTCTTTTGGAGAATAATAATGAAGACTTATTTTATTTCCCTTGTATTTGACATATGGTAAGAAGTGGTGGAGGAATATGAAGAGCCATAGACACTTGTAATTACTCTAGTAGAAAAGAAGGCAAGTGAAAATAATGTTAAAGCTTTAAATTCTATTTTATGTAGTTTATGTGAATCTAAATTTGTTAAAGTTATGCATTTTAAATATGATCATGAAACTTAGGTAAAACTTGAGAATATTTACAAATGTGATGGAAAGGTTCATCAAGCTAAGCTTCAGACTTTTAGAAGATAGTTTGAGAGTTTGAATATTGAAGAAGAAGAAGATATAACAAGTTATTTATGAGTTGATCAAATAATAAATCAGATTCAAGGTCTTGGAGAAAAGTTAGAAGAGTAAACAGTGGTAAAAAAAAGGTTTTGAGATCTCTACCAATGAGATATGATGAAAAGGTTTTGGCAATTGAGGAGATGAAGAATTTAGCCAAGCTAAAGATGAATGAGCTTCATGGTATTCTCATGGCATATGAGATGTGGACTAAACAATATAAACCCTCAAAGAGAGAAGTGGCTTTCAATACATTAAATAAATAGAAAGCTAAGATTCAAGAATAAAGTGATAGTTCCAGCGATGATGAAGATGACAACGGAGCTCTTTTCATTCTCAAGCCAAAAAGGGGCATAGATAAATATCAAGGAAAATTACCTTTTAAATGTTTTAATTGTGGAAATATTGGACATTTTTTAGATAAATACCCAAATAAGGGTAATGATGATAATGAATAAGGAAATTATATATATAATAATAATTTAAAAGGTAATTTCAAGAAACGATTCGAGAAGAAGAGTTTACATTCTAAAGATCCTAGCTCAATTGAAGATAATAGAGTTAGTGATTTAGAAGAAGAAGAGATTATATTCATGGCTATACATGAAGACACCTCTACAATCAAAAGTATAGATGATCAAGAAGAAGAAGAGGATAATATTGAAGTGAATCTAGAAGGAGAACTCATTTGTGCCTTAGAAGAGTTAGAAGCTGTTGAGAAGAAGAAGTCAAAGGAAATAAAAGAGTCAAAGGAAATAATTTATGATCTAATAGCACACTTTGAAGAAGCCAAGAATAATGAATAAGATCTAATGACCCAGTTGAAAATAGTAAGTAAATAATGTCAAAGGTATGTTATTGAAATTTCTTCTTTAAAATCAGATCTTGATAAAACAAATAAAGCAATCAATGAAAGAAAAGCCAATGATTCAAAATTTGAGGATAACACTAACATGTTGAATAAGATATTAGAAATCTAAAAGGAAATATCAAATAAGACAGGTATCAGATTTGAAAAGAAAAAGAGATATGTTGGAGCTCTTATAAAAGAGGAAACAAAAAGGGAAGAAGTGAAGAATATAGAGGACATCTCAAACAAAGAAGGCTGGAGGGAAGAAAGCTACAAAAGGCAATCAGGTCAGAGATACATAAACAGGTCTTATTTTTATGGTTGCTATTTTTATTGAAATGTATATGGTCATAAGAAATTAGAATGTCAAAAAAGAACTAATAGTTTAATAAATAAGGAGAAGGAAAGTCATGTAGAGTCAAGCAGAAGATACAACTCTTTTGCTCCTTCATCAAGCTTTGATAAAGAGGTCATAATACGTTACAATTGAAATAATTTTTGACACATAGTTCACTATTGTAGAAGCATGTTTGAGTCAATAAATAAGGACCAAAGTTTCAAGGTTCCATTTGTTAAGAATAAGGTTTAGACATGTTCATGGTAGAAGAAACAACTTGAAGATTCTATGTTGGTTTAGACAGCTTTGCATGCAAGAAGTGAAGATCAGCCATGGTTTGTCGATAGTAGATCTTTTATGCACATGACAAGAGACAAGAGTAAGTTCATAACTCTAAATAATATCAATGGTGGCACATTAAAATTTAGAGATAAAACCACTACTAGGATATCTAAAAAAGGTACTTTGAGTTTGGATAATGATAGAGCCAAGACTAAGAATGTATTGTATGTTAAAGGTCTTAAGCATAATCTATTGAGTGTAATTCAAATATGTGATTAGGGATACACATTTATGTTTTATTTATAATTTTTTGAGATTAGAATAAAAGATTAAAATGAGTTGATTACAAATGCTCAAAGGATAGGCAATAATTTATATGTATTATCAGATATCTTCTCAAAGGCACGATCAAAGGACACATTGAAGGATATACAAGAGGATTTGGGAGTAATTTATTTTGCTTCCTACCATTTAAGTTTAGCATCAATTGAGGGGGAGCTAAGTGTTATCTCTAGGTAGGCCCTTTGCCATTGATGTCAAAGGGGGAGAATAACATGTGCAAGTAAAGGTGCGAAAATAGGTATAGGGAATAGGTACAAGTTGCTACAGTAAGGGGGAGTTACTATATTTTTTTGGATGATAGTATGTGTAGGTTTTAAGATGTGGTAGTTTAAGTTTTAGGTTGCCATCAATGACAAAGGGGGAGATTGTTAGCAATATTTTCATTGATGTCAAAGGTCTAGCATTATTGGTGATAGAGGCCCCATTACATTTAATGACATTTGTAATAGTTATATCTTGGCTAATGTTTGTTAGTATTTTTTAATATTAAAAAATATATTTTTAGTTGTATATAAGTCAAAATAGGGCCAATGGAGAAGTCAAAGAGTCACAAGGTAAAGACAAAAGAAGAATGGGATGCATTTTTCCATGAAGAGTCATCTTTAGGAATTCTAAGAGTCACCAAGTGAAGACAAAAGAGGAAGGACTTAATTTCTCATGAAGGGACACTTTGAGGAATACAAAAAGTCACCAAGATAAGGACAAAAGAGGAAAGGATGATTTTTCTTATGAAGGGTCACCATATGAATTTTCAAATGCAAGGATACGAAGGGTCATGCAAGTTTGGTACCATTTTCCATGAGGATTGAAGGGTCACAAAGGATGAAGGCCAAAGGTCTTTTAGAAAGATATAAATAAAGGATTGAGAAGCCATTTGTAATATGAAAGAGTGAATATGATTTGTAATTTTAATATCTAGCTTAGAAGAGAAAAATAGAAAAGAAAGAGATATTGTAATGTGTTATCATTTGTTGAGAAAGCAACATTAAGAGATAGTTGTGTTGTATACATAAAGGGGTTGGTGCTCCTGTGGGTCAGTGCTCACAAATAGTTGTTGTGTTGGTGATCAACAAAGGGGTTGGTTCTCTTGTGGGTTGGTGCTCATGAATAGTTTCTATGTTGGTGCTCAGTAAAGGGGTTGGTGCTCCTATAGGTTGGTGCTCATGAATAGTTGCCATGTTGGTGCTCAACAAAGGGGTTGGTGCTCCTGTGGGTTGGTGTTCATGAATAGTTGTTATGTTGGTTCTTAACAAAGGGGTTGGTTCTCCTACAAGTGGTGCTTGTGAATATTATAGGTTGAATTGATGATCATTCATATACTTGAGATTGTTCTTAATGGTTTTTCCCACATTGGGTTTTCACATTAAATCTAGTGTCTCTCTCTATCTTGTGTGGTGTTTATCATTTCAGTTTTATTGAATACCTTTAATGTATAGTTAAGTGGAATTTGATTAAGTAAAATTTTATAATATTAATAATATACTGATGCACCCCCCACTTAGTATATCCCATGCTTAACACTAGGTAATAAGGTTTTAGGGTTGTTTTCAGATCACCCAAACCATGCAAGTTTTAGGGAGACCCTAGATAACTTCCTTTTTATGCCTTATAAAAAGGCATAATTATAATGAAAAGGTGTTGTTGGTCACCTAAGTTCCCTATAAGAGATGGGGGAGACTATACACATGCAATTATTTGCAATAAAATAATTTAACAATCATTGATAGATGATTTACATAAAAACAACTTTAAGAAATTTGAAAGTTTATGTGAAAGTTGAGTTTTATAACACCAAATTTAAATGTTAAGTGAATTTCTTGGCCCCTTAGCCTTAGTCTATACAAAATTTAAAAAATAGCTACAAAAACATTTAATCAAAATATATAGTTCCTTTCAAACAACAAAGGGAAGGTTCTTAATTCCTTTTAAACACCAAAGGAAATGTAAACAGACTTATTAATGCTCAAAATAACCACTTTTCCTCATAGGTACTATAGGATAAATTAGAGATTTTTGTTCAGCTTTGAATCATAATTTGGAATGAATACTTCAACTTTAGATTCATGCTCTTATGTTCTCTATTTTTAACACATAGAGACCAATGTTTACTAATGTTGGTTGTTGCAAGATCTATGATGGTCATAGAATTAACTATTTCCAATCAAAACCAACTAATAAAAGTCACCTTTTGACCCTTAGGCAAAAATGTTATGATAAAAAATACTTGTTAGTTCAACTGTTAGGATATAATCTCCAAAAGTAAAATTATTAATCAATAAATATGTTCAAACTAGAGACATAAAATATCAATTTGACATATACAAACTTGAGAAAAGATCTAAATTGAAAATTGTTAACCTTGTTTTTCTATACAACCTAATCAATACCAACTAGCCTTGATCAATGCCAATCATATATAACTAATTTTATCCATTGTGTAACCCCTATATACAATAAAAATATTAAAAACATGAGAAAAATATCATAAAAATTGTTTTCTAAGTATTTTTTAAAGACTCTTAAGATTTTATATAAATTTAAAAGTGTCTTCCTTACTTGAGAGGCACGTGTGGTCCCACCAATCATGCTAAGAAGTAGAGATGGATTAGAAAGAGGATTAGTTAAATAATTAGTCATGAAAAACATAAAAGAGTGGATAAGAACTAACGATATAGGCTAACCTATTCAATGGGGTGTGCAAATGATAATAAATAACTCAATGAAAGAAAGAAAACATAGTTACCTTCCCAGGAGCTTCTCACCATCCATAAGCGGCTCTAAACATGTTTTTCCCCTTGATTTGGTGTTCTTATCTTTATAAACAATGGATGCCAAGCTACTCCATTATCTCAAGATCACCATGCATAATCTAGGCTCAGGATATGAATCACTAATATTCCTATCAAATTAAGCTATCCTATTGCAAATAAATAATGATAATCAAACTATTCAAATGACATGAAGAGAGAATCCTGCATCATAAGTTTACACAATTTAAGTTTATCATTTTGAGTGAGAGGCCTTATATTTATAGATTTTTAAAATGGGTTAGGATCAACCATGATCATCCATCTTAAGATTGAGATGTGCAGCCATGAATTAATCCAATTATGTAATTAAATCTATAAATATCCTCATAATTATTTGGGAGGAAGGGGCATTAAAGAGGAATGGTGAGGTATAATATTTATATTTTTTGCATTTATGGCTTATGGATGCCACCCCAAAGATGACCTCACTTAATGATGTAGTTAATAGGAATCAATTTATAAATAATAAATATTTAATAAATTCCATATAATTCTTACTTAAGCTCATAAATTGGTTTAATTTGCCAAATATTAATCAACTTTGATGTAAATCTTTAGAAATTGGTCCATAATTAATCAAACTGGTTAGAAAGCCATATTACTTGATTGTAATTTGAATCAGGAGGAATTAGAAGGCAATGTTAGTTGTGTATAAACCTTGATCCCATTTAGGATATTACCAACACAAAATAACATAGGAACATGATGTGTGATTATGAATTAGAATAAAAGAGTGATCTAGAGTACCAAAATGTGTTTTATCCATTTTGACTCGAAATGATTTGAGAAAAGTTATGAATCACATAAAATGCATTACCCCATTTAGGGATACATTAGCCTAAATTGGCACTTATATATGACAATATTGAACCATTTAGTGTGTTTAAGTGATTTTATCCAAAATTGTACATTTTAGTGCATTTTGAGTAATATTGACAATTTCAACACAATGGTTTTAGGAATTGGATGTCTACAACAAGATCCTCTTAAGCATTGAACTGAAAAAATCTGATCACTTTCTAAATTGTAACTATCATATACACATTATAAAACTCATTTACAATCTTAAAAAAGTGTGATGTATGGATATTATGCCTTGGTTGGCTTTGACACACATTGGAGTTAGTTATATGTACCTTTATTTAGATAAAACTTTACCTTAAAGTTTGTAAATTACCTTAAATTTTGTAAACAAGCATAAAACATTAATACAAGGAAATTGAGTAACATAAATTTGAGAGACAACCAAGGACCCCTTGACATAATTTGAACAACCCTATTTACACCATGACATGTATGGACTAGTATAATATAAGGACAAAATATTAGCTTAATTTTCTCAAATTATCCTTAAAATGTGCTAATAAGACCTTAGAAAGACCTTACTAGGTAAAAAATGGCTATGAACAAGTTTGATAAGACATGAAGATCTAGTTTAAATATTATATGGCTTGAATTTTTGACCTTGTGGGTGAAAAATGGTAAACAAATTTGCAGTTCATGAGGGTAGGATGCCTACAATGCTAACTAGACTAGCATCCTTATCCTTTTATTGGGCACTGGACTCACTTGCACTCAAAATAAGACCTAATCAAACCTTGAACCAAACAAAATAAACTGACTTATCCTTAAAATTCACTCAGAAAAATGACAACACATAAATAAAAGGAAACAAGACAATATACATGTGATATCTAATCACTTAGGGAAAATAAGACAAAACAAACCACTAATATATACAACTAACCTGAACATATCTTCTTCCTCCTAGGTCAAATGATATTTTTTTTATATATTTTTATCCATGAATAATAACATGAGGGAAGTTACCTCTTGTACCTTGACCTTGTTAGTTTCACTATCTTCTTGACTTCTAATCCTCTTGTCATGTTTTTAAGTGAACTAACAACAACAAATCAGTCACCTATGAACACATTCTTATCTTGTGCTTCAAGATCCTTCTCATGATGCTTCTTGATGTTTTAACCTACTTCAATCCTAACCACCTCTTAGATTATAGGATACAGATGACCCTTAGCTTTTAGAGGCTCTATGAAATGATGTATTTGATTTTCAATGCTCTCTTGGGGATCCCTACATTGTTTATCAATTAAGAGAGCATCCTCACCAACATTATCAATCTATCCAATATGAGGTATAGACCCTTGAATATCCTCAAAATAATTACAAATCTTTAGGTATTGTTGTCACAAGTCTTCATCCTTATCTTGACACCCTCTTAAATAGATACAACCTAAATCACATCCTCAACAAGTTCTAATTCCATTGGATATCTCTTTAGTTCCATGTTATCAAGATACTTTTTAAATGTAGTAGTCTCTTAGAGTGGAAATATTATAGGGATGCATTCAACATCAAGACTAGACAAAACCTCAATAAGATTAGATGTAATTAGACCCTCCTCTTTAATCATGATATCAAATCCATCTTCAAAAACTTCATGTTTGAAAATTGATTTGCTTTTTTCTTCTCCAAGTGGAGTACCAATGAAGATTTCATCCTCTTACACACTTTAATCATCTTCATCATTCACAATTACATCTTGATATTCTTCATTTTCCTCCCATATAATATGTTCTTCCTTAATAATGGAGATGGTTGGAAGTAAAGGAATATGCTCATAAGTTGGCTTAGGGATTGAGGGAGCTTTCTTATAACATAAGATCTTGGAAATGCAAGGTTATTTTAAGAATTATTAAAGAGAGTGAAAAATAAATTGTGCTATGAGTTCCTCATTATTATCAACAACCACCTTATTCTTGTTATAGTCTCCTTGAAATTCCTTTATAGCTATAACTTGATTTCTAATATTCTCAACTAAGATCCCCTTGTTGTCTTCAATTCCTTCATAGATAGACCTCTAAGATGGAAAATATTTAGTTTCTTTAGGAGGGGGAAATGGGGATTTAATAAGAACAATATCTTCTTTGGATTAATTTTCCAAATGTAGGCTTGACTCAAGATCGATGACTTTTAATTCCAAGGTTTCAATTTACTTATCTATATTCGCTTAGATTAGATCTTCTTGAGAATGGTCAATGAATTAATTAGGATAAGGAGCATAAGAAGGATGATAAGGAAAGCAAGAGGGATCATGAAATACTTGATCAAACTCATTTTTTTGCCTTTTGTAAATCTACATATTCTCCAATACAAATGTACACAACACATTACTTTGTAATGGATAATTAGATGAATATTAAAATAACCTAATCATTTTCTCATATTGAGAAGTTAAACAAACCCTTATTACACATTCTCATACTTTTTTCTCCATCTAATCCATTCCATCTTGATAATCTTGGGAAGATAGTGAAGGAAGGGAAGGAGGGTATCATGGCTGAAGATAATTTTGTTCATATGCATCTCCATAGCCATATGGGGGAGGTTTAGGCTGATCATAGAAATAATATGGCTCATGAGGAGGATAAGGGTGATACTCTTGATAGTAAGGAGGGTGATAATATTTATAAGGACATTGAGGCATATAGTTTGTGTAATAGTGAGGCTAGTAAGGATTAGTATATGAATGATATGAATCATCATACTACTAGTAAGGCTCATTATAGGACTGATATGGCTCATGAGGAGGATAAGGGTTATATTCTTGATAGTAAGGAGGGTGATAATATTTATAAGGACATTGAGGCATATATTTTGTGTAATAGTGAGGCTAATAAGGATTAGTATATTACTGATATGATTCATCATGCTAATGGTAACATTCATTATAAGATTGATAAATATCATGGTAAGGATGATAAGGAGTAACATAGGCTTGACATGACTCATTAACTTAAATGAAATTGAAATATACTTCAAACTCAACCATAGTAACTTCATCAAGATAGTGAATTGTAAACACAACTTATTTTAAACAAGTGCATAGACTACTACAACCAGATGAGTTATCTCAAAGCCATTATTGATGTTTCAAATTCTTCCAATGGCTAATATGTAGAAGGATAACACCAAAAATCCTTCAACCGCTTTGGACCTTTATCCCACGAGGCATGCCAAAAATTTTATATCCCAAATTTTCACCCTTGGAAGGTAGTTTAATCCTTATAAATTTGGGCCAACCAACATGGAGACAATCCTAGGCTATTGATGACCTTTTGGTGGATTGAATATCTATGTTATATAGCTAGCTCCCCTTGATGTATCAATTAGTCTCATTCACTAATCTTACAATTTCTTAGGAAAAGGGAGATAAACCAACTCTAATGGAGGTGATGCACCAAAATAATTTGACCATTACAAAATAGTTCCAAGTTCACATCAACCATGAGACTAACCTAAACAAACATTACTCTTAATCTACCTCTCTACATCAACACTTCATTATGGAGGTTTTAAAAAATGATTGGTCTAGAAAGACTAATCCAGAGGTCATTAATAACACTAATGAATATACAACTCACTCAAAATTTTACATATCACTTAGACACTTCACATGATGTTCAAAGAATCTTTAAAAATAAATAGAATGCTCTAAATGGCATGTCAAGTAAATCTAAGTAAAACACTTGACAAGATCAACTAGTCACACAGACATACCAGAACTAATCAAAAGAGGAGGTAAAAATAGTAGTTTCTCATTGATGAAAGGATTGTAAATGGGTAGGTCTTCCCCATACCTAGGTGGAAGATACATACATAGAGAATCAAAAATCAATTTATAGGAAAGTGAAAGAGAAGAAGATATAAGGGCATAAAAGGGAGAGATTTACATGTGTCTCTCAAGAATTACAATCAATAATAGGCTGAATAAAAAATTTAATAGGTTACTAAGTACAAGTGTTTTTCTTCTAAAGATAATTTCCTCTTCTAAGTGGTGTGGGAGTTTACTTCTTGATTGAAACCTTTGTTTTCTCCTTTAAAATTGCCCTTTTGTTTGCTTGTGAGAGAAAAGTGCCACTCTTCATCATCAGGTCATGTTTAAATAATATTGATCTTATATATTAAACTTTTCACTTATTTAGGAATATTCATAATTAATGCTATAATGTTGATCATAACTCCTTATATGTATTGAAGCCTAATTGGTCTTACTATGCCTATCCTTGCCCAAATGGCTCAAAAATTGATTACACTTCACTAATGCAATCTCTTTCCATGAAATGAATTTACATATCTTATCATACCTATAAAACTCATCTATATTTATAAAACTCTCCCCAACACCTCATCTTGACCCAAGATCTCACTTGGCCTTAATTCTTTATAACCTTAAAAACACACAAAGGTCCTTGTGTGGAAGAATGTACAAAATATCTTATAAAATTAAATATAATTTTGGATACCTAATATCACATTATATATACATGCTAAAATTCATTACCTATACACTTTTTCACCCCCTTTCTCTCTCCAATAAGGCCTCAATTAGGCCTCTAGGCCTAGAAACTGAGTTTTGGATAAAAATAATTTCCACATATGTGAAAATAAAGAAAAGTGTATGATTCAGTTTACCCATCCATTGACCATGTTCCATGATAATTAAACTACTGAGATCTTGTATAGATATGTGAACCATGAGATGGCTAAAACCTAGTCTAGGCACTTATTCATGCATGATAGGTAGTTAGAGTGTTTTTTAAATAAATTTTAGGTCTAGTGTTTGAAAATGATATTTTTAGGCCTAAAAAACCTTAATAAAACTCAATCCACTAAATATAAGTCTTTTGAAGTACTCAATAGGTCTGCATATACGCTTCTTGGCTAGCAACTAGTACATATCTCACCTTTTTCCCTCTCTTGATGACTCCAAGAACTCATATACCACATTAAGAGACCTTAAAACGAGTATATATGATAATATAACCTTTTTTAATACCTTAAAGTCCTATATTCTTGGTTAGGAGGCTAATTCATACCCTACACCCTTACAAACAATCCTACTTCCAAGTGTTGTAGCCAATTATGTACAATTCTATCTTTGGCACATGCCAGCCAATAATTTTCAAGTGTTTAGGAGAGTTAGGAAGGTCATAAAATTTATTTTGACATAATTTCAATTCACTCTAGGAACTTATATGAATAATCTCCTTAGTTAGGTCATTTGAAAGCCTCTTTAAAGCTTGTGAGCATCTTAAAGTCTTAACAATGATTCATAAAGAAGAGACAATTAACTTGAGAAATAATGCCTTAAGTTTTTAGTGAATAAACCATAATAATCACCCATAATATATTTTGGCACCATGTATCTTGTCAATAAATATCTAAGAAAAATTTTGTGCCTCTCAGGTGGCTAAGTATGCATTTTATGAGGTCAAGAGAGAGATGAGGCCTAAAGGTGGTGTATTGATGTTTATTTGAAGTTTAAGATGACCTATTTAGGTCTATAATACCTCATGTGATGTTACTTTACACTTTTTAAAATATCTAACCACATCATATGTCCTAAAACATGCACAATCCTCTTATGAGGGTTTGTGACTAACCCTACAAAAGTAACCCTAGAAGCCTTTTCTGAATCAATTTTTCCTTCTTCCTAGGTTTGAAACTTCTGTGAGTTACTATATAGGATTTTTAATCCTCCATATGGACCCTCATAATCCAAACTTACTCAATAACCTACTCAACATATGTACAAAGTATTCAAACTTCATGAGTAGGCCTAGAAAACTCCATTAGGCCTATAGGTCTTTATGATTCCTCTAGTTGTGTTTTCTATTTTAATCCATTTAAAATCATCAAGATAGTTTAAATATATTATACATGGATCATGAGAATATCAGTCACTTTAATTTTGACACAAGTCATAATTTCTAGTCAACATTATATCCTTTCTACATAATTTGGAACATAGGCTTGTGTGTGTAGGCTTCTTCTATAACACTTTCGGTTGTAGTTGAGTATTAGATGTCTAGATTATACCTTTGGGATGGAATTATTTTGAACATAGTTCTTGACACTTATTTGAGATTTATAATAACTATTTAAGTGTCATAAAACTTGAACACCTTATTTTCTCCATGAAAAGTCTCAAACACTACTGTCCTAGCTTTTTGTTTTCTCAAACCTAAGATGGATTTATAGGTGATCATTTCGCTATGTGACTACCAAACTAAAGTAGATTATTTTAGTCCTTATGGATTAAATTCATTTAATTACTCATCAAAACTTCCTTCTCTAATATATTACATTAAATATCTTCCTTCAACATCCTATGAAAAAATAGTAGACAAAAATGTAGCATGACAAAACATCATGAGGACAAAACATAGTGAGGAAAAAACATAGCGGTATTGGGAATGTCATGAAGATGAAAAAACTTTCAACCAAATGTCCAAAATCACGAAATCACATTTTACTCTATTATTTTACTTGTAAATTTGGTGCATTACTTTTCTACCATGAAATTTTAACTAAGATAACCAAAATGAACTAGACAATAAATAAACAATGTGATTATCATTAAAATGCCCCAATTATGCTCTTTGTGACATTTTTTCAACATTACCAATACCACTAAATTTTTCCTCACTATGTTTTATCCTCATGACATTTTTGACATACTAAATTTTTAATTGTATGCTTTTTACCTCTACATTACCACATATATCCCTTCCTTAAATATTTAAATCCAACCTAAATTATCAAAAAAACTTGTATGTTACTATTTAGGTGTCTTGAGCTTAAACAGTGTTAGGTCTAAAGAATAAATCTTTAATGACATGATTTCCATACAATATGACCTACATGCATATTAAAAGTTCATATACATACTTTCCAAACTTAATTTATCCCTTTAAACATTATTTCAAATAAAGAGTTTTTACATTTTATGTGCAAAAGAGACCTATAGGCCTAGGCAGACTTATAGGTCTGCATTTTTAATGCAAAAACCTTTTATGAAGCCTGTCTTAACCTTTTAAAAATTTGAGGTAAACCTTAACTACCACTTTAACTCTCTCATGAGTTTAAGACCCCCATATAATATTTATGATACAACATTTAGACCCTTCAATCCACTTTTGTGCTTGGAGTCACACATACAGTCCAAAACCAATGCCATTGCATGTTACTTGGAGGAAATAGTATGGAGTGAAATAATGAAGTCATTAATAGACCTATAATTAAATTTATAATAGTAATAACATTGAGATATAACTTTATTTCATTCCTTCAACTATTGGAAACCCTAAAATAATAAAAAAATAATGATAATTATCTTGTAAACTATGTAAAAGAAGAGTTTTCTTGACCTCTTGAGTTCATAGATGCCAAATTTGGCTTGGAAAAACATGGAATATATCTTAAAAGACCATAAAAATATTAATAAATCTATATTATGCATTTAGCTAGTCTAAAACTATCATTTCAAGGAGTAAATTGAGTATGTGGGGTTTGTAAGTAGTTTTAAACCACCTTGACTTCTTAATGATTATTCATAAGGGATGAGCCACCAGTATAATTAATATATAAATTGATTTAAATTTCATTAGGAAACTCTTATATGTAAATCATATTAGGTCATGACTCTTTCTCCTCTATCTATATGGAGCATGTGAAGTTAACCTTTATTAGCTTACCAAGAGAGTGATGTAGGTAATAAATCAATTTTTGCATTTTATATAAATGTACTTGAAATTTAAACATGTTTTTGATATTAAAAATAAAAAAGACACATTTTAATCATTTTTTACCTATAAATGGATATCTAAGTCTGTATAAGTGGATTATAAGCTCCTCTTAAGCATTGAATTACAAGAATCTGATCACTTTCTAACTTGTAACTATCATATACATGTTATAAACCTCCTTTAAAAGAGTTTGAAAGTATTATTTATAGACATTATACCTTGGTTTACTTTGAAACATGTGGGAGTTAGTTATTTTCACCTTTCTTTGCTTAAAACATTACCTTAAAGTTTGAAAATTTCCTTATCTTTTGTAAACAATAATAATACATTCATGCAAGAAGATTAAGGAGTAACAAGAATTTTAGATACAGCCACATACCCATTGACATCATTTGAAAAACCCTCTTTACGCCATGACATGTATAGACTATACTAATATAAGGACAAAACATTACCTTAATTTTGTCAAATTAACTTTAAACTATGTTAATAAGTGGTAATTCTAAACGTGCACTCATGGATGATATGCTATGCATGAATGTTCTACACTGGGGTGTTAAGTATGAGTGTCTTGCATAGGGTGTATAAGTGTTCAAAGTTGGGTTCATAAATGTTATCATTCACTTACGTGTATTGAGAGTTAGTTGCCTCATCATAATGATGGGAATGTCCCCAAGGTGTTAGACCCTTGCACTCCTTGGGACAAACCTCCAAAGTAGGTTGGATTCCTTATATTATAAGTGCACCTATTTTAATAATAACACAAAAAACTAAAGATCATAAATGTAAATCTACCAGTAATTTAAACCTAATATTTTTTAGGGAACATGAAAGGAGAAGGTAAAAGAGTTCTAAAAAAAAGGGTGGTACACCAAGAATAGAGTGAGCACTCCTACTACCATGAACACACTACAAGTCCCTAATAAAAATACATTATCACATAGACTCTTCTAAGACCACTAAATATGCATAATTATTTCACATAGAGTTGAAGGAATGTAGTTAAACACTAATAAAGATGAGAAACAATCCATAGATAATGTCTACACAAAACTGAATGTGCATAAGATACAACTTGCAAATAAGTTCCAAGTTCTAAATATATGTGATGGGAATGAAAAATGATGAGAGGGTTGAAAATTACCAACAAATTAGGATTAACAAACAAAAATATAAAATAGGGTCTAAGAATAACAAAAGGAGGTAAACATAACTTTCATTAACTTGCAAGATTTAACCAATATAAGTACTTTTGGAGGCCAAATTTTGGTAGCATGAGGATGCCTAAATGTATCAAACCTTTTCACACCGAATAATAAGTATTTTATAATATAAATACATTTTACAATCAATAAAAAACTTAGTGTGGTGAATACAACTTTTAACTCCATTACATTTATGCGCCCATGCTTATTCAATTCTATCTAGTGATTCAAATATGGGATTTAGTGGTAGGATTCTTTTTGGATCTATATGTGTGTTTGGGAGTGAAAGATTATTTTTAAAATTTATAGGGATGGTGTGTACTGAAATTTTGATGTCTAACTGTCTCTTATGCATTTACTTATTTTAACAAGGCTTCAAATTCTAATCAACTACTTTTCTAACTATGTCTTTATGTTGTTGCTACCTATCAAATACTATGCAAGCCTCCCCTAAACTACCACATCATTTATTTACAATTGGGATATACATTAATCTATTAAGTAGTATGTGCACAACATATATTATAGTATACAATGTATGGGATCATATGAGTGAAATTCAATGATTTGGTATGATACTTCATCTTAAAGATATATGGTATTCTTAAATAGAAAGGTATAATTAAGAACCACTTCTTATGTACCTCTTCTTATGTTATTTGAAGATTGGGTGTATACATTATTATTATTTTTTGAAACTTATATTGTGAAATGATGAATCTTACATGGGATGCACATCAATAATGCTTAGTGGGAATGAATCATCACTTAGTCGATATATAGGTCTAAACTAAATATTTTGGATGTGGGTACAAGTGGGAGGCATCTTTGCATGGTTTGATTAAAATAACCAATCATTTTTTATCTACAAAAATATTATGTAGGGCCTTTTTAAGTTTTTTGCAAGCTATGGGTGACTTAGAAATTCAACACTTTTGGTAACCTTTGTGGGTCACTTACTTACTAATAAAGAATCTAGTATCCTTTAAAATGATCTATTGGGCATGGGGTTTTTAAAATTTTGGTCCTCTCACTTGTGAATGAATTATTTTTGTATCCCCAATTTTTGAATGAATTAATACCCCCTATTAGAAAAAATAACTATGATAGAGGCACTCATATCAAAGAGGCCTCAATTAAGAGAAATACTACATATAAGCCCTTAGAGGAAATGAAACTATCCTAAAACAAAGTATGCAAATCACTTAGGTAAATGAGAATAATATAATATACTTATTTACAATGTAAACAAGATTTAGTGGAGAGAGTGTTTGAGATAGATCCCATTGATTAGGATAGGTAGTTCCTCTTCATTTAATTTAGCAAGCTGGAAAGCCTTGGATTGCTTGTAGCTGGTTATAATATATGGAGTGTTCCATATTGCATCAAAACTAATATTCCTTATAGATTTATCTCTATCTACATCCAATTTAAGAATTAAATATCCTTCTTAGAAACTTATATCAGTGGTCCTATTATCAAAATTTCTCTTTCTCAGTGCATGTTGGAGCTCCATCGTGTGCATAGCTTGCGCTCTAGTTTCTTTGAGTTATATTAACTCTACTAATCTTATTATGAAGGGATAAATTTCAAGAAATTCCAACTGATGTGAGATATTTAATGAGGGAAACTCAAGTGATGTGAGAAATTTATCCTCCCTTCCATAGACTAACATGAAGGGTAAATTTCTATAAACTCTCTTTGGGTGTGATTCAATTAGCCCAAATGGTAGTTATGAGATTAATATGCCAAGCTCACTAATTATCTTCCATAGTCATTTTTATGATATGGATCAAATTATTATTCATGGATTTGGCTAGACCATTACCCTAAGGGTAATAATTTGATGAGGCACTCAAGTAGATGTTATACTTGATGGCCCAATTAGTGATCCTAGTTCTAAGGAAAGCCAACAAATTATCAAAGATAATGGTGGTTGAGACACCAAATCTTATTAAAATGACTTCATATAAGATTGGGATGTATGTTTCATTAGCCTCCTTAAGTTTTACTAGTTTTGTCCACCTTGTGAAATAGTTAATAGCCATGAGAGTCCATTTATGTCCATCATTTGATGGCAGGTTAATCATGCCTATGAAATCTAGGTCGCACTATACAAAGGGTTGATTAGCTTGTACTAGGAAAATTTACTAAAATTTTACACATATGCATTTTCATATTTGAATATAGATGGACAATAATATATAGCTCACATGATTTTCACAATGGTAGTCTTGGGTAAATAATATCCTCCTACAAGACTGTTATGGAATTCTCAAAGAATTCCCCCCACCTAGTTTGATTATATACATATTAAGAAGACTTAATTAAGGCCCTTATATAAAATTAGACAACTTATGAGTGCATAAGGAAAGGCCTATAAATTATAATGCCTACACTTAAATTTTTTCAATCGTAAGGGGTATGCGATAGTTTTAAGGAAGGTCATCATATTCTACATCTAGTCTATTGTTGCTTATAGGACTATTGGTTCCTTTTTGTGTAAAACTAAGACTATCCTATATTATAATTTTTCTACTTTAGCCAATTATTCATAGATTCCATTTCCTTGCACTATCTTGGCAATATGGATGTATACATCATACTAAATTACCTTTACTACCCAACTATCTCTTTTCTTGTTGATGTCCTTATTTAGGAGAAACTCTTTGATTCCTACATGCATAACCATGAGTTAGATTTTTTAGTTGTATATTATATGCCTAAACTTCTTGAGCACTCTCACAATTGTTAGGGCATGATTTTCCATGAATATATAACATAAATCATAATTTTGAACATAGGAATATGATAAGGGGAGACTAGTATAGTGTTAGTGTAGTAAAACCAAACCCAAGAACTCACTAATAGCTAACACCTTAAGCCTAGATCAAAGGGAGGAACATAATAACAAAGTTATGATAAAAGCACAACTAAAAAATAAAAGACAAACCTTTTACCTTCCTTGTGTCTCCAAGATGATTTTTTGAAGTGGCTTGCTTGGTTTGTGTTCAAGAGGTCATCATCAATAGGGTTTGGCTATCTCCATCTCCTCTTAGCATCATGTTCATGCTTGGATTTAAGCTTTCACTTGGTTTGGAATAGATTGGATTAATATTTGGGCAAAATAACACTACATCAAAATATGTATTGAAGTTATGTGATCATGGTAGATTTTACTTGAATGATCTTAAAATTATGAGTGTGAGCCCTTCTATTTATATATTTTCCCATTTGATTAGAAAAAACATGAACCATCCATCTAAAGATGAATATGTGTGGCTAAGTATCCATTAAATTTTGGAGACTAAAATCAATAAATGCCCTCACAAATATTTGGGATAAAGAAGCATTAAAGAGGCATATGAGTATTTAATCAAATATGTGTTATAATTAAGGCTTGTGGCTGTCACCCCATAAATGAACTCCCCTAATGATGTAGATATTAAAAAATAATTTTTGTTAATGAAATATTCAAAAAGTTCCATGGAAAATTAGCTTAAGCTCTTGATTTAAATTAATTAGTCTTAAACATGATTTATCAATTTTGGTGCAAATCTTCAAAATTGGTGCTCAAATTAATCAAATTAGTCAAAATGTCATATTATTGGCTCAAAATTTGACTAGATTGTAATTAGAAAGTGATGTTAGATACGTTGGATCTGTTATCCCATTAAGAATGTTGTTGACACAAAATTAAAAAAGGTATGTATTTCATGCCAGAAACATGGTAGAAAAGAGCAATCCAGAACACCCATGTGTGAAATCTTCATTTTGAATTGGAATGAAATGATCAAACTTAGATATCACATAGAATCCATTTCCTTATTTAGTGATACTTTGGATAAAATTGGTACTTTTTAATGAAAAATTCAAACCATTTAATGCATCTTATTGTTTTTAGGCCAAATTATGATATTTCATAGAAATTAGTTTGAAGCTTGGTTCGAGGTCATTAGTGACCATTTTGAGGTGTGTACAGTGTGCCCATGTTTAGGAAGGTCTTATAAGTTATAGGCATAGTAACATCTTCTCAAATAATGAAAATGTCTTATATACCTACAGATTAAATGGAAATGGATGAATTGTATGTTCCTCCTCAAGGGAATGATTAGCAAAGGGGTTAGTAATCAATCCCTTGAAAAGACAAAAAGTTTGGAATTTAATGTTAGTAAAAGATCCCTCAAAAAGAAAGAAGTGAGATGAGGGGACCAAACATATGAGTATGATGGGGTAAGAACATAATGATTTTGAATATGATGGGGTGAGAACATAATGATCAGATTAAAATCATTGAGAATGTAAGTTGGATGGTGTATAAGGGTTTGTCCAAAGCTAGTTATAAGCATTATACCCTGATAGTGGCAACATGGTATGATAACATAATAATTTTCCCAAAGGATATTATAATCATTGAGAACATGGATTTTCCCTAGTTAGGGAAAAAAAAAAAGATAAAATCATGCCCCCATTTGGGAAAAAGAAAGTAAATTTGGTGATAAAATAATGATTTTCCTAAAGGTAGTTCTAATCATTGAGAAATTCAGGTGGGACAATGTATAATGTTTTTTCCATAGGTGGTTATAATCATTGGACCTTGATTATGGAAAACATGATTAATTAGATGGTGATGGAAAATATTATGTGGGTAACTTGATATAGATGATATAGATGAGTTGGGATAGCCTAGTAGTAGGGAGATGCTTGTTTGAACTAATAAAGGTTGAAATTCTTTCATTATTTAATTACTTTATTTGGGATATGATTGGGAGTGGATTGGGAATGAAATTGATGTTAGTGTTTAGGATATGTCAATACTTCCATTGAGGAGTAGACTTCCTTAATCTTATTTTTCCTATAGAACTCTATGTTAGGCATCATGATAGAATGCCATGAGGACTAGGCTAAAATTTGAATAAGTATTAACTCTCGAGATATAATACTCAATAGAAAATAATTCACTAATGATAAAAACCATGATGGAAATATAGGCATAATAATATGGATGTATTCAAGTATAAATACACAAAGAATCAACTTGTAAATAGATTTAGACTGAATCAAGGTAATAGTACTTAAAGAAAATAAACAAACATACAAACAACAAACAAATAAATAAGTAGAAAAAATAAATACACAAAGAAACAAATAAAAGTTAGTCCTAATGTTCATACAAAAAATGCAATGAACATTACCCCTATAAAATAGGAGATAACAAATAAACATGAAGGGGAAATAAAAGAAAAGGAAAGGGGTGGTTAAGTTGTCTCGATATGCACTAGGAAAGTAAATGATGCCTACATAGTTCTATGGACATAATATCCAACAAAAACTTTAAGCCAAATGTAGTTCTCACAAGAAATGGGAAGAAAATGATAACTAATGCAAAAAAAAGATAATGGATGTGATACAAAAATAGGAATGGTCTTGAAAAATGGTAAGTGCATGGGATAAAAGGCCAAAAAAGAAGGGGAAACTAAAGAAAAAATGATTTGTTTGTGACTTAGTGAGGGTTCCTATAATGCTTAAGGAAAATAAATCGTCATTATTTTTTTGGCTTTTTCAAAATTATTTTCTACTATTTTTGAAATATTGGATTATCTCAACTCGATTGAGAATGAAAAGATGCTAAATGATCAAATATTTTAAAATGGAAAAAGTGTGGTTTAGGTTACTCACAAAATGATGAGATCGTGGAAAAATTGAATTATTGCTTGCAAAACTATGAGAGTGTGGCTTAGGGTGACTAACCTAACCTCAATGTGAATCAAGTGATACCTATGTATCCCTAGGATGGGACCTCAAGTCACTATAGTTATACTGTACAACAAATGAGTCTGATGAGTGTAGTAACCAATTCAAACAAAATAGGAACAGTTGGTATGATGGCATAGTATATCATAGTAAATGGCTAGTTGGTATGGTTAAGGCAAAATAAACAAGTGTTACCCTTAGTTTTCCCATAGGTAGGTATAACTAGGATAAAATGGCATAAGTCAATGATAATAACTTTCCCATAGGTGGTTATAATGAGTAACATGAAAATTAAAGAGAATGAAACAAGAAATGAAGGATGCAACTTCTAAACTTATATCATACTACTCCAAAATATTTCCTCTATTTGGAATACTAAATCCATTATGGAAATTAAATTTGATTCTCCTTGATGAATTAATTTATCAAACCAATGTAATGGAACCAAGGTCTGAGGGTGGGGTAGGGAGGGAGAAAACAAATCGGTTAATGGGAAAGGTATGGTAGAATAATAGATGGTACAATGCAAAACTATAATATTTATTTCACAACTAATATGAGCCTCATCAAAAATACCCCAAGTGACTCAATTGAAGTAATGATTGAGGTGTATAATGTCCATCATCTCATCAAGTTCATTTGCATCTGGTGTAGTCAGCATGTATGCTCTGATGCCAAAATTTTCAACAGTGATGAAAGGGACTATCTAGTTTGGTTTGAACTTGCCTTTTTGATTCTTTTTCTCCATGGTATTCTTTTGGTTCTCTTTAAGGATAAGATTACCAAGTTGAAATTCTTTATGCCTAACACATTTATTCTATTATCCATAGAGACAATTTTGATATGCTTGTATATTGTTGAGTGTGGCCATACATTTCTCATCAAGTAGTTATAGCTCTTATAAGCAATCTACTCAGTAGTCTTTATTATCTAGGCCATCAAATGAGCTAGGGTTTATCTTCCCAATGAGGTTAAGGCCCCATGTAACAAGTGGCCATTGTGTAAGCATTGGTTTTAGATTTTTTGGCTAGGGCATGAATCAAATTAGCATGTCATTGCATCTACATCTATTGTGGGCTAATACTACCTAATATGTAGGAGATTTTTAGAGAGGATGGCCCCACAAGTGTGGGCTCCATATACTCCTTTATGAGATTCCCATAACACTAGAGTAGATTTTATTGAGGTTAAATAATGAAGCAAAGTTATATCAAAACTATGATGGTAAAGGGTTGATAAGAGTAAGGTATAATGAGTGGTTTGGTGAATGAGGGCTTTGGATTATTTACAAGATAGGTTGGGTGGAAAGCCATGATCATGTAAATAAGTGTATAGGTCAAAATAGCAAATAGAGATAGGACCAAAAATATTTTAGATCATTAAGATGGTAGAAGGAGTATGAGTTGGAACTAAGAAATTCTTGATGAGGAACTGATACTCTATAGTTGTGTCCATTTATCAAATCAAAGATCCAATAGTAGCCATAGAATATATGGTCCTATTAGTTTTCCTTGGTATATGTTCAAATTGGACATCAATACTCTACCATTTGATAGTGTCGATCAAGGCCTTATATGGGACCATCTTGTCATCATTGGTTTGAGAGTGATCTGTAACCTAATTGATGATTAATTGAGAATCACCATAAACCTTGAGATGAGATATGTTCTATTGTACTTCTTGGTGAAGCACTACAACAAGTGCTTCATATTTGGCCATGATATTGGTAAAAGGAAAGCTAATCCTAAATGATTTAGGGATTAGAAACCCCTATGGTGTAATAAATAAAAGGCCTACCCTTAATCCATATGTTATGAATGATCTATCAAAATATAACTTTCAGTGCTACTCCTTGAGAGGTTTTTCAATGATGGTCATTATGGATTCATTGAAAAATTTGAATGTGAGCAATTTGATATTGGCAACGGGTGCTTTAACAAGATAATATACAAGAACTTTCCCCTCAATGGATTTTTATTGATGTACTAAATGTCATATTACTGAGAAGCATGATCTATTTGGCCATGCAACCTTATACCATTGTTTTTGATAATAGATACTTGATCATATCTACATTTGAAATAACCATGGTCTTATTATTAAAGATGTAATGTTGCTTTTTTTGAACTATGAATACCATGACTAAACAAGCTTTTTAAATGGGTGTATAATTATGCTTAAGTGACCATTGTACAACTTAAATAGTAAATGGCATGGTCTATTCAATTATCATCATGTTGAGCCAAAAGTGCCCCCATGGCATTATCTATAGCTGATAAATACAATAAGAATGGATTTCCTAGCATAAGAGGCAACAAAATAGGTGGATTCACTAGATAGTCCTTTAAATACTAGAAAGTTATCTGATAGTGATCATCCCATTGAAATGTGACTCCATTCTTCAAAAGATGTGTCAAAAGATGGAATTTATTGGCTGAATATGATATGAAGCATTAGATAGACAAGATCTTACCCTAAAAATTATAGAGCTACTTCAAATTAGTTAGTGGTACCATCTGATTTATGGCATGTACTTTGGTTAGATCAACTTCAATTCAACAATGAGACATAATGAAGCCAATTAATTTAGTAGAAGTAAATCCAAAGACACACTTTTAGTATTGATCTTAAATTTATACTCATGTAGTCTTTAAAATATTTTGTGCAGTACTTTTGGATGATCAACCCTAGTCTTTGATTTGTTAGGAATGTCATCAACATAGTATATAACAATGTCATGCATCATATCATGAAATATGATGCTCATGAATCTTTGGTATATGGCCCCTACATTCTTAATACCAAATGGAATAACTTTATAAAAAAATGTTCCCCACAGAGTGGTGAATGCTATCTTATGTTAGTCTTATGGTGTTATACTAATCTGGTTGTAGCCTGAAAATCCTTCCATTAGTGAAAGCATTTCATAACCCATTGTGAAGTTGATTATCATGTCAATATTTGGTAAAGGAAATACATCCTTGGGGTAAGATTTGTTTATGTTATGGAAATCAATAAAGATTCTTATTCCTTATGGATTTTTACTGATTCACACATCATTTGATATCCACTTTGAATAGTTGATTAACTGAATACATCGTACTTCCAAGAGTTTTTCCAACTCTTTCCTTACTAATACAATAATGCAAAGATACATCTTACATATATTTTATTTCACCAACTTTGCATCAATATCTACCACAAAGTGGTGCATAATGGAGGTAGGGTCCAAACCTAGCATGTTGAAATAGGCCCATGAAAATATGTCAATAAATTACCTCAAAAGGGTTGTAAGGACTTCATGTTCCTTCTTAGTAAGGGACATGCCTAGTTTAATCCACTTTGGGTCATTTAGGGACCCAATGTTAACCTCTATTGTGTCCTCTAATAGAAGGGTCAAACCATGTTCAATGATAATGGTCAATGATTTGAAATTATTGAAAATGTTAGATTCCTCTATTAGGACTTTTTTTTGAGCTCTCTAAGGCATGATGAATCAGAGTCCCCTAATGGGAGATGTGGCCATGTAAAAAATACTATTGGAAAGTCATGAATGATTTGATCAAAAGATTGTTATTCTTCAAAACTAAACTTAGACTCATAGAGAAGTTCATCATTGATCATCTTGTGACCTATGCTTGAGGAAGGTTAACCACCCTTATTTGATGGCACTTAGAATAGTGTTTCACCACTAGACTAGCCTTTTCCTTTAATCTTTCCCTAGTCCAAAAGTGCCTCAAAGAGGTTTTCACTTTGGGACCTCAATGTTTTATTTATTTATTTTTGGCTAAGGGTGTTTATCCATTGTATAAAATAGGCTTTGAGAATCTATATTGATTGATAACCTTGATTTATCATCCCCTAACAAAACATTATCCCTAAGGTCTATAAAATCATAGAAATGCTCATAATTTTGAAACACATCAATTGGCACATTAGATTCTTATTGGTCATAGTCTATCAATTAGGGATAATACAATAGGAACATACGAATATGATAAGGGGAGATTATTATAGTGTTAGTGTAGGAAAACCAAATCCAAAAACACACTAATAAGTAACACCTTAAGCCTAGATTAAAGGGAGGAGCATAATAACCAAGCTATGATAAAAACACAACTAAAACATAAAATATAAACCTTTTACCTTCCTTTTATCTCCAAGATGACTTTTTGAAGCGGCTTTCTTAACTTTTTCACAAGACACCTTCATCAATGGGGTTTGGCTATCTCTATATCATCTTGAAATCATGTTCATTGTTGGATTTTGGTTTTGGCTTGGTTTGGAATGGCTTGGATTAATATTTTGGCATAACAAATCTAAATCAAAATATGGCATGAAGTTATTTGGCCATGGTAACTTTGGCTTGAGAGAGCTTAAAATTATTAGTATGAGGCCTTCTATTTATAGATTTTTCTATTTGATCAAAGTGATCCTGAACTATCCATCTCAAGATGAAGATGTGTGCTAATAATCCATTCAATTTTGTAGGCTAAGATCAATAAATGCCCTCATAAATATTTGGGATAGAGAGGAATTAAATATTTGGGATAGAGAGGAATTAAAGAGGCATGGGAGGGATTAATTAAATATTTGTTGTAATTAAGGATTATTGATGTCACCCCTTAAATGACCTCACCTCACGATGTAGATATTAAAAACCAATCTCCATTAATGAAATATTCAACAAGTTCTATGGAAAATTAACTTAAGATATTGATTCAAATTAATTAGTCTTAAACATGATTTATCATATTTAGTGCAAATCTTAGAATTTGGTACTCAAATTAATTAAATTGGTCAAAATGTCATATTATTGGCTCTAAATTTTAATGAATTGAAATTGGAAGGCAATGTTAGATGCATTGGATTCGATATCCCATTTAGGATGTTACTAAAACAAAATAACAAAGACACATGTCTTGTGCAAGAAAATTGGTATAAAGGAGAAATCCAAATCACCTAAGTATAAAATCATCATTTTTACTCAAAATGAATTGATCAAATTTAGGTATCATATAAAATGCATTTCCATATTTAGTGATACTCTGTCTAAAATCGACACTTTATATGAAAAATTAAAACCACTAAATGTGTTTTAGTGTTTTTTGGCCAATTTATGATATTCTATAGAAATTAGTTTGAAGCTTTATTGGAGGTCATTGGTGACTAGTGCTAGGTGTCTACAAAAATATTTCAGTGCCTAGCTCAAAAAGGTAATTGACTACTCTGAATGATCATTGTTTTACTATGTAAGGATGGTTGAGATAAGTTAGAAATATCTTTGAGGTAAACCTTATAAGATATACACATAGATGGATTTCTTCATTATTTTTTTCACTAGGACTAAGTTATCAACCCATAAGGAGTTATTAATTGGAAGTTTTATACTAGCTTCAATGAGATTTGAGAGGTAATTTCTCATCAATGGCTCAAGCTTTGGATTGATTGGCCTTTACTTCTAGTAGATTGGTTGTGCATCTAGTTTGAGCTCAATTATGTGATATACTAATCATGGATCAAATATTCTAAGGTACTTATAGTTATATGAAAATATATCATCATTTTTCCTAATGAGTTTAATGAAGATCTTAATTTCCAATAGAGAACATACCTTACCAACTTTTAGGGCCTTTCCTTCTAAATTGGTTACCTGTGTAGAGATTTCTTCCTTTGTTGTCATGATTTGCCTTTATCCTTTGAATTGGTTTTTATAATTAAAGTTGTTTTCTAGGGTGACTATCCCTTTTGGCATCTTGTTTCCCTTTAACTAGATTACTTGATCTTCATATTGAGCTTGCAGCTATGATTTCTCTTAGCATAAAAATATACTTCATCTTGAAGGAAACTAATGATCTTCTCATCACTCTCAAGCACCTTCCAACTCTATATATTGTTAAGGACTACTAGTTTTACCACAAGTTTTATAATTCACTCATACTCCTTCATTATATCACATGGGATATCATATTACACACCTATGGTTGTGAGCCTATCTAGATCAATATTTTGTGATATTGATATGGAAATAATATTGAATGTGTTGAATCCTTAAATCATATCCCATATTTTATGCTTAGCATATTTCATCAAGAAATTTTTTGTCATGCTCTATGATATAACTTGATTGAAAACCAATTCACTATTGCGTAATATGTGTAATGTCTTGATTCCTCTCTTTTTCACAAGTTAGAGGCCTTGGATTAACACCTTATATTATAAAACACTTTTCATGTAAGAAATTTTCAACCTAAAGGAATGGAAATATTTCTCCTTTTGAGGGGATACCAACATCACACCAACTCTAGTACTATTTTTACTTTGAGAACCATCAAAACACAAATGACATGTACCCTTAAGGTTCTCTTATGACCTTATGATCTAAAGCACCATGGGTTATTATTATAATATATAGTAAATACCTATCCCTATCTCCTCTACATTATCACATAGATCACACTCAAAATGTTTGTGCACCCATACATCTAGAATATCATTTGAAATATCTTCAAGTAGTGTTATGACTTCATCGGGAATTGGATTCTCCTCTTGATTAAACACTATGTAGTTTAACTCAATTGGGTTGTAAGAGTATTGTTCAACATGAATTTTGTATTAGCATAGTGTTTTTAGTAATGTCAATTTGATGTCATTAATGTCAGAGTTTGTTATCATTCATGTCTAGATGCATCTAGTGAAGATGCAGGTTGAGTGGTTCTTAAGGTATGCATGTGTGAACGCTGATGTCCAGGTAAGAAAGGATAGTTGTGGTATCATAAAATATGACCAATGGTAAAGGTTATTATTCAGAGTTGCTTAGTGTTGTCTTTGTTGTTGGGAGGCTTATGTCAATATTGGTGTTGCTCCAATGAAGGATAATCATGGTAAGTTGTCATGTGCTTGAGCCTAGTAGTGTATTTAGAGTGTATGAGATTATACAAGGAATTTAGGAAAAGTAATTTATATCTAATAAAAAGTAATTTGATTTATTTGATAAGTAATCAATAGTTTTGGTAACACCTTTTTGGCAATAATTTTGAATACTCGACATAGAACACATTGAGCTACGAAGATCCTTAGTCAAGATTTGAAGATATATGTAAGTAGCTCTGAAGATGTTCTATCAAGATATGAAGATGTTATATTGAAGATTTAAAGAAGAGGCATGGGATATTTTGTTTGAATTTGTACATGAGGTGGTTAGAGATTTGACAATGGCTATAAGGTCAACTTTAAGACCTATTATGACTTACAGGTCAAAGGCCTAGAGAGTAAAGAGATAGATGGCAGATAGATATAATATGATGATCTATTTATAAGGCATGGATGAGTAGATGAGTATTTAAAAGGTCAATTAAATTTATTTTAAGAATTTGGAATAAGTTTCAAGTCAAAAGTTGAATGTTAAAGCAAGAAAAAGGGTCTTAAGGTCTCAAGTGTATATGATGAAGACTTTTCTACCGAAAAGGTTTTTCAAGTGTTCATTGGAATATGTAGCCTCCACATGATGACTCAAGTATTTCATGGTAGATGGGTAATAGTCATATATCTAATTTATAAGCATTGGTTTTTAGAATGAATGACTAAGATTTATGAATGATCATTAAGATTAGAAGATGGTTTAAACCCTCAAAAAACCCTAATAATGACCCAATGTTGAAGATATTTCTCTAAAATTATTAGAATGGTTTTTTATGTTTATAAAATATATTTTAGGTTGAATTAAACTCTCTTAATAACATCTGGGTGTGTTTGGTTTGTCAAGAGAGTGAGTAGACCCTATAGGAAAGACCTTATTTATCAAAAATGTATTGTAATAGATAGAGTTGACCAAGTCAAAGAAGTAAAATCATTACAGGAAAAAGTGTGATACTTTTAGTTTGTGTCCATGGTTTTTTATTTATTTTTTTTATCCCTTAGGGGTGCTAAATCTATCATGCAAGTTAATCTATCACTAAAAGGCCTAATGGTGTAGATAGTGAGCAAACTAGACATAAGTGAGAAATGATTAGGGATGTGATATCATGGATTAGGGATGAATACAAGTGCATGAATAAAACTTCCTGAATACATTTTTAAATACCTTTAATACATGTTTATGTTTTATATAATATTTTTATATCATTTTATTTGTCAAAATGTTGCTCAAAAGTTGATTTATCTAGTTTTAATGTGCCTATGAGGAAAAAGTTCTAGAGATTGGTCTATGTGTTTAACACTTTCCATTATAACTTAGTGTTTTTTAATTTGTATATGTTATAAAGATATATAATAATCATACTCATGAATCAATAGTATTTTAATGTGTCTAAATAGGTGATGGAATTTAAAGTCACCATAATTGGTCTTTAAATAAAATTGGCAATTTTCAGTGAACAAGGTACAATGATGAGTTTGAAGTCTTATATTATGAATTGAAGTGTATATTTAATATGGAGATGTTTTTCAGAACATATATTAACTATAGATTATTTTAAAAATATTTTAACTTAGTTTAATATGCTGGACCATTCAAGCCAAAATGCCTTGTCTAGCTAAGACTGTGAGACAAAAAGTCAACAAATTGGTCTATAAGACCAATAGTTTCCATTAATGATGATGTTATTTTTGCCTAAGGTTGATATGATGAGGTTGTTAAATATTTTAAAAAAATATAATTCCTTTATTATTTTCTATCTAATGTCATAAATTCATGTTTCCATAAATGTGTTTTAAGTCTAGTTGGTAGTTCTAAGTGAGCTTCTTGAAAGAAGAGTTTGAGCCTATATACCATGAGTTGAAGCATATTATGAAGTTTTTGATGAACCTGAGGTATTTTTTTTTAAATATATTATTTGTTTCCATGGTTTTTCATCAAAATTATGTTTATAGTTTAGTTATTCAAGACAAACTTTTTGTGTATGTATAGGCCTGTTATGAACAATATTTTGAGAAGGTGTTCAATGGACACAAAAGGTGTTGTGGACATAAAGTAAAGTTAAGTAAGTTTTATTTGAGATAAATATTAGGTTTTACTAATATTTTTGGTTTTTTTAATCATTCCAAAAATACTAAGTGTAACATGCTCTAATGAAGGCCTAATGGGATTAGGTTTTTAAGGCCTAAATGAGAGTTTGGTCTATTAAGCTATGTCCAACCTAGTGTATTATTTGATTCATGTTTGAAACGTGTTATATTAATTATTAAAAGGTTAATATAAGTGTGTAAAGATATATGTCTGAGCAAGGTGTATGAGAGCAAGAGACTAGTATAAGTACAAGTTAATTTTAGTCCTATTTATGTGAGGAAGAGAAGTATGTGTGTAAACAAATAAAAT
Organism: Torreya grandis; assembly: GCA_037957365.1. Taxonomy (NCBI): domain Eukaryota; kingdom Viridiplantae; phylum Streptophyta; class Pinopsida; order Cupressales; family Taxaceae; genus Torreya; species Torreya grandis. The sequence goes on from JARHVA010005299.1 coordinate 1,063,195, forward strand.
AGAACAAAGATGAGTAAGAGGAAGTCATTTGGACCATATAAGATATGTAATGAATAAATAATATGACTTATTAATTATAATATCAATTTGTATGTGAAATATTCAAGATGATAGAGGGCTTATTGAGAAATGATAGATTTACTTGGGTGAGAGGTAGTTTTGAATGTGATCATGAGTGTCGAGGAGCAGACCATGAGGGTAGATTGTGATTAAGAGAATATTAATGATAAAATAAGTAGATTAGAAGTATATGAGGTTGTCATAGATGAGAATAGGTGTATTAGAGACCTAAATATGTTGACAATTCCATGATGAGATAGTTGATGTGTAGAGAGAGTAGATAAAATATTGAGTATGACATTGATGTCATAAAGAGTAGAAGAAAGAGAGAGATTAAAATAATAACATCATAAATGTTTGATAATAATAAAAGAAAAGGTGGAAAAATCATTGGTGGCTAAGTGAGTACTGAGTCATCATGAGTGTTGATTAAGTGGGTGCTTAATCAGCAAGGGAGTTGGTGCCTCCTTTTAAGTTGGTACTTTCTAAAGCCAAGTGGGTGCTTGGTGAATTAGGGGTTAGTGTTCCTTGTTGGGTTGGTGCTCATAAAAATATTAATTCATTGATTTATAGGACCATTTGTTCAAGATTTTTTTTAGTGGATTTTACTTGAGGGTTTACCACTTATATGATGTGTTATGGTTGTTTATGCATTGCTTTGGTTGATTAATTATTTATTCATGCTTATGTACATTAGGTCGATATTGCTTGATGAATGGTAATGAATTAATTATGAAATGAAAGTAGAAGAGTATTAATGACACTGATTCACCCAAACCCCCTCTTAGTGATTATGCTTGTAATAATTAGTATCATATCCTAGTCTTTTAAGATAGGCCTACCAACTTGAAGGTAATCCTAAGAAGCACAAACATGAATTCTGATAATGATTGTGTTAATCAAGTTGAAAATGGATCTCTCTTATTGGATAAAAAATTAGGTTGATCCAAGGAAGAAGATAAGATGTATGACGAAGAATTATATTATGATATTGAAGAAGGAGAAGCTAAAGTAGACATTGAAGTTAAGCTCATAGTTTTCATTGATTATTTGAAACATCAAAAGAGTATTGTCAAGGATCTCAAGAATAAATTAGAGGGTGTCAATGCAAGGTTTATATCAAAGGAAGTTGAGTATGACCAGTTAAAGATAGAGATAAATTCTTTGAATGTTGAGCATGAAAAACTTATAGATAAAATTAGTAATATGAATACCTATGATAAGTTTAAAAAGAGGACTAAGGCTCTAGATGACATGTTGAGTAGTCAAAAATCTATAAATGTCTAGGGAGGTATTGGATTAAAGAAGACCACAAGGAGAAATCTCAAGCCAAAAAGAGTTAGACCTTAAAGTTCAATGGTATACCAAATAATGATGGTATTGGTAGAATGAATAGAAGTCCTATTAGAAAACTTAGTGCAATACAGTATGAAATATTTTTTAATGGTTATTGTTTCTCTTGTAGTTAGTTTAATCATAGAGAAAGAGACTACAGAAGGAGAGACTACATAAGATCATTCAAGAATGTGTATTCATGGAACTATAGAGCATAAGTCTGATTTTAAAGAATGTCAAGAGTCTTATTTATCTTATCAGAAGGATGACGAAGAGTTCAATCCCAAGTTGACAGTCATGCCTTGAAGGATGTTGAAGAATATTTAATCTTGTAAGAGTATTGAGATCTGGGAATTTAATGAATTTATGATATTTCAAAGCCCTATGAAAGGGTTTAATACATTAGGATTCATTTAAACAATCATCCATAAGTGGAAGTATGGTAGTTTCTTGTTTAATCCTTGACAAGTCTTGTATAGGTATGAATCCTTGTTAAAGTTTGTAGTCCTTTGGCATAATTGAGAATTGTGAAGACAAAAGAAGAGGTTATGATGAGGTCTATGCCATGGTGGCTTGAGAAATATGAAGGACATATATTGATGTGAGAATAACTTGTAAGATACCATATGGACATGACATGAATGATCTCTACTCCAACATAGAGGACTAGATTGTTCCATTAGAACAATATCTTTGAGTGTAGAAAGACCTAATTGACATGGTTGATTATAAATATTTTTTTATGATCATAGGCATTGAGTGTGATTTCTCTAGGCATTTGAGTATGACCTTTGGGTCATGTATCATAGGTTTATATGCTCAGTATGCCCTGAGTGTGTAAGGTGAAAGTGATCAAGAAAGATAGAAGTCTAGTAGGTAGTAAACTAGGTGTTTTATAGACATAATGAGTAGTGAACTAATACAAGAAGAGTTTTCATGACATAGATGAATCAGATATGTCTTATAGAGATAAAAAAATAAAATAAGAGATTATTTCCATAGTGTATGAATGGATAATGATAGATTAAGGAGAAGCATCATCTCAAGGAGATCTATTCAGGTTGTTATATTATTTGTAGTAATTGATAGTTGAGCATAAATTATGTTTTGGAATTATATTAATTCATTGTGAGCTCATGTTATGAAGTCAAAGGGGGATCTTGGTAGCTATAATTTATTCTTTAGTTTCTAAGAGTAGTTTCCAAAAAAGGAGAATGAATGGTTCCAAAAGTTACAATATGTATGGCCCTTTGTCATTAATGTCAAAGGGGGAGAAAGTTAAATAAGGTAGAAAGAGATTGATCATATTTTAGTGTGTTTTTATATTAATCACAAAGGTTTATTTTGGTGGCATAGTGTTGTCATTAATGTCAATATGATGTCATTAATGTCAAAGTGTGTTCTCATTGATGTCTAGATGCATCTTGTGAAGATGCATGGTGAATGGTGTTTGAGGTATGCATCTATGAATACTTATGTATAGGTAAGGAAGGATAGTTATGGTATCAATATGACTTTGTAAAATATGATAAATGGTCAAGGTTGTTGCTCAGTGTTTTATATTTTGTTGGAAGGCTTGTGTGAAGATTTATGTTATTTTAGTGAAGGATAATTAAGGTAAGTTGTCATGTAATTGATCATATTAGTGTATGAGCTTGTACTCCTAATATGATAAGGAATATAGACAACCTAATGTATTTATATTGAGAGATAATTTTATTATTTTGAGAAATCATCAATAGTTTTGGCAACACTTTTTTGGCAATAGTTTTGAAGACTCGACATAAAACATAGTGAATTATGAAGAGCCTTAGTTGAGCTCTAAATATATCCATAAATAGATCTAGAGCTTATCTAAAGAAAATGAATGATAAATGTTGTTTGAATTTGTACATGAGGTGTTGATATCCTTAGTTGAGCTTCAAGAGCTATTGTAACTTTTAGATAAAAGGCCTAGATCAGAAAGAGAGAGATGGTGGCTAGATATAGTATCAAGATCAATTTAAAAGGCATGGGTGAGAATGAAAAAAGGTGATCAAATGTTTTTTAATCATATGTATGAATTTTTAGGTCAAAAATTGAAGGTTAAATGAATAAAAATTGTGTTACGGTCCATCAATTACACAAGATGAAGAGTTATCTACTCAAAAAGGTTTTACAAGTGTTTTTTTGGCATGTGTAGAGTATGAATGAGGACATAAGTTATTCATCATAAATGGGTAAGGGTATTATATTAAAGTTACAATCATTGGTTTATGTAATGAAGTGTTAAGTTTTATGAATGATCGTTAAGACTAGAAGATTTTGTATACCCTCAAAGAACCTTAATAATGATGCAATGTTGAATATCTTATTTTAAAATGATCAAAATGGTTTTGTATGGATATAAAAGAGACTAGAGATTGAATTTAAATTTCTCAATCACTTCTAGGTGTGTTTTGTTTGTTAGGAGAGTGAGTGGACCCTATAGGAAAGATGTTGTTTCTCTAAAAATTAATGTAGTAAATAGAGTTGACCAAGTCAAAGAATGTAAATCATTGGATGATAAAGTGTGAGAATTTTATTTTGTTTCCATGGTAGTTTATGGATATGTTCTATCCCTAAAATTTTATAAAATATTCATTCAAGTTGACCTATTGCTAAAAGGCATAATGATGTTGACCGTGAGAAAACCAAGAAGTGAAAAAGTGATTAGGGATGTGAGATCATCGACTAGGGATAAATACAAGTGAATGAAGACATTTTTCAATACATATAATACATGTTTACATTGGATATAATATTTTGAGATCACTGATATGATAAAATTTCATTCAAATGTTGACTTATCTAGTTCTGATGTGCCTATGAAGAAAGACACTAAGATAATAGTGTATACATCTAATATTTGCCATTATAAATTAGTGTTTTTATGTTTGGAGATGTTATGAAGATATATAATAATAATATTAATTAATAAATAATATTTTAATGTGTATACACAAGCATTGGAATTCAAAGTCACCATGATTGGTCCTTGAAGAAAACTAGCAGTTTTAAGTGAACAAGGTATAATGATGAGTTTGAATCCTTGTATTCTGAATCAAAGTGTCTAATGAATATGGTGATGTTTTTTGGTAAATATATTACATATAAAATATTTTTATAATATTTTAATTTACTATAATATGTTGGAATATTTAATCTAAAATGGCTTGTCTGGCTGAGTAAAGACTATGAGAGAGATGGTGAACAAATTGGTCTACAAGACCAATAGTTACCATTAATGCTTATGATATTTTTGTTTAAGTTTTATATAATTATGTTATAATATAATTTTTATACATTATAAGTCCTTGATTATGTTATATCCTATGTTATAATTTCATGTTACCATGAATGTGTTTTGAGAATAGTTGGCAATTTTGAGTAAGCTTCTTGCGAAGAAGATTTTGACCATGTATACCCTAAGTTAAAGCATATTATGAAGTCTTTTATGACCATGAGTTAATTTTGTTTATAAATATATTATATTTTTAATTATTCATTTATTCAAGATAAAATTTCTATGTATGCACAGGCATATTGTGAATAGTGTTTTAAGAAGGGGTTCAAGTGGTAGTTGGCATAAAAGGTGTTGTGGACCATAATTAAAGTTTTATAAGGTATATTTGAGTTACATATGATGTTTTATTTATATTTGTGTAGTTTTAAATAATTATAATAAATACTAAATGTAACATGTTCCAATGAAGGCCTAATGTGATTAGGTCTCCTTTTGGACTAAATGAGAGTTTGGTTTATTGGGATATGGAAGACCTAATGTATTATTTTATTAATGTTTGAAATCTATTATATAACCTATTTATATGGTAATATAAGTGTGAAAAGGTATATTTCTGACCAAGGTGTATGAAACTAAGAGACTAGTATAAGTACAAGGCAATTTTAGGCTTATTTAGGTGAGTAAGAGAAGTATATGTGCAAGTGAATAAAAGAGCACAAAGAAGAGTAGGATGAGGTCATGCATACCATTTTAGGGTGTAATTAATATATAATAGGAGGTTTTCATATAAATATAAATGTGTATATGAACTAATCAAGGTGATTGAGGTCTTATTGAACAATGACAGAATTACATGGGTGAGAGGTAGTTTTGAATATGATAATGAGTGTGAAAGAGTAGACCATGAGAAAATATTGTAATTAAGATAATATTAATGATTATAGAATAAGATTATAAGTCTATGAGGTTTTCATATATGATCATAGGTGTATTAGAGACCTTAATATGTTAATAAGGACATGATGATATAATTGACATTTAAAGAGAGAAAATAAAAGATTGAGTATGACATTGAGGTCATAAAGAGAAGAAAAAAGAGACAAAGTATAATAAGACCATAATCAGGGGTTGATAGGCATCAAGGAAAATATGGACAAATCATTGGTGTCTAAATGGGTAGTGAGTCACCAGAAGTGTTGATTGAGTGGGTGCTTGATCAACAAGGGGGTTGGTGCCTCCTTGCAAGTTGGTTTTTGATAAAGCTAAGTGGGTTCATGATTAACTAAGGTTTGGTTCTCCTTATTTGGTTGGTTTTCAACTAAATATTAATTCATTGATTTATAATACTATTTTTCTAAGATCTATTTTAGTGGGTTTTATCCCCCATTAGAGTTTCCCACTTATATAATTTGTTATGGTTGTTTATGCATTGCTTTGGTTGATTAATGTTTTGTTCATGCTTATGTACACTAGGTTGATATTTTTTATGAATGGTAATGAATTAATGATGAATAGAAGATAAAAATGTATTAAATACACTGATTCACCCCCTCTCAATGATTATGTTTCCAACATTTTAAAGATAGGTTCAGCCATGATGATCACCTTAGTCCCATATTTGATTCTTAGTAACATATGGAACCAATCTAAAGATAAATACCCACCCATATTTGATGTGAAGTCTTAGGAGAGGAAGATGTAAAAATATGGGGTAGGTTAATGAATGTGATATCTTACATAATTGAGAGTCTTGGGCATGCATGTAGTGTAACATTCAAATATTTGATGATTCCCATAGCTTTGACTATTGTGCCATTAATCTAGACCACTCTATAAATAGGGGAATACACAATTCTGAGCATATATGTAATTTTCTTTGACATCACCCAGTTACTTGCACCATATTCAATCATATAATTATGCACCAAATATTGACCAATGATCAAGGAGATGTAGAATAGGGTTATCATGGTGTTATTTTGTATTTATACCTCATCTACTTTAAGTTGGCATAGACATGTAGAGATGGAAGGAATAAGTTGGGATTCTTTACAATCCTAAAATCTTTTCAAATTATTTTATACTAAACTCCTTTGAGATGAGATAGTAAGAGCATCCCACATGGTTACATTGAGGCTTGTCTTCTTCATTTATTCAACTATGTTGAAGGGAATGTCAGATCCCTTTAACTATGGATCCTAAGCAAAAGTATCTTCCCAAATCTATGCACTAGTCTAAGGTATCTCTTCCCTTTGCATAACCTCTTCTAAGCATACAAGATATTTTGTAGGCACCTTGGCTTGTGTACCTATGGAAGTGACCTAGGACTTTAAAGTCAAAAGTGTTTGATTTAGTATTTCCTCCTCTCTCACTCTCCTTTTGAATCTTGTATTGAAAGTAATAGGGGTGGTTCCTCCACTTGACACACCATTCTTATTTACATAGTTAAAGTCATCCTCTTAACAATTGATGAGAGTAGACCTATCTTGTTGTTGAGATGGTACTTTAATCTCTCCTTTAAGTAGAGCTATTTTATTATATTAATCTTGAGGCTACAAAAAAATTAACACCATGAGCACTTGGTTTATGACCCCATTCACACATGTAGCTTGATTATGTAGTTGGTTGTATGGAAAACACCACTAAAGATCCTTCACAATATTTTTTTTCACTAATAAAATGGCTATAGAGGTGTTATTAGCATCAAATTTTTATACATAATGAATTATAGTGTATTTGTACTGATTTTGTGATTATGTGCCACCTTGATAAGTAGGTCTATTTGACTAGTATTATTAAGTGAAGGGTTGATGATGTCTATGGTACTGTACTTGTTGCCTTTTGAGAGCAAAAAACTCATTCCCAAAACTTTGTAGTGGCATTTTAACCTCATGAAATTCATTAGGGAAATAAATGATAAATTTGGTGGTCTAACTATGGTGGGGATAAGTGTTATCATGGGTTGCACAACTGGTTGGCTAGGAAGAGGATATATAAATAGTGGAATAAGGGGGTCTAGTTTTGATTTTACCTACTTAGATCATATAATTTTCTATGCATACAATAACTTCATAGGCATCAGGTTGTACTATTCCTCCCATGGATTAAATCATCATAGTTATATCACTATTAAGAGCTTTCTGAAAATATAAAATCATAGTGTTAGGAGATGGATTACATAAAGGTTAGATTATATCCCAAACTCTTTAGATTCTAAAGTTGAAATCAACCATAATATAATTTGAGCTTTAATTTATAGTTGTGAGCTGATCTATCAGGGATAAGTGGTCACTCTAATCCTAGAATTTCTTGCATAATTCACCCCCAAGTTTATCCTAGTAGTGAATAGAATTCAGTCTCAAGGCTCAATACCATGGAAGGGTTTTGCCTTTGAAGGGGGATGCAAGTAGCTTATCTATGACATTATCTTTAATGACATTGAAAAATGAGTAGATATTAATAATATCTTGAATATGCTCCATAGGGGATGGTTCATTCTTGTCACTAAAGAAAGACAAGATTTTGAAGGATAAAATTAGAATACCATCATATTGGGAAAGATTAAATGGATTTCCTCCATTGAAATGTATAAACAATTGATTTATCTACATATCCATGAATGAGATAGGGAATAAGCTTCCTTTAGGTGTAGGGAACCTTCCAAATGGAGGTATAGACTAAGTTTTGGAAGATAATTGGCTTGAACTATTGCTTCTTCTAATATGAGATGGCAATGTTCTTACTCCTATTCTTTATGAGAGAATTGATAGCTCAATGAAATATAAGTCAATTCCCTTCATAGTTAATCTTTTTGGCATGTAGATATGGGGCTGATATTTAGGAATTTGAAATGCTTAGATTCATCATGTTCTCTCATTAAGTTTTTTCTACACTTGTTAGCTAAGGGTATCATCAATTCCTTAGCCTTTCCTTCAAACTAGTCCCATTAGGTATGTTATAAACTACTATCATTTGAAATGTGCACCCATAGTTGCTCTACTATGCTTGAATGTTTTATGGTTAAGTGATGAACAAGAATTCATTATAAAGGGCATATAAATGTTTATCACTAGGTACATAAGTGTTATCACTCACCTATACACACTGAGCACCAATTGTCTCATCATAATGATGGGAATGTCCCCTAGGCATGGGAACCTTGCACTCCTCAATACAAGCCTCCTGAGTAGGTTGGATTACTTATATTATAAGTGCACCTCTTTTAAGACTAGTACATAAACCTAAATATCATAAAAGTAAATCTAATGCTAATATAAAGCTAAGATTTTTGAGGGAAAAGGGAGGGAAAAGGTAGGAGATTGATGAAAATAAATCGGAGATACACTGAGAATAGATCGATCACTCTTATTACCATGAATACACTACAAGTCCTTAAGAATAATAAGTTATCACACAAAAACTACAAAAACCACTCTAATTGTATAATTATTTCTCATAGACACATGGGAATGTAGTGAAACACTAAGAGGGATAACAAATGATCCATAGAAAATGTCTACACATACCCGAATGCATAGAGGATACAAATTACAAATGAGCTCCAAGTTATACACAAAGGTATTGAGAATAGATAGCAATTAGAGGGGAAAACATTACCCATAGACAAGGATCAATAAATAAAATAACACATAGTGTGTAAGACTAATAGAGGGAGGTGAACTTAATTCTCAATAACTTTCAAGATTCAACTAAAAAAAGTACTATTGGAGGGAAAATTTTGATAGCATGAGGTTGCCTCAATGTGTTGACCCTTTTTATAGTGAATAATAAGTATTTTTATAATATAAATCTCTTTTACAATTAATGATCCACTTGGGGTGTCAAACAAAACCTTTAATTCCATTATGGTTCTGTACCTATGCTTCTTGAATTCTATCTAGTGATTCAAATATGAGAGCTAGTGGTAGGATTATTTCTAGATCCATACATTGATTTATTTTGATAGGGATCCAAATTATAATCAACTTATTTTCTAATTACATATTTATTCCTTTCCACCACCTATAGATTATTTTAAATGTCTCCCTTAAACTACCATGTTATTATTTTTACATGGTCTACACATCAATCATATAAGTAGTATGTGCATAACATATATCAAAGTCTATGATGTATGAGATCATAAGATAAAAATTAAATGATTTGGTATGATACTTCATCTTGAAGATATATGAGCCTCTTAAATAGGAAAATAAATGAATTTGGTATGACCTCAGTACACTACTTACAATTTAAAACTACTTTTTATGTGCCTCTATCTACCTTATATGAAGACTAGGGCTCTGCATTATTGAACTTGCATGCCACATAGATTGTATGATGAATAATATTTCATGTGATGTAATTAGAAATACCCAGTTGGTGTGAATCATCACTTATTCAATCTATAGGTATGTGTTAATTGCTTTGGGTGTGAGCATGGATGGGAGGTGTTTTTGTATATTTTGCATAAAATAACCCAATATTTCATAAGTGCACAAATATTCTATAGGACCTTTATGATTTTTTCTAGGCTAGGGATGACTTTTAAAGTCAACAATAAGACCTTAGGAATAATATTTGAAGACCTTACTAGGTACAAAATGGATATGAACAAGGTTGATAAGACATGACAAGTAAGTTTTAACTTATATGTTTTGACCATTTAACCTAGGTGGCTAAAATAACCAATGATAACTTTCATCATTTGGCATACGATCATTTACTCTAAACATTGAGGTTCCATTACCCATACCACATTTGATTGACTCTTCTTATCACTTAAATTAAAATGGTTTTAGACTTAAATATTAAAAAAAATATAAATATACTATAGGACAATGACTAGGTAAGCATGTTAAAGGTATAATTTATCCTTTTTTCCATATTATTAAGGATGGAAAAGAAGGACATAGATATATTAATATGTCTACTACTCTTAGACATCATATTTCTAAGCAATCGCCCATGTTTATATCTATGATTAAAAAATCCTTTGTGTTTCATACTCAAAATAACCATGTATTTCAATTATCATTAATATACCCTAACCTCATTACCAATATGATTTCACTTAAAATTCTAGCACTGGGTGATTTTTCAAATGACAAGTCTCATTTGGAATAGCATAGTGGATATGCATATCTCTTTTCTCTCCAACATAATAAATAATTTCTTTGTGAAACCAATGTGCACACTTATTTTGGATAAAGTGATATTTATATACCACAAACATAATTATATTGTCATAATAATATTCCTAATACATAATTTGTGGAAGATAAATGTTACTCAATGAATAAATAGTTGAATTCCACTTTGGCACTTAAAAAGACCTATAATCAGTAATATTGGATGCCACATTAAATCATGATGAATTTCAATCTATTCATAAAAATATACATGATTAATTTGAATTATTCACATTGGAATATCAAGATATGTCTGAAATTGATTCCATTATGGCTACACATAACATTAGCTTATATCATTATGCTAAACTAGTCAAATAAAAATATAAGAAAAATTTATCCAAAAGTTGCTTTATTATTCAAAAGTTAAGTAGAATGAATCTTAGATGATACATTTTTTTGCATTGTTATCAGTTATCACACCATGAGGAAAACTTTTTTATACTATCATACCCTTTGGATTAAAAAATGTAGGAGAAACTTATCAATGAGCCATGACTTGTATTTTTCATGATTACATTCATAAAAAAGTTAAAGATTATTATAAAAATATAAATATAAACATGACCATACTACCAATGTATGAAAAATATTTGAAGGGATGAGGAAGCATAATATGAATTTAAATCCAAAAAAGTACATATTTTGAGTTACAAAAGGAAAATTATTGGGTTTTATTATCTCTAAATAGGCATAGAAGCGGACCCTAAGAAATCAAAAGTTATAATTTATCTGACACCATCAATTAACTGTAAGACACTTAGATGTTCAGAAGGACATAGTTAAGCAATACAATGTTTTTTTGGCTCATTTACCAGATAAAATGATATATTTTAAATGTATACCTAGTAAAGATATCAAATTCTAGTGGGATGAAAATTTCCAACAAATTTTTGATGTATTTAAGGAATATCTTATAAATATACTTGTCCTTATGTCTCCCATTCAAAATATACCTATTTTATTATATATTTAAGCTACTAAGCATGCATTGGGTTATGTAATTGCAAAACATGATGATACTCATCATGAATGTGCCATCTATTGTATCAATTTCACACTTATTATGAGAAAAAACTATACTTCCATTGAAAACTTGTGTTTAACACTTGTTTCTTCTACCCAAAAATTGTGACATTATTTACTTTAAAATGAGACTCATGTTATTACTAAAGTGAACCCACTTCAATATATTATAAAAAAACCAATAGATTTGGAAACATAAAAAATAGGTAATGATTCTTATAGGGTTCAATTTAAATTTTATTTCAAAAAGAATTAACTAAGGATAAGTTATTATTGACCAATTAATTGTTGATCCATTACAAGATTAAATTATAATCAATGCTGAATTTTGAGACAAATTCACCCCTTATATCATTGACAATGACACTTGGATCATACATCTTTATGGGTCTGAATGTTTTGTAGGGTCCATATTAGGAATTATATTTATCACTCCTCAAGGTTTACATATGACATTTGCATTTTAATCAAGGTTTGAAAGCAAAAAAAATATTGTTGAATATGAAGATCACATTCTTGATTTACTAATAGCATGAAATTTGAATATCAATTCTTTACGTATATATGGTTATTTTCATCTTGAAATTATTCAATTAATAATTATTTATAAAAAAATAATAATGAGAACTTGTTACTTATAAAGATATGTTATAATGACAGATTACATCTTTATGTCTATTTTCCATTGAAACTATTCCTCAAAAATATATTCAATGTGTCAATACAATGGCTAGTGTTGCACGTCTAATTCAAATTGATATTAATTATGATCATGAAATGTTTATGATAAAACAAATACATAATAATTTGGTAGACATGCATATAATTAATGCATTATAATTACTTTCAATTACTTAAACTACAAGAAATATTGAATGGTAGACACGCACACACACACACACACACACACACACACACACACACACACACACACACACACACACACACACACACACACACACACACACACACACACACACACACACACACACACACACACACACACACACACACACACACACACACACACACAAACACAAAATTATAATTATCTCTATAAATATGCATTGCCATAAAATTCTATGTGAGGATAATATTAAATTACAACATCAATAATTTAATTTCTTACTCATTTTTGGATCTCTTTTCACATGTTATTTTAATGGAAAAATCTTGTGATGTCTAAATCATATTAAATCTCAAAAAACAACATTTAATGTCCATAATAGTGATTATGGTGTTCATTTTAACTAACAATTGATGTCTTAAAAAATACTACACCAATGATATAATTGGCCTAAAATGGATTAAAAAATGCAATTAATATGAGAAATTATGTTGTTAAGGTCAAAAACATATTAATATTAGTCTTGGGTCATCCAAGTAACTACAACCTATACTATCTCTATGGCCCTTCTGTCTTCTAGGATATCACCTATTAGAAAACTAAATCTTGAATCCTCAAATGGACATAAATTTGTCGTTATGGCTACTAAATATTTTTTTAAATGAATTGAAGTTATCCCTTTATAGTTCACTATTGATGGATATATTTGTAACTTTATCCTTAAATAATTTTTGTGTTTGGCTTAATCTTTATTATTATCATAGTTATTGACACCTATTTCAAGCATAAAATAGTGGAAATATTTTGTGTTATGTTTGAAATTTAACATATTTTCTCTACTCTTTATTACCAATAAGGAAATGGACAAGCTGAGACAAATAAAAACAAAATTGTCAATATATTAAGAAAAATTATTGTGAAGCATGGTGTTGATTGGCATAATTAGATTATTTATACTCTTTGGGAATATCACACAAGTGTTAATACACCAATGACATCCACACCCTACTCTCTTATTTATGTTATAGAATGAATTTTTCATCTTGAGATATAAATACCATACTTATGTGTATCATTGAATGACATTATAAAATATAATGAGTATCACAAAAAGTGCCTACATGAATTAAAAATGCTTGATAAAAAATTAATTAAAAGCTATAAATATTTAAAATGATATCAATCATGCATTAAAAGAGAATATGGTACAAAAATTTGTGATAGATAAATTTAAATAAGTAATCTTGTAATTAGAAAATTAAAAAAATATAAATGATGATAAAGAAAATAAAGGAAAATGCAAACCAAATTAGTTGGGACCATTTTTAGTCAGCAAAAATATTTGTCTTGAATTTTATCATCTAATTACACTTGAATGAAATCCTTTGAAAAATCCCATGAATATTATGCATTTCCATTGTTCCTTCATATAGATAGTTTTTCACATTTCACTTATGCATGCTTTAATTATTAAAATACCATATATGATATAAAAGTAAAAAACATCAAAATATTTGAAAAAAAATTTAAAAAAGGACTTATAGTGGTGATTTCATATTGATCGATTACATATTTTTCATATGTGATCTATTTTTTTATTTAGCATATAGCATATTTAATTATAATTTTGATACATAATTATTATCACAAGGTAAACGAGTGTGCATCAAGGATATATATATATATATATATATATATATATATATATATATATATATATATATATAACCTATTCATACACAAAAGAAGTTTTCTTAATAAAAAAATATAGCATGCAGTCGATTAGGACATAAACACAACAATCTTACAACACATTGCATGCATGCCCTCTACTATGGACATGCCCATATTAATTTTACATCTCTCATGTTAACTAAAATATATTCATATGGACTTATTCTATATTAGTTAGATTTAATTCTTAAGGCATAATTTTCCATGGTTAAAACCATGGTCTGCCTTTATATGCAATAATATTACTTAGTTGGGATCATTTTATTATTCTATACAAACACTCTTACATGTTTTACTTATTCAAAACCTTGTTTTCCATGTGTTGGGTGAATATTTTGTCATCTAGCTAACTGGTGACCAAAATAGTTGCTATCACAATAGCATAGGGAGATGGGTCATCCTAGTGTGTAGGTTTACTACATCAACAAGGGACAAATCTCTCCTCTCATCAAGGGGAGGTTCCCAATTAAATATGTAGAGGCTATATACTATATAAATAAGTAGAAAGTAAGACACAGGGGTGGGATAAACCATCCATCTCTCTTTTTTTAGAAATGATGCTAAAAAACAAAGGAGAAATCATGGGTGATTAGTGAAGGTACTTCTCTTCTTTTAGAAGTAACTTTCAGCCAAGAGCTAGATACCTTCCTAGAGAGTAGAAATCCTGGTAAAGCAACAGAAGGCACTCCTCTTCTTTCAGAAGTGCTTATTCTTGCAAATAGCAAGAATCTTTCTAGTAGGATAAGTAACAGGGTGCCAAGAGGGTGTAACAATCTAAGATGTATCACAAAGTCTCCACCTTGACTGCCCTAGAGGGAGATATGAAAGACAATGATGGCACAAAGTCATCCCAAGGTCTTTTACACAGAAACAAAAAAAACACACACTGAAGACAACTATGACAGTGTAAAGCCTAAAAGTAGTTAGCTTCAGGACACCTTCCTTATCACCTCCACTAGTTCTTCTTGTTAAATCAAATAAACAAGAATGCTTTTAGAAGATAGAACTAAGAACAATCTCTTAAAGTAGCATAAGTTATAATAGCACAAAATCTGTAAGTAACTTGTTTCCTCATTCAATCAAAGAAATATGAATTACAATTTGAGCTCAAAGTCTCAGTAATGCCTTTCAATTTGGGTATAGTTTCACTTATGGTAAGGGGAAGATCTCACTTTAAATTATATAAGAGATTGAATTATATAGAAGCTTGAGGGAGGCTTGGCACTTTTTCCCATAGAGTGACCCATTTGGTGCATTCAATGCCTTGGATGCACTTGGTCTCATCAAGAAGGGCCATGCTGGAGCAGGGTAGTTGCCTTAATTATGGCATGTTGATCCATCTCTAGTGCCTCCTCCTATGCTTGAATCTCTCATTCCATCACCTATTTAGCTGTGCAACTATCTATTCTACCTTTCTCTCACAGGGGACAAATAGATGGCACTTTCAATGTTTGCAGGCCCCTAATATTTACCTAGTGAACTAGTTCACCTACTGGAATTAACTCCTACTAAGTTTCCTTCTTTGTCTATTCCTTCTCTTGGTCATGGTCTTAGATTCTCTTGAATGCATTTAGGTCCATGCTTTAAGTCTACTAAATTCAATAGACACTTCATTGTGACAAATTTGATGTTTGCAGACCCGTCATTCTTCCCAACAACTCCCTCATGTCTTTCTCACTTTCCATACTCACTTTCCACTATGACACAGGTGAGGACATGTGGTAGCATCCATATCTTCTAAATAGGCTTATCAAAATAAGCTTTGAAACTTGTTATCAGCTAGAGGCATGGATGTACACACGTGACAACTTTCATTGCAATGGGATGGGACACATGGCAAGTTCCACACTTTGATGCTTCATCTAAAATTGTGTCTCAACATGTGACATTTGGCAGCATCTACTGCACTTTGAGGCTCAAACCTTTCCTAAAGGGAACTTGCCCTTTAGGGTCTTGAAAAGGGTCCACTTTCAAATGTCGAGTGTCCCTCCATGAAGGTGTCTACCCTTCAAGATATTCCAAGTGGCTTTCAAGTCTTTGATTTCTCTGATAGGCTATTGGTCCTTTATTTCCTTTAGACAAAATGTCTGAAGGAATTCCTTCAAACAATTTGTCTAAAGGAAATCCTTTCCTTGGCTTCATTCATGCCTCTGCATTATGAGTGCCCCCTTTTATGACATATGGCACCTTTTGCCACTTTTAACTAGAGACACGCAACATCTTCCACTAAAAATTACTAGTGACACATGACATCTTTTGATTTTGACACTTGGCATCATCCACCTTCTCGAACCTTTGTAAAACCATAAAAATGCTTGGGGCTCAGTCAGGCTCTCATAGATGATGACACTTGTCAGCCTCCACTGATCTCTACAAGGGACATGTGGCACGGTCTGAACACATTTCTTAGTCACATGGATGCAGACACTTGGCATGTTCCACTTCATTTAGTCACTCATCCCTAGGCCCACCATGGTGTTTGCTCGAAATAGTGAAGCTAAGGGAAGAGACTATAGATATTGACACTTAAAGGTCCCCAACAAGCTTCAAGAGGGACACATGGAAATATCTACCAATTCACAAAAACAAAGTTTAGTGGGGCTTGGCCATCGACACTTGGCAACATTCACTTGACTCTTTCTTTTACATGTGCTTCTTTTCTTAGCTGAGGTAGCCTTTGAACATTTGAACCTGGTGTGTTGAACCAATTAAATGTTGAACCCATTAAACTGATGAACCAAAATGGTTTAAGGTTTTACAGTTTAAGCTTTTGAGACTTGTTATGTGATTGGGGCCACAAAACCTTGAAATGGTCAAACTTTGAACCTCTATCAAAGTGCTTAGCTCTTGTTGACGATGTTGAACCTTTGAACCCATTAAACCCATTGAATTGAAAAAGTTTAAGGTTCAATGGTTCAATCTTTGTTTTGATGCTTGCCGATAGACCCTTTGAACTGATTGAACTTGCTAATCTTTTTACCAAAAAGTTGAGAAAATGATGAAATGAATGTTCAAAAAAAAAATTTGGAAAGGGGAGGGACAATTTTGGCCACGTAAGACCAAAATAGTCATATGTTGTTTGAAAAAGGAGAAGTCATTTTTTAGGGACAATAGTTGGCTCCAGTTGGGGAACTTCCTTTAGTTGGAAACTTGAAATAGCTAAGCAGAGTAGAAACTAGAATCTCCAATGCCTTGAAGTGTGCCATTGGGCTATAGAGTCATGCTACTAAAAAAGAAAGGATCCAAAAGAAATAAACAAAAAACACAAAGCAGAAAGCAGAAACAAAAACTATATAAATATACATATGTATAGGTGAACTTATCTAATACTTCAAGAATTGAAGTACTTTAGACTCTACTCATTGTGGGATAATGAAAGGGGATGACATCTTGGTAAACTAGTAGGAAACCATTTTACCCCCAGAAATGGTGATGAACAAATGGAGCTCTCCACCAGGAAACTAATTTTTTGCATCTTCCTCTTGGCTCTTTCTTTTTCTTGCCCCATGGTTAGACGTGGTCTTCAAGCTGATAACCATAACTCCTTACTCTCTTGGAAAAGGGCTCCTTTTGCTAATTTTGGAATATAGTAGTATTGTCCACCACCATAGCTTGATGTTCTACCAGTTTAGTCTAACACATATTTTGATTGTCAGCATTAGACCCCTAGCAAACCATCAGTTCAGCATCTCCTTTAGTGTGAAGGAGTTTGATCTCTTCATCCTGAGCAGTCTTCAATCTGAGCAATAGAGATCTACATCTAGAATGAGTGGAAGAATTGTTGTTATCAAACTCCAAGATCTAAGCATAATCAAAAGCTGATCTTTTATTTGATTTCTCTTCATCAGAGATGGAAGATCCTTCTTGATTTTTACTATGCACTACCAATTCTTTTGATGCCTAATTTAGATCAAATCATGGATTGCCAGTCATGGGACTTTGATTAGCTAAGACATGAGCATCCTTTGTGGTCAAGGAGTAATTACCCCTACCTGAAGGCTCAAATAGAATTTGAGCAATAGGGGCTGACATTTGGGTGACCATAATCTTTGCCTCAGATAGCTCCACACCTAGCTCTTCACCAATGTTTAACTACTTAGGATTGGATTACAGGGATTCAAACTCAGTCATTTGAATTTTGAATGTCTTGACATGATCAATCATGTTAAATGACTGAGATGGACTTGGAAGAGAGGATGGAATTCATCCTTTTGTTTTTTGGGAGGGGGAGGACTAATCTTTGAATTTGAAGTAAAAGGTGTAAAGATGTTTGATGTACTTACTTCTTTGGCAATCACTAGGTCCTTTGACTAGAAAGGAAGAGGGGTTCTCTACTTAGCAATTGAAATTGCTAGTTGGGGTCGCTCCTCTATCTTCTCTTTGTCGACTTGTTGGGCTGACTAATTTTCAAACCTAGTGAATATTACATATGATCCTTTGACTGCTTCACCTTCACTTCTAGGTTCATCCTAAAAATTTAGGAAACCATTATGAGAGTCACCAACTAATTCTTCTAGATCCTCCCTAAAGAGATTAATGCCATTTTCTTACTCAGGTTGGAAATAGGAAACATGTTCTATTTCTAGATATCCAACTACTAAGTTGGTTAGGGGTGCTTCAAGGGTAAGGTTCCTCTATGGGGGAGGAAGATGATTTGGTTACCCTGGACTTCTAGTAGTGTTTCCTTGATATGGCTAATTGGGGAATGTCCTCCTTGGTATATATTTATATAGAGGAGCAGAAGACATACCTTGTGCCATTTTCCTTTTCAAGGCTAGTAATTCATTTTCTAGCTTTTGTACTATTGGGTCAGTGGTGATGGTGGGTGAGTATTCAAAAGATGAAGAGGGATTACCTCTATTTGGGTCTCTCCTTATCTTTCTTGCCAAGATAAGGTCATCTTCTAGCTCAGTAGCCAAGTATTGAGCAGCCTCAAGGTCTATGTGTCTAGCACATCTCAACAAAAAACTCACCTCAGGCAGCTGTGAGTTGATGAAGAAGCACATGAGATTTTGAGGTGTCAGCTAGGTGATCATGGGAATCATGTGCCTCATATTATTAAACCTAGCAATAAAATCCCTCATAGGCTCATGGGGTTCCTTCTTCATTTGATTGAGTTGGGCCAGCAAAGCATGCACATCCTCTATAGGCTTGAACTTGGCTTCAAACTTGGATTTAAGTGTATCCCAGTCAGTCACTAATCTAGCTTGTAGATGGTAGAACCAATCTGTAATAACACCTTGTAGTGTTTTCATAAAAAGCTTGACTACCACATCTTCAAATTCCACCCCTATCACACCACAAGCTATGCTGAAGGTTGCAATGTGTTCATTAGGGTAAACTCTCCCATGTCCAAAGAATTTGGGGAAGTTCTTTCTTGAGTTGCACAGAAGTTTATGCAGGGGTGGAGTTAAATTGAGTGGGCCAAATGAGTTACCCCAAAGGCCTTAAATTGCCATGATTTAATTATCAAAAATAGGGATAACAAATCTAGGTGGAGTGGCTAGTTTGTAGAACAAAAATGGAAAAGGACTGGCCCTGCTTTAGCTTGAGGCTTGAGGCTTCAAACTGCAAACTCTTTCCCAACAGCTCTAGTTTGGTAGACTAGATAAAATAATAAAAGTGGAAGAAGATGGTAAGGCTATAATGATAATGGGTAAGACATGGAATAGAGTCACTAGAGTCTGTATAATGGATAAGGGAAGGAACTGCTTTAATCTAAAACATGAGGCTTTAGACTGCATGTTCATCCCCAATAGAGTTACCAAAAATTGTTAGGTGAATATTTTGTCGCCCAGCTAACTGGTGACCAAAATAGTTCCTATCACCATAGCATAGGGAGATGGGTCATCCTGGTGTGTAAGTTTACTACATCAATAGGGGATAAGTCTCTCCTCTCATCAAGGGGAGGTTCCTTATTAAATATGCAGAGGCTATATACTATATAAATAAGCAAAAAATAAGACACAGGGGTGGGATAAACCATCTATCTCTCTTTTTTTAGAGATGATGCTAACAAAGAGAGGAGAAATCCTAGGTGATTAGTGAAGGTACTTCTCTTCTTTCAAAAGTAACTTTCAGCCAAGAGCGAGATCCCTTCCTAGAGAGTAGAAATCCTGGTGAAGCAACAGAAGGCACTCCTCTTCTTTCAGAAGTGCTTATTCTTGCAAACAACAAGAATCTTTCTGGTAGGATAAGTAATAGGGTGCTAAGAGGGAACAACAATATAAGATGTAGCACAAGTATCCACCTTGACTTACCTATAGGAAGATACGAAAGACAATAAGGGCACAAAGTTGTCCCAAGGTCTTTTACATAGAAACAAAAAATAAAAACAGACATTGAAGACAACTATGATAGCACACAGTTTGAAAGTAGTTGGCTTTAGGACACCTTCCTTATCACCTCCACTAGTTCCACTTGTTAAATCAAATACACAAGAATGCTTTTATAAGATAGACATAAGAATAATCTCCTAAACTAGCACAAGCTATAACAACACAAATTCGACAAGTAACTTGCTTTCTCATTCAATCAAAAAAATATGAATTACAATCTGAGCTCAAAGTCTCAGTAATGCCTTTCAATTTAGGCAGAGTTTCACTTATAGAAAGGGGAAGATCTCCCTTCAAATGATAAAAGAGATTACATTATATAGAGGTCTGAGGGAGGCTTGGCACTTTTTCCCATGGAGTGACCCATTCGGTGCATTAAATACCTTAGATGCATTCTTGGTCTTGTCAGGAAGGGCCATGCTAGAGCAAGGTAATTGCCTTGACTGTGGCATATTGATTCATCTCTAGTGCCTCCTCCTAAGCTTGAATCTCTCATTCCATGACCTGCTTAGCTGCATAACTGTCTATTCTACCTTTATCTCATAGGGGACAAATAAATAGTGCTTTCAATGTTTGCAAGCCCCTAATATCTACCTGATGAACTACTTCACCTACTAGAATTAACTCTTACTGAGTTTCCCTCTTTGTCTCTTTCTTCTCTTGGTCTTGGCCTTAGAGTCTTTTCAATGCATTTAGGTCTACACTTTAAGTCTGCTAAAATCAATAGACACTTCATTGCAACAAATTTGACATTTGTGGGCCCGTCATTCTTCCTAGCAACTCTATCGTGTCTTTCTCACTTTCCACAATCACTTTCCATTGTGATGTAAGTGAGGACATGTGGTGGCATCCACAAATTCAAAATAAGCTTATCAAAATAAGCTTTGAAACTTGTTAGCAGATGGAGGTGCAGATGCAGACATGTGATAGCTTCTATTGTATTGAGATGGGACACATGGTGAGTTTCATGCTTTGAAACTTTTTCTAAAACTATGTCTTAGCACGTGACACTTGGTAGCATCCACTGCACTTTGAGACTCAAACCTTTCCCAAAGGGAACTTTCCCTTTAGGGTCTTGAAAAAGGTCCTCTTCTGAATGTCAAGTGTCCCTCCGCAAAGGTGTCTACCCTTTGAGATCTTCCAAGTGGCCTTTGGGTCTTTGATTTCTCTGGTGGGCTATTGGTCCTTTATTTCTTTCAAAAAATTGTTCAAAGGAATTCTTTATGACAATTTGTTTGAAGGAAATCCTTTCCTTGGCTTCATGCATGCCTCTACATTATGAGTGCCCCCTTTTATGACTCATGGCACCTTCCACCACTTTTAACTAGAGACACATGGAATCTTTCACTAAAACTTACCTGAGACACGTGGCATCTTCCATTGTTGACACTTGGTAGCATCTGCCTTCTCAAGCCTTTGTAAAACCATAGAAACACTTGGGGCTCAATCAGGCTCTCATGGAGGATGACACTTTTTATCCTCTACTGATCTCTTCAAGGGACACATGGCACGGTCTGAATACATTTGTTAGTCATGTGGATGCAGACACTTGGTGCATTCTGCTTCATTTAGTCACTCATCCCTGAGCCCACCACGGTCTTTGCTCAAAATAGTGAAGCTAAGGGAAGAGACTACGAATATTAAAACTTAGAGGCTCCCAAAAAGCTTCAAGATGGACATGTGGCAATATCTGCCAATTTATAGAAACAAATTTTAGTGGGGCTCAACCATCGACACTTTACAGCATCTACCTAACTCCTTTTGCACATGCTTCTTTTCTTAACTGAGGCAACCTTTGAACCTTTAAACCCAACACATTAAACTAATTGAATGTTGAACCCATTAAACTAATGAACCAAAATGGTTCAAGGTTTAACAATTTAAGCCTTTGAGACTTGTTAAGTGATCGGGGCCACAGAACCTTGAAACGGTCAAACATTGAACCTCTATTGAAGCGCTTAGCTCTTATTGATGATGTTGAACCTTTAAACCCATTGAATCAAAAAAGTTTAAGGTTCAATGGTTCAATCCTTGTTTTGATGCTTGCTGATGGACCCTTTGAACTGGTTGAACCTACTTCCTTTTACCAAAAATTTGAGAAAATGATGAAATTGAATGTTCAAAAAAAAATTTGGAAAAGGGAGGGACAATTTTGGCCACGTAGGACCAAAATAGTCATATGTTGTCTAAAAAATGAGGAGTCATTTTTCAGGGACAACACCATGACTGGACTATAATAAGACCATATATCTCTCATTCGCTCATACTTTTTAAAATCTTAATGGATATGTTATTTGATAAATTTTAAACATAGACACACATGATTAAGAGATGATAATTTTAGTTTCTATATATTTATTTAATATGTTTGTTTCATTACGTCATATGATTAATTTTTTTTTCTTATTGTATGTGGCCCTTGGTCTTGTATATTCTCAAATTATATGGACTCAACATGTCTTGTGTGTGTGGACCTCCGATTTCCATGTTTGTGTGACATTCACATGTCCCTTGTATTCAACCTTTGGGCCTTATGTGTGACATTTATACAAGTTTTCTATCACTATGTGACATATTACATGTCACATATATTTATCATTTGTGACTTTTGCAATGGCATTGTGTGATTTTTCCTACATTTTCACTAATTATATTATGGTTCCATGATACATTTCATGTATATACTACATATGTGATTCACATGATTAATATTTTTGATACTATACTCATAATATATCTACAATAATTTCATGTTTTTTAGATGCTTATTACTCTACTTCCATGATATATTAAATTATAATGATATAATTAAATATCCAAAGTTTTCATATGCTTCAATGTTACATCATTTGTATTTTAATACAATTCAAATATCCACATGCTATTTCATGATTACATATTTCACAAATACTCACACCTTTAATTTTGAGACAAGTTATTTTTAAGAAGTTTCCTTCATCTCAAAATGGGGGAATCATAATGGACTTATCTTCAAGCTTTCACAAGTAATACATTTCAGAATATATAGTTTATAATATTTAAAATCTAAATTTTAGGATTTTAGAGGCATTCGACTTACTTATACACTTCTATTATAGTTATTAAAGCACATATACACTTGGTTGAAGATAGTTACAAGGTTTAATATAGTTTTAAAAATATAAAATTAACATTTTATATAAGATAGGGGGCATGACATGCATTCATGTCCAAGATACTACTCTAAAATTTTGAGATTTATATTTTCCAATTTTCAAAATTTTAGGAATTTATAGTTTAGACCTAGATCTATATACAATAGTGTGATTCATATTTTGTAAGTGAACCATGTTTGAGCTTAGTTATTTTCCACATTTTATTTGAACATTAGTGAGACATGTACTAGCTTTAGGATTAAAATTTGAGCAATCAAATTCATGCAAACTATATAAAAAATGCCCAAATCTATAATCTATGATTAAAATTGAGAACCATTAGATAAAAATGATATAAAATGAATCATTCAATATATAATTATAATCTAAACATAAAGGTTCCCAATCAAGATTCAAATTAAAAGATAAGACTAAGTGATTATGGATTTATGGATTGCTTACAAGATAAACATAGATTATGGACAATATGATATTAGCTTGATCAAGACATTTTGATTACATGGATTCTAGGATTCATGGATTTATGATTGATTTGCTAATTCCTATCATGGAAGCTAATGTAGTTTTTAATTAGTTTGTCCATGGAGGGGTGGTGGATTTAAATAGAATAGAGATGGATAATAAAAAGGAATAAAAAATTCCTTATAAGTCTCTAGAATAGATTCTTCTTTAGAGGAAGGACTAATATAGAGAGGATTCTAGAATTGGAGAATTATATAATACATTTAGTGGGTAATAAATATTAGTAGGTGATTATATAGGTGATTAAGGACTAGGGATGTAGTAGAGCCTAGGGAGAGGCTAGGTTAGATTGATTTGTGGGTTAGGAATAAGGTTAGAATGATAAATCATAATGAATGGGTATGTTAGATAAATGACTATAAGGTGTGATATTAAATAATATTAGACAAAATTAGTGTCAACTAATATTAATATTAGTGAATATAAATAAAGTGAATGGATTTAGATTTATACATGTTCCCTTATTTACAAGGAATTAGAAGTGAATGAAGTGGAAGGATTAATGGTATTTAAAAGAAGAAATACATTCATGGGTGAAGGTTAGTAAATGATGTTAGTAGAACATGATGTCCCCTTAAGGGTACATGTGGGTAAGAAGGAGGTAGATGGACACTCAAAATAAGAAACAAGGGGTAGGATATGTGAAGATAAAATGGGTTGGGAGGTGAGCTGTGAGATAGATGATGAATAAGATGAAATCGATCTAAATATTGAGCTAAAAATTTATGACTCCCATGGAAAGGATAGATGCATAGGACATATGAATGATTGCGTCATGGTTATCATTACATCTCAAGGAGGAATCAATTGTAACATGATGATGATAAAAGGCCAAAATATTTTAATGTATCCCAACATAGGAAACATGAAAGGGATATTTTTAGGCTAGGATAAGACATTGAACTGATGAAATTGTTATCAAGTGTAGCTCAAGGTGGAAGTTGAGAGATATGATGAAGGAGATGAGAGAGAATAAACTATGTGATCAAGTGACCAAAAGATTAAGGGGAATAATTAGACTACAATGTATTGAATCAATGATCCATAATGTGATAATAGTGATGATGCACATATCAAAGACACATGTGATAGATCTAGATATAAATTTATGATCTTGATCATCCGCTAATTGAAGGAGGAAATCCTAAAAATTAAATTATGATTTGACCAATCAGCAATATGGGATGACTAATGGAAGGAAAGATGAATATTATGATTTTTCAAGGCTAATGAATAGAAGTATATGATCAATGAGAAGATTAGGGAGATGATTTTGGGGATGATAATTGATCAATAGAATGATTGATTAATGTTTGATATTATAGCTCAAGGATTTGGTTGATGTAAGACTTGAGTATGAGGAAGAAAATGATAGATGTGATGATGGGGAAAGAGGTGTGAGTGGCCAAGTTGACCTTTGACATGTTATGTGGGTAAGAATTTCATGTATAGTTTGAAAAGACCTTAGGCCAATGCATTTTATACTAGATGATAGAGGATACGATAGATTAGTGAAGCATGATGGCAATTATTGTTAGGCATGCTAGTTTTTAGATAAATTATGTGACTTAGATGAAGATAAAAGGATTAAGAGACATGATTGGATATTATATTAGTGGATTCGGATGATTAAATTGATAATGGAATTTATATGATTAGATGATTAATCAAGTGGTAAAGGATAGGATAAATGATGAGTGTGTATATGATTAATACATCATTGTTGTAATAAATCTCATCATTATATAATTAATATGATGTCAATATATCAATAGGTATTATTCCACATGATATAAGTATGGCCAAGAGGACATGGTGCCAAAGTGCATAAAAAGGGGCAAATAGTAAACTCTACATCATTGAGGGAACTTAAAACCATCATTATAACTTTTGGTGTCATCATATCATCCTCATGAATTATCCGATAGAAAAAAAGATACACTAAAAAAAACATAAGAAAATGAGACATATACATGATAAAGGACATGCAAACAAATCAAACAACAAACAAGTAACATACACAACTATCTATATGCAATGTCATTGTGTCTTGTCTAATGGCCTAAATTAGAGACATCAGGATGATTGATTAGGTGATGATTTGAACTAAGTTGGTCATGGTGATGATGATGTTATTTTGGATTAAGGATACGAACTTGGACAAATTATGGACCTAGAATAGAGTAGTGACTTGGATGAGGATAAGGATTTGGATAAGTATATGGATTTGGACTAGATGAAGGACTAGGATTAGGATAAGGTTACTGAAGATAATAGGATAAGTTGATTAGGATGATACAATGATTAGTATATAATAAAATTAAAGATGATAAGATGGCTAAGACATTAGATAGGATGACTGGGATATTTAGGACATAAGACAATATGACAAGATAAAATAACTTATATGGTTTTAGATTTTTTAGATTTTATAATTTTAAGGTTTTTTTAACATATTTCAATTTTTAGGTATTTTTGGAATATGTATGTATGATATAAAAATGGGGATACTAACAATAGGAATATTAATCCTAAAAATCTTGATGGGGATGGATGGAATAATATATGATATTACAAAAGGTTGTGGGTGATGTTGAAAAGGGGATAGTGGCAAAAAAAGAATGGACATAGGGATCACTAATGACCACATTGTGAGGGAACCAAATATATATTTTCTTGAGTATACATTATAAGATATGATAAAATGATTCCAAAACATTGCTCAAGGCATCTTTCACTCCATTACAAAGGTCAAGACTAGAAAAAAGGATGGACATAATAGGATGCAATATGTAGATAATGGGTACGATAAATAGAACAAGGGAGATGATAGACAATGATGATGTGGATAGATATTATTTGGATAGATTTTTCCCCAAAGTTTTGAGGGACAATGTAGACAATAGTTTATCTTACCATGATGCTGAAAACTATTTTTCACCATGGTACTTGCCTAAGGTGCAAGAAGACTAGTTTTCACCATTAGATGAATGATTTTTAATTTCATAATTTTTAACTTAATTTTATTTTTTGATTTTTTTTTGACTTTTTTAATTCTGTAATGACATCTAAAATTTTTAGAGGTGGGTGAGATGTAAGATGTAGAATTTGTTTTATCTTAAACCAACACCTATTCTAGATAGATGTGATGATACAACCATGTTTTCACTACTAGATGTATTGATGTCCTTATGATCTTTGATGATTATTAATTGAGACCCCTCCAAAGATCTAAAATTGGTGTCTTCATAACCCCTATAAGAGATAATTTTTCCTAGATTTGTGAGGTGTGGAATGGATTTATTTAGGGTTTGGATTTGATGGTGAAGAATAAGACTTGATTAGATGAAAAGATCATAAGAAGGTGTGAGGGGTGATTGGTAAGTGGGAATAACAATCACACACATAATTAGGGATGATGGGAATTTTATGTTTAATTAGTGTCATATGAAAAAATTATTTATTAGATCCAAGACACTTTGTCTTTATAATTCATCTTTAATCTAATTATTTAAAGGATTTTCAGTCTTCTTGATACTTCTTTTAACATTATTTTGATTTCCAAACTTGATTTTAACTTGATTATCCCTTAGTTCTTGATTTTTGGCTTCACAAGAGGAGATTTATGTTTGAATTGATAGATGATGATTATTCTTCATTTGATGGTCCTCTAGTGCTTCTAAAAGGGTTTTACTATGGGAACTCACTTTTTGATTAGGTTGATGATTTGAATTTTCTTAATTTTAACTTGTTGGATCAAAGATGATTTTATCATCATGTATGAATTTTTAAATATGGTATTAGAAATATATATATATATATATATATATATATATATATATATATATATGGCACATATTATGTTTCTTGAGGAAGGGTAAAATTATGTATGTTGTTATTTGTCCCTATGGATGGAGGTGATTAAATGATCATTGACAGGAAAAAAATGATCTATGATGGATGAAGGTAGTGGAGATGGTATGATGATGTAAATTATTGGTGATGGGGAAACATGGTTTTCATAGGGGTTTCTAGGAGACCCAATTTTGTCATCAAATAAAATCTCCTTAAGATTATAAAAAAGATCACTACGGCTACATGCATTTAATGAAAGATTAGATCCACTCTAAAAGTCTTAGATAAATAGACCCTATAAAGACTTTGTTATGACTTCATCATCCTAATTAGGATCAAAATATATGCCTGGTGATTGATTTCCATCTAAATTAGAGGTATCTTAAAAAGTGTAGGCATAGTAATCATCTATTGTAACATCTATGAGGGATGATAGTTCCTACGAGGAAAATGATTTAGATAGTAATGTTGAACATGATCCTGATGCAAAAAATACTTGTATCGACTTTGATATTTACTCTAATAAGGGTGTAAATGACATCAATGAGGAGATGCTTCTAATGAAATATTATTTTTCTATAATTGATCTCTCAACAAGAGTTTTTTGATGTGATGATAGGGAGATAATGGATTTAATAAATATATGTTTATGAAATATGGACTTATGAGAAATGAGAGGAATAGATTCATGGGGAATAGACTCATCTTTAATGGAGGATTTATCAAAGATGGGGGGATAATGTAAGATAGATGTGGTGTCTTGACCTTTAATTATAAATACAAAGGCTTGATCATGATCAAGAATGGAATCATGGCATACTTCTTCTTATTCACCCATGGATGTAGAATTATTTGATTCATTCTCTATTTCTATTTCACCAGGGTCAATGAAGTCTTAGACATAATTTTGGAAATTATTATATTGATTAATGGTGTACCCTAGGTTTTATGATATATATAGTAATGGTTTGATTTATACCAAGAGGTCTTAGGCTTGATGGGATTAATATGTCTTATGGGTAGATAAACCATCATGTCATTAGTAAGAAGCTAGTGTAAGAGGGCTTATAGGTATATAATAAGATGAGTATATATTATCTCTTCACTTCATGACCTAGATGGGGAAATATTAGACTTTATATCAGGTGGTTGTTGATGTGAGTTGATGGGTGTATTAGTAGCAGATGAGGTATCCAATATATTAATCCCTTTGTTTATAGAGGAAGGGGTAGATAACTAGCTATGAATGGTGGATGGGGGATTTGAATGGGATTGGGTAGTGTGAGGACTATGAGTTGATTGATGTGGATGAGTGTGGACTAGAGGTAATATTTGGTGGATAGGGTTAAAGTATTTATGACTTGGTGTGCTCATGTTAAGGAGATATTAAAGGATCACATCCCTATTAGAAATGAGGCATTGCTTAATCATTTTTTTGGCCAAATCTATTTTGGATGCCATGGATGAAAAAAATAGAAAATATGGATGATGTAGTTCACCAAACCCAATAAATAGGTGTTAGGGATTTAATGTAAATATTAAGGGATGAATATGGGATGTGTGTATAAAATTTAGACAAAGGATTTCTTTAATCTTATTTCAAGTTTGACTAGTTGATATGAGATATTGGATGTGATAAGATAATATTTAAGTTGACTAATTTAATATGAGAGCTAGATTTTGATGATTTTGATTGGATTTGACTATGCAAGCTATGACATGCTATAATATTTGATTATTATGGGATAACCTAGCCCAAGAGATTGATTTTGACTAGGGATTGATTAGATTAATACTAGCTTAAGACTAAGATGATTGACTTAAATAGGATGAGATGATTGGATTAATAAGATGATGGCATTTTATTATGAGTCAAACTTGAATAGAAACTAGTCAGCTAATAATGAGGACCATGATGAAAATATTTGTTCACTAATGTGGATGAGGACCAAATTATGACTACATACTTTACAATATGACTAGGGAGATGATGAGGTAGAATAAGATTGGGATAGGTTGATGATATGGATGATAAAGAAGGGACTAATTAAGTCATGGTGATGTGTGATTCGTTATGGATAAGGTGGACATAGTCTTATGAGACTAGGGATGATAAATGTTAAGATGAAGTCACTAAATACAAAGTTAGAATATGATAACATGTGATAGATAAATGAGATGACTTGATTAGGATATGTATTTTATGTGGGTATGACTAGTGATAGATGGATGAGATTATAGTAGGATGTGAATATGATGAGAGTGGTTATGACACAAGATTAAATATGATACAAGTTTAAAAGTATTACACAAATGTATGAATAAAATATGTACAAGTGAATGATATAATGATAATACAATGATATACAATATGATATGTGAAAGCGACCTATATAGTAATGTAAAAGTTTGGGTAAAATGCTGACTTGTCTCACAAACAAAATTGGTCTAACATAACACTCACCAAATAAATAAAACAACAAACCTAAAATTAGTAAACTTATTAGGAATGTAACTTGATGACTACATCATGTAACAGCTTCACAGGTGAGGTTGTAGGTTGAAAACACATTACAAAATCTTCTAAACCCTCTCAACCCCATTTAAACATGAAAATCACTTGGGAGTTGATACTGACTCAAGGAATAAGTCACATGTTACAGTTGATGGTCCTATGTTATGTTGAATGTGCTCTCTAAGGACATACCTAATAAAAATAAGGTATGTTTGGCCTAAATCCATACAAGGTGTTTTTGAATGCATGGTTTAGATAATTAATTCTTACCCTTTGTAAATGACCTATATGGGGTCAACTAATTAGCCTAATAAAAACTTTCCTTGATATTTAAGCTCTAATGGAACATAGAGTGTGGATTAATGCATGTTGGTGAAATCTATGGTCATAATCCCCCTAGGAATATGTCAAGAGCATGGGGATCACTCATCACGTTTCCCATAAATATGAAAAATTGGAGGGCTTATTAGGTGTTATTCATCGAACAATACTCACCACTAGGATGTAGGGAGGAGAGGATACACCACTATAGCCCTCGAGTGACACATAGGTGATTAAAAATATTTATTAACAATATATTTTTCAAAAATACCAAAATATCTTTGAAAATCAACCTAAAAAATAAGAATTTAGTAGTATCAATTTAGAAATCTCAGAGGACAACATGTAAGACAAGACATTCAAAAAAAATATGACCTATAAGAGAAGATGTTAGAAATCCTAAATTCCCACTAGTTTTACCCCTGTAAAAACATAATGTTAGTCCATAAAGCCTTTAAAAAATCCTTGAAAAAAAATCATGATTTTACACTATAGCATTTTTGGATGAGGCGCTACAATTGCGAATTTAGGGGTGACAACACCCAACAGGGTCAAGGGAATGTGTCCTAGATGATAAATATAATTTAGGACTTGAAGAACCCTTCAATTGAGTAAAAATTCAATAAAAAAGATTATAAAAGTGTACTCAAGAAATGATAAATTGAAGGCAAAAAATGAATTTAAAATTTCTACTAAATTGATCAAAACTATATATACATAATCAATTAGAAGCAAAATCACTTTCAAAGAAGTAAACCATAATTGATAGGTAAAAAAACAACTTAGTATATGCAATTTTGTAGATAGTTAGGTTGACAATAATCATGCAATTAGGCAAACCCACCTATGGTCGATGTAATATTGCATGTCAAAATCAATACTACAACTTTTGAGATGTAGTTTTACAACTTACGGGAAAATAAAATAATTCTAATATCAAAATAGAAAATATTTAAAAAGTAATAAAAATATTTATAAAATGCTCAAAATATTCACAAACGATTAAAATAAGACATTTGATTCTAATTAGATAAATATATTTATTAAATTTTCTAAGTCAAAACTGACTATAAGCATTCAAAAGTGGCTTTTAGAATCAATAATACCTTTTGTGAGATGTGGTATTTTAGGGAATTAAATAATATATAAAAAATACTTAGAGAGATACTAAGACTATTTTTGAAATAAAAACTATACGTTATCTATAGAAAAATAAGTGTATATGATTAGATAATATAAAATAGAATGACAACAACTTTTATTTTATTTATCTACAAAATTGACTTTGTAAGCTAAAAAATCACACTTCAAATTCAAAATCACCTCTTTAAATAGGAGGTATTGCATCAAATAGTCAAAAGAGGGTTTTTTTTATGGATGTTTGATGTTTTCTAAGAAGAACCTCCTGTTTACTTGTAATCACAACACACTTAGAGTGAATAAAACTATTAGAAATTAAAAAAAACAAGCTTAACTTAGTGATTTTATGTTTGAGTCAAAAGTGCATGTCTTGGGGGAAAACTACATTTATGAATCAAAACTACATATTTTGATAATAAATTTTTAAAAAGATAAAAAACTACCAAAAAAAGGTTAGAAAATTAGTAGTTAATGTTGGTAGTTAATCAATACTGTATATGGGATGTACAAACTACCTCTACAAAACTGCAAGTTGCAAAGTAATACCATCATTTTCTTAGAGAATGAGAATTTTGAATTTTTGAGTCATAATCCACTTTAATTTGACCTAAAACCACAAGAAAACACACTCAAAGCACACAATCTCATCCCAAGTGGAGGGCTCCCATTGTGGTTGTTGAATGTGAGATGATAAATTTGAGCAATGGGATTTGATTGTGCAAAGTATATCAAAAATGCCAAAATCTATAATCTACCATTATAATTGATTAACTTTAGATTAAAATTCTATAAAATGATACATTCAAAACAACATTCTAATCTAAATGTAGATTTTCTCGATCAAGATTCAAACAAAAATAAAAGACTAAGTGATTATGGATTTATGTGTTGCTTAAAAATTAGACTAAGATTATGGACAACATGATAGTATCTTGTTCAAGAGACATGGATTTAATGGATTCATGGATTTGTGATTGATTGTTCATTTATATCAAGGAATATCATGTAGTTAATAAATCATTTGGCCATGGAAGGGTGATGGATTTTAATAGAGGAGAGATGGAGAACAAAAAATAATTAGAAAACTCCTTAGAAGCCTCTAGAATATATACTTATATAGAGGAAGGGATAAAATAAAGAGGATTTTAGAATTGGAGAATTTTATAATCCATTAGTCGATAAGAAATATTAGTATGTGATTAAATAGGTGATTAGATGGGTGATTGGAATAAGGATATACGAGATC
Organism: Torreya grandis; assembly: GCA_037957365.1. Taxonomy (NCBI): domain Eukaryota; kingdom Viridiplantae; phylum Streptophyta; class Pinopsida; order Cupressales; family Taxaceae; genus Torreya; species Torreya grandis. Next base: position 1,096,742 of record JARHVA010005299.1, read on the forward strand.
CAAGTGATACTCTAGGGTAGGTGGGTTTGGAATTTAATATTCAAATATAATGGATAAGTGGGATTAGTTCGTGGATAATAGGGAATTAGGTGAATTAATTGATTTTTGGGGTAGTAATTGTCAAGCACAGGATATACTGAGAGGGGGGGTGAATCAGTATATCATATATCTTATAAAACATACCCTTAACTAAAATCCACTTAATCAAACATTCAAGATATGAAATAAAAATCAAACAATAAACACCACACAAGATAGAGAGAGACACTAGATATAATGTGGAAAACCAATGTGGGAAAAACCATGGAAAACAATCTCAAGTATATGAATGACCACCAACCCAAACAATATTTTCAAGCACCAAATTGTAAGAGCACCAACCCCTTTGCTGAGCACCAATCCAAAAACTATTTGTGAGCACAAACCCATAGGAGCACCAACCCCTTTGTTGAGCACCAACCTATCAACAATTCATGAGCACCAACCCACAGGAGCACCAACACCCTTGCTGAGCACTAACCCAACAAAAATTCTTGAGCACCAACCCATAGGAGCACCAACCCCTTTGTTAATCACCAACCCAGTAATAATTCATGAGCACCAACCCACAGTAGCACCAACCCATTTATTGAGCATGAACCTAGCAACAATTCATGAACACGAACCCACAGGAATGCCAACCCCTTTGTCAAGCACCAACCTAGCAACAATTTGTGAGTACCAACCCATAAGAGCACCAACCCCTTTGTGTATACCACACACCTATCTCTCAATGTTTTTATCTCAACAAATGATAGTTTAATACAACATCTCTTTCCTCTCTCTCACCTTTTCTCTTCTAAACTAGATATAACAAATACAAATCATATTCATCTCTCACAATTTCTCTTCTAAGCTAGATATTACAATATCAAATCAACCTCTCTCACATATATTACAAATGGCTTCTCAAGCCTTTATTTATAGCCTTCCAAATGACCTTTGGCCTTCCCCCTTTGTGACCATTCAATCCTCATGGAAAATGGTGCCAAACTTGTATGACCCTTCATATTTTTGCCTTCGTAAAGTCATGTGGTGACCCGTCATGACCAAAAACGTCCTTCCCACTTTTGTCCTTATCTTGGTGACTTTTCATATTCCTCAAAGTGTCCCTTTATGAGAAATTGTGACCTTCCTCTTTTGTCTTCACTTGGTGACTCTTGGAACTCCCCAAGATGACTCTTCATGGGAAAATGCATCCCATCCTTCTTTTGTCTTTACCCCATGACTCTTTGACTTCTCCATGGGCCCTTCTTTTGTCTCATATGCAACAAAAATATATTCATTAATATTAAATAAATATTAACTCACATTAGCCAAGATATATCTATTACAAACAACATTAAATGCAATGGGGCCTTTATCACCAATAATACTAGACCTTTGACATCAACGACAATATTTCTAATAATCTCCCCCTTTGTCATTGATGGCAACCTCATTCTTAATACTAGAACATCCTGTCACCTACACATATTGTCATCTAAAAACATATAGTAACTCCCCCTTACTATAGCAACTTGTACCTATTCTCTATACCTATTTTTACACATGTACCTATACCTGTTATTTTCCCCCTTTGACATCAATGGAAAAGAACCTATCTGGAGCTAAAACTTAGTTCCCCCTCAACTAATGCTAAACATCAATGGCAAGAAGTAAAATAAATTACTCCCAACTCCTCTTGCAGATCTTTGAATGTGTCCTTTGATTGTGCCTTTGAGAAGATATTTGATAATGCATATAAATCTTTACCTATCTTTTGAGAATCTACAATCAACTCATTTGAATATTTTCTTCTAACCTCACAAATTTTTGCATGAAACTTTATTGTATATCCCTGATCACATATTTGACTAACACTCAATAGATTATGCTTAATACCTTTTTCATACAAAACATTCTTAGTCTTGGTTCTATCATAATCCAAACTCAAAATAGCTTTTCTAGCTATATTGGCAGTGGTTTTATCTCCAAATCTCACTGTGCCACCATTGATCTACTTTACTGTTATCTCTTGTCATATGCCTCAAACATCCACTATCAAAGAGCCAAGGCTGATCTTTATTTCTTAGATGCAAAGCTATTTGCACCAACATATAATCTTCAGGTTGTTTCTTCTTCCATGAACATGTTTGAACCTTCTTCTTGATGAATGGAGCTTTGAAACTCTGATCCTTCTTCATTGAATCTGCATGAGTATTCTTTTCCTTTTTTCCAAAATTGTTAGCTCTTTTTCAACATTCTAATTTCTTATGGCCATAATCATTTGAAACACTGCATATGCAAGAATCATTCTAATAGCCTCAAACCATAATACTGATGCAAAATTTTCATCAAAAATCTATTCCCTCAAAATATATAAAAATTAATCTACCAACTCACCTTCTTGTCATGCAACATAGCCAAGACCTAATAGCATCTACCATGCTTCAATTTTTCTTAAAAGTGTCTCCTTGAAGCCTGTAAGAGACACCCCACACAAAAGGGTCATAGAAATAAATCTCAGGAGATTCCCACATCTCCTCTATTTCTTCCTTGATCTTCTTGTGTTTTTATTTTAGAATCCATTTAATCATGTCTAATTGACTTACTAACCTCAAAATTTATGTTGTTTTTCATCTTCTCAACTTTTACAACTATCTTATCCTGACAAAGCTCATGCTCAAATGTAAAAAAATATTCTGCACAATCCTTCTTATCTGATTCTTTATCTACTAAAGTAATTCATTTTCACTCTTAAACTCAACTGAATCAACCTTTACTATTTTAGGTCTCCAAACCTTAGTTTGACTCTTCTCATATCTTTTAGAGGCTCTATAACCTTTGACATTCTTTGAATATCTTGTTACTTTATTTTGACATAATTTAGCAATATGGCCAACCTTATGACAAAAAAAGCAAACAATATTTCTCATACCTTTTTCTTGAATGTGACTAAGATCTCCCTTTGACTGATTGCTTCTCCTCATATAGTCTCTTGCCCTATGACCAACATGATGACAAACAAAACAATGGCCATGAAAAGAATTCGAAAACTTAAAAGAATTGGGCTGCCTAATTGGCTTCTTTGATTTTCCTTCAAAACCTGCATCCTTCTTTCCTTGGACTAATATTTCATGATCTTTCTCAACCTTGACTATAAGCTTCTCATGATTATACTTTAAAGAACCTAACTCAACCTTCAACTAATTACACTCTTCTTTTTTTGATGTTAAAATTGAATTTTCAACCTCTAACTGATTCTTAAGATCCTAAATAAATATCTTATTTTCTTTTAATTCTATAGCCAACTTAGAATCCAAGATACACACCTATTCTTTAAGAACTTCAACCATAGATTTCAACTCTTGATTCTTCTTCTTTAGCTGCTTAGCCATCTTTTGCTTTTCTTTGATCTACCTTCAAGTTGTTAAACCCTTTCTGAAGGAACTTGCTCTGACACCAATTGTTAAGCATAGGATATACTGAGAGGGGGGGTGAATCAGTATATCATATATCTTATAAAACATACCCTTAACTAAAATCCACTTAATAAAAAATTCAAGATATGCAATAAAACTCAAACAATAAACACCACACAAGATAGAGAGAGACACTAGATATAATGTGGAAACCTAATATGGGAAAAACCATGGAGAATAATCTCAAGTATATGAATGAGCACCAACCTAAACAATATTAGCAAGCACCAACTTGAAGGAGCACCAACCCCTTTGTTAAGCACAAACCCAATAACTATTCATGAACACCAACCCATAGGAGCACCAACCCCTTTGCTGAGCACCAACCCAACAACAATTCATGAGCACCAACCCAGAGGAGCACCAAGCCCTTTGTTGAGCACCAACCTAGCAACAATTTGTGAGTACCAACCCACAGGAGCACAAAATCCTTTATGTATACCACACACCTATCTCTGAATGTTGCTATCTCAACAAATGATAGTTTAATACAACATCTCTTTCCTCTCTCTCACCTTTGCTCTTCTAAGCTAGGTATAACAAATACAAATCATATTCATCTCTCACAATTGTTCTTCTAAGCTAGATATTACAATATCAAATCAACCTCTCTCACATATATTAAAAATGGCTTCTCAAGCCTTTATTTATAGCTTTCCAAATGACCTTTGCCCTTTCCTCTTTGTGACCCTTCAATCCTCATGGAAAATGGTGCCAAACTTGTATGACCCTTCATATTCTTGCCTTTGAAAAGTCATGTGGTGACCCTTCATGACCAAAAACATCCTTCCCACTTTTGTTCTTATCTTGGTGACTTTTTGTATTCCTCAAAGTGTCCCTTCTTGATAAATTGTGCCCTTCCTCTTTTGTCTTCACTTGGTGACTCCTGTAATTCCCCAAGATGACTCTTCATGGGAAAATGCATCCCATCCTTCTTTTGTCTTTACCCTGTGACTCTTTGACTTCTCCATGGGCCCTTCTTTTGTCTCATATGAAACTAAAAATATATTCATTAATATTAAATAAATATTAACTCACATTAGCCAAGATATATGTATTATAAACAACATTAAATGCAATGGGGCCTTTATCACCAATAATGTTAGACCTTTGACATCAATGACAATATTTCCAACAGGAATTAGGTTAGCATCATGAATAATAATGAAGGATGATGTTAGATAAATGACTAAAGTGGGTTATATTAATTAATATTCGAAAAAAATAGTGTTAATTAATATTATTAATGATGATAAATAGAGAAAGCAAATTCATATGTATACACTAGTTACCACCTCTTTTCTTCACTTCAACAAGTGAGCCACATTTGATCTTAATGATATTCCATGCCTTGGTTGCAATTTAGTGAACTAATTTGTTAGTTACCACCTATTAAAAGGTATTACATATTACTTTATGAGGGTTGGCAAAAATAATAATTCCAACTTAATCACTTTCACTAATTATTTGAATTGATAATTTATCACTCTCAATTATCGAAAGGTTCAACACTTTTACAAATGACTCAACAAGGGTCATTCACATCTCTATGATAAAGAGAAAGTCTATAAACACATTAAGATATCACATTTCATTTAATATATTAATTTTTATACATCACTAGAATAAAGGTGAGGGCTAAGGGGAGGGGGGATGCAGACACTAAAATTTAATCAATAAATTCTTGATAATGATTGTACTTGACATCTTTACCTTACTTGGTCAATTCACCATTATGATAACCCAAAATCTCTAAGAAATTATTCAAAGTATCATAATTACTATGCATATCTCCTATACCTCCATGTTTTATCTTTATTCATATGTATTCAACCTATAATTCTCTGTCACTTTAGTTTTAGAAGCCTTTATTCCTACTGGATAAGAGTATAATAGACATTTTTTTGACACACTACAACCTTGTCCATAGTGATCTAATAGTCATCCTTTCAAAATTACATTGTTTATAATGTCTTTCACACATAACCAATAGCTCATTTATCATAAATTTTTGACATATTCTCCTATAAAAGTACATTAAATGTCATATTTGAACCTCACTAGCTATCATTAAAAAAATAATCTATTTTATGATTTCAAAAGCATATATCTTCTAATTAAATATTTTTATTGAATGTTTAATACAGTACCACAATCCTTGGACAAGTCTATAAATGTTATTATTTTAGGTTAAGGGAAATTTATTTCAAGCATTTTAATCAAAACATTAATAATTTCATTCATATGATCTTAAATAAAGCGAGAACTAAATCAACTTGAAGTCTTCAAGATATTTAGGCAAAACTCAATCAACAAGGGATTTTCTAAGGATGTCTAAACCATTCCTGCATCCATTGTTCCCACCCCCTCTCCCCTTTGCATATAAATTATATTGTGTGCTTATGAATGACTAGGGAATTTATTTTATAATTATTATATGAATCAAATCAATCCCTTCACATAAACATGTCACCTATAGACACATGAACATGCCCAATTTTTAAGTCCATCACATAGTATTCTTGGACAAAGTTGTGTTAGAAATTTATAGTGCTCATAGTATTAATGTGTGGTAAATAACACTTATTAGTGTGATATATATATATATATATCACACTAATATGTGTTATTTACCACACATTAATACTATATATATATATATATATATATATATATATATATATATATATATATATATATTAATGTGTGGTAAATAACAAAATAACACATATTAGTGATATATATATATATATATATATATATATATATATATATATATATATATATATGTAGTAATTATAATTTTTATACCCATGACTATTACCGAGTTATTTATTATTCAACATCCCTATTTATTAGGAGATTGTTTATCTATCTCAATGGATATATAATAGTTATCATATTGTTCATATATTATGTTGAAGAAAATTATTATTATTTTGTGTCTTCATTTGTTGTATAAGTATTTTTATGTTAAAATATAAACCATATTTATTATCTAGTATCATAGCAATAAATTTCTATAAAAATGTTATGCTAGTTTATAGAGGGGCAGCTCTATTTTATTTCCCCAAATAATGGAAAGTTCAAAATGAGATGATTTTTTTCATTTTTTTCTATGGATAGGTCTCATCATGATTTATGTCCTCCAAATATATTGTACAACCTATATGGTTATTACTCATCATCAACCATCCACTATATACTACTGGTACTTTTCCCTCTTCACCACACCATATGTAGTTTCTAATCCAAATATCCACCTCAGATCTCCACAAGCCAACCTCATTCTAACATAATCAACCATTATTAATAAATTACTTAGCCACCACTCCCTAGATAAAACATCATTTTAGTTTTTTAAGTGTCATTTTATAGTTTTAAGTATTAATTAGTATTTATAGATTATTTTTATGTCCTTTATCTATGTTAAGTCATTAGGTGTCAAGTCATGTTTTAGTCAATTTAATTTTTAATTATATTTTGTAACTATATTAAAAATTAAATATAATTCAAAATTAAATTATTCATGAGTCACTATTATTAATAGTCTAATGTTTTGTTAGCACTTGGTCTTATAATGTTTGTGTTTCATAAACTTGTTATAATTTTAGTATCAGGTCAAATAATTTTTCTATTTCAACATTACTTATTAAGTAGTCCCAAATTTATATTTGATCAAAATGTCATGTTTTTTTTCATTTCAACCAATATTTAATTTGTTTTTCTTATTAGGCTTTAAAAATAGTTTATTTTCACTATTTTCAAAAGTAAGAGTCTACATGTCTTTTATTATTGTGAAGAGTCAAGTTAAATTGAAAAAACTAGAATTGTAAAAGTAAATGTCATTAAATATTTTTTTGTCAATAGCGTTATAAAAAATCTAATAATAAAAGAGTTAGATAATTAAAAAAAATTGCCTCAAAATGCATTTTTGGTGGAACCCAACGTCTGAATTAAGGAGGGGGGCATTATACAAATGATCATGAAGGGAAAATTTTGCTAAACAAGTATTTTCCAATAGGAAAAGGGAGGCAATAGATGAAGGATAATTTTTACACCTCTCCTTAGTCATCAACAATGAGGCCACATGAAATTATGGTTGCATTTTTCAGTTATGCATTTATTTTTCTATTGTGTTGTAATAACAACAAATGTTATATTTATGTTTAAATTTTTAACAAGTGAGTTAAAATTACTTTATATCTTAATCTAATGTGGGATAGTGAAGAGAGTTGTTAAAATTAATACACATCAGAATGTGGTTAGTGGTAATCCACTTGCAAAACCATCATATTATGATTATTGGTAAACCACTTGAAAAACATCCCTTTTTGGTTATTGGTAAGGTATGTGCAAAATCATAATTATGGTTTATGTTTGACCTAAGAAAGCCACCAAATCATGAGCATGGGTGTAGATATGGGATTAATTTTTCCCATGTTCACATTAATGGGGTGTATGCTATTAATTAATGATGTTAACTCTAAGGGGGTGAATGTTATAAATTTATAGTGTTCTCATTGTTAATGTGTGTAAAATAACAATTATTATTTTGATATACATATATAGGTTAGTAGATTGATTTGTTATACCTATGACTTACTAGGTTATTTTTTATTTATCGTCCTTATTTATTAGGAGGGATTCTGGTGATATAATATCCATTGCATTGTTCACATATTATCCTAAAGAAAATTATTATTATTTTGGGTCTTCATTCATTGTTTAAGTGTTTTATTAGAGTATTTTTCTATTCAAATATATTATAGATTTATTAGACTATAGTTGTAAACATCAATGCATTATGACCTTGTCCACCTTCTACATCCTTTCCCCATTATACATTGGATTTTTTTTTATGATTCATTTGTGTATAAGGTTATTTAAATTACTCACAACTAACAAATTTTTTATACAACCTAAATCAAGATTTTTACAAGAATAATTCTCTAATCTTTATATAATTTCTAATTTTAGTAATTTATAACTTATTTAGATTTTGTATATCTATGTATTTATTTTATTGTATGTTACATAAATTCTTATATAATATTTATGTATTTTACATTTCCAATTAGATTTAATTTTAATTAATTATTAATTATAGTGTAAACAAACACACACATGCACACGCACGTATGCACGTGTGTGCACGCACGCGCGCGCGCACACACACACACACACATGATCATGATTATGAGTATAATTATAAATACAAAAATTAATAGTGGTACAATAGTGAATATTATACTGAGGAGGAAAATAAACACACAAATTTATAAATTGAAAAATTAAATTCCTCTATTAATCAGTTGCATTCCTATGTTCATAAATAAAAATAAAAAGAACATAATAGTAGTGAATATCTTCTTTCAATTAATCTCTCATAGGGATCCAAATGTGAACACTCAATCATTAACACACCTTTTCTTACCTTTTAAACTTATTTTTTTGCCACACCACATTAATCAATATAAAATGCAAAACCATAAACCTTGCATATAAATTCAAAAATAATGTCAATGAGTAGTATATTCCTTCTCTTTATCTAGAAAGGGTAGATAATGTGATATTTTTCATTCTCATATAGACATGTATAATGATATAAAATTTGTGATAATTTTTTTTCTCCCTTAGAAGTGTTAAAAAAACTTTTAACCTATTTTGATATATGAAATCATGTAAATTAATGTTATGTAATGTATTATCTAAAAAAAAGTGATACAAATGCTTTAGATTAACAATGTGATGATGATATAATATTAAGAAAATATTATCAAATAAGTCATACCATATCCATATAATGTGATTCTCATGATAACATCACTTGTGATATCTCTAGCTCCTCTCAGAATCTAATGAGATACAATGTGATATTATTTCTTTTATAAAATCTTAATTTGATAAGAATACTATGATTAACAATGATTATAAATTATCTACTAATTTTTTATATAATGTAAATATGTGTATTAATATTAGTTATGATTTGCTCATACCAATGTTTAATGTAAATTGTATATTATAACCCATGAGTGAACCTTTCCAAAAAACTTCTATCCATACTAGTCATATTTTGTCCATGATTCGTGTTATTGGTGACCTTCAAAAATAAATTCTATATCTCACTTTGAAAACTAGATCATTTTGTGCTAATACAAAAGATAGCAGTATTTTAGGAATACCCCTTACACAAGCTATATTTAACTATTTGTATATGAAGGGGTTTTTTATGCCTATCCTCTCATTCATTTATGTTCGAGGATATTCTTTTATTCATTTACATAAATATAAAATTTATTTTGGAAAATATGGTAGTGTTGGTCACATTATACTAAAATATTTTCATATAAGCCTAACAAGAGATGCCTCACTTTGGTTTTATAGTCTACCTAGTATCTCCTTACCTAATTTCAAAAGATTAGAGGATGTGTTCTTATCAAATTATCAAAAACACATATTTCCTAAATTCATATTGGAACATCTAAAATAATTTCAATATGGGCATGATGAGCTTGTCAAAGATTTAATTTTTCTATATAATACTAAGTTTCATTGTTTAAATTATCTACCCTTTAAATTAGAAAATCAATTAATTTTTAGTAGGGGTATTTCATATCCACTAAAATAAAAATCCATGCATTAACTATATACTACTAATTATGAGTTATATATGAATGTGTCAAAATATACACATGATATCAATAATGTAACACATAAGGACACTTAGGGGAATGAATCTGAACCATATTCACACAAGAAATAAGTCACTAGTTAGAGGATGCAATCATAATTAGCCTCTAAAGAAGAGGGTTCAATTAAAGTCTATCATAATATGGATGAATAAACTTAAACAATAATAATTAAGGAATAGAAATTTAAGGTACAAAATAAAGGCGGGGGGAGAAATTAAAAAACATCATCTAATGTGAGTAAGTCTGTTTACAATAAGAGGAAACCACTCAGGTTTGATATTTTTAGATATTGGCCACATGGTATTCTACATGAATAATTGGATACGAAGATAGTAAATCTCCCTCCTAGTTATTATCCTCCTCCCCATTACCTTTAGCACATAAAAATAAATACGTTTTACACTTATCAAGGTATTAATGGACATCAATATAATGATTGTTATTCATTATGGGAAAATATTAAACAAATTATAGATAAAAGGATTATTAAATTTGAGAAGTGGGAAACAAAATTAAAAAACAAATCATTTCTTCATCTTCTCATACAAATACCAAGATATACAATAACATTCTTAGGAAGAAACCAATGGCCATTCAAGCTCTTGTTAACAACAATCTTAGAGAAGATATTGTTGTAGATAATATTCAACAACATAATAGATGCATAATACAATTTCAAAAATGTTGGATATAGTGAGAAATATTTACAATATATACATCAATATATCTGGTAATTAATAAAGTGAACATATTATTGATTAAATAAAATATTATTCCATAAGTAAATACAAATATGTGACAACAATGGTTACAAAAAATGAATGTGATGATAAGGATAATACAAGTTTATCTTTTAATTTTAAAGATAGTTTATTAACATTTGAAAAAAATAGAATAAGAATGAAGGAAATTATGATCCACAATAAAGTTACATCCATCTTTATTCAAAAATGGTTGGAAAATAAAAATTACCAAGTTTTAGATAAAAGATATGAACATGTAATTCTTACTTTTAATATATAAAAAGCCTTAACTATATCAACCATAAGTATAAAAGATAAATAATACAAGTGTGACTACATATAAAAATACATATCCACATATTTTGTATCAAAATCTAGTTATAAATCAAAGTCAATATGGTATTTGTGTTATTCCTATTAGGGTGTTTAGATCATTCTATGATTCCTAGTTAATTCAGTCATAGATATCTACCACAAATTTAATATTATATCATTAATACATTTTTAATATATTAAAACACAACAAAAATATATACCAAGATACTAAGTAATAATGAAATCACATTACCACATTTATCAAATAACATATGCAATATCCATTCAAGATTAACACAATATCATCAAGAACACTAAAAACACCAATATAAAATAGAAAATTAGCATGATAATATACTTACAACATATATATAGTCACTCAATAATCATGTCCTAACTACCTACATCAACACATATATTGACATTTATCTCAATGAAGAAGGAGCTCATGAATAAGAGGCAAAACTATCATCTTATTGATACCATGATCAAGGTTGAATCCTATTCTCATGATCCTTATACATAACCATTCATTCTATAAAAATATAAATGATAACACTATAATTAAACATGCTCAGCTATTCAGCTCTAACATAAATCAATAGCTAGAGGTGTAAGGGGTATTTTTTGCCTCACCAACTCTACCCTAAGCTAGTATTACTCAACAATAATTACATCATGATTAAAAATAAAATCATATCACTCTTATGCATCTACCACATATTTAGTAGTGTCTATCATAATTTTATTAAACAAGGTGGCATACTCACTATATATGTTTGTGTCACATTCAACTAAACCCCTTTTATACATGTTAGTGTTGCCTTTGTGATGGTCATCCATTAATCATAATCTCATAAAAAAAATTCAATACATGATATCAATGAAAAATTTATTAAATTAAATAACAAGGATGAAACTATTTTAAAAACTTATATACATACTCAGAGGAGGAAGATGAGGCCCACCAACTATGGTATCGCTTGCATATCCTCCTCCCCCTCATATTTTTGGGGCAAACTCTACCATAATAAGAGATAAGATAGTAAAATGATGCACCATACACCATTTTATATATGTTGTATTGCATCAAAAATCATCTACATGCTAGAGGTACAATCTAATGAGAGTGGGGGGATGAATTATTGGTAGCAAACAATCTATTTCAACTTATAAACCCTTAGAAATACTTAATAATTTAATACAATCATTCATGAATCATATATATCATTAATAGTAGTGAAAAATTAACATAAAACATGATCACATACACCAAAAAATATCTATATGAGAAACCCTCTTGGGGAATAAAACCCATTGTCAAACCTACAAACACGTGGACTATTGTCCTATAAAATGATCACAAATAGGAGACTAATCAAGTCCTTCTTATCATGAACCCTGTTAAATTCATTTTGACCTAATTCTTTTAGTGAAACAATAGTTCTACAAGGAACACCTACCCCTAAGATGGTCAAGTCCTTCTAACCACCTTTTCTGTCAAATTCTTCTAAACTATCACCTTTTTCATTTCCTTCTGACTGAAGGTCTTTATTGAAACCTTATTTTACAAGGAGAAACTACACCTAAGTAATATCAAGTCCTTTAGAACCTCCTTGAGATGAACACTTCTACCAGATAACTAATGTCCTTAATAACTATTGATACACCTTTGATTATTTGACCCCTACACAAACTTTCTCTCTTTCCCAAAGAAGCCTATCACATAAGCATGTTTCAATTTCACTCCTTCTTTACTCAAGAAATCCTCATATTCACACTTGAACCTCTTTGCATATTCTCAAATCAAAAGAACACTATCTTAACATTATGAATATGACCTACGGGTCATATACATAGTCAACAAACTATTCTGCTCATTAACTCAACCAATAGGCACACTACTTATCCTTCACTTCATAACTCCCATAAATCTTCCACACCAAGTCTATAAATCATCAAATTTGATTTCACTATATATAGATCTATCATGAATTATCAATTCCACATTAATCATTTTTGGCCATTATACATGCCTTTACCCTTAAGGCATCTCACATGGGTCACACTTAAGTAAAACACACTTTCAATTAGGCCTAAGTCACTTTTAGGTCCTATGGAGACCCATTCAAATCTTTGACACTCATTCCATCATAAAAATAACATAGGACCACTTTAAAATACTTAGGTCCACTCTATATGTCCCCTTAGACATCCTTAAATGATCATAGTCACCTTGGCTCACCTTTGTGTATGCTCAATCAATGCAAACAAATAACTTATACATAGTAACACCATTATTGAACATATATTCAACTTATTAAGCATAATTCATACTCAACTTATATTTATCACACCTATAAAACACTCATAGAGCAACCTCATGGAGTCTAAAACACTTTAAAATATCAAATTCATCATGAGACATTAAAACAATATCAAAATGAGCTCAAATATACTTCTTGGGTCAGTTGTAGAATAAACATGAACACATAGTCAAATTTAAAGATTAATAGATTTGATTTTGAACACTTCTATATCTTCAAAATAGGTTCATTAGATACATCATCAATCCCTCTTCATCTTTGATTTTAATAGCACTAAAAAAATCATCTTCTATCAAAAGATATGGAAAAAATATAGATCTTTTGTTTTAACCTATGTTAAATTCAAATATTTGAATGATAACGATCACAGATAAACTTTGACCACTTTTCTTGCATCTCATGTCTTCTTAGCTCTAGATCAATCTCAAACCAATATGAATGTGTTTAGTTTTTGAATGCATAATAGGATTATTTTAGATGCTAATTTCACTAGTATTGTCACAATAAATAAGACAAGTTCCATTTTGTGTTACCTTCTAATCTTTTAAAGTTTATTTCATCCACATGACTTGTGTGCAATAAGAGGTAGCATTTATATACTCATGTTTTTTAGTTGATAGAGACACTTCAATTTACTTATTGCTTAGCCAAGACACCAATCATTCTCCCATAAAGAAGACCCCATCACTAGTACTCTTCCTATCATCCACACATCTTGCCCAATCTGCATCAGTATATGATTTCAAAAATAATTCTTTACTATTAAGATACCATAAACCATACTTTATCATGCCTTTGAGATATCTCAAGATCATTTTGACTAATTTCAAGTGAGATTATCTAGAGTCAAATTGAAACCTTCCTACAAGACCCACTACTTTCATGATATCAAGCCTAGAAGAAATAGAGTACAAAAGACTTTCAATCATGGATCTATATAAAGTTTGATCAAATTTTGGTGAGTCATCCAATTTACTTAACTTGCATCATGTGATCATTGCAATACCCATTGGCTTACAATCCATCATGTCAAACTTCCTTATCATATATTTTATGTATTTAGCTTGTGAAATGAATATACCTATGTCAAGTTGATTAATCAATAATCCTAACAAAAAATATAGTTTACCCAACATTGACATTTCAAACATAGTATTTATAGTGTTTTTAAATTCTCTACTCATTTTATCATTGTCAAAGCCAAAAACTATGTCATCGACATATATAGTGACTATCAATTGATGATTGCCTTTTATCTTAATGTACAAATTACTATAAACTACCCCTATTTTAAAACCTTTACTAAAGATATACTTATCTAACCTATCATACCATAATCTAGGATCTTTTTTAAGACCATACACATCCTTCTTCAATTTTCACACAAGATCTTGATTACTTGATATGAATTATCCTTTAGGTAAATCAATGTATGCTTCTTCTTCTAAGTTACCATTCAAGAATTTAGATTTCACATCCATTTGATATACCTTAAGACCATTGAAACTTGCATATTCCAAGAAGAGTCTAATTACTTCCATTCTTACTATAGGAGAAAAATTCTCATAAAAATCTATTCCTTTAACCTGAGTATAACCTTTACATGCCAATCTAGTCTTCTTCCTTATGACTTATCCTTTCTCATTCATTTTGTTTTTGAAAACCCACTTGGTACCTATCACATTTTTAACTTTTGGTCTAGGAACTAAGTCCCATGTTTCATTATTTTCCATTTTATGAATTTATTCATTCATTGTAACATTAAAACTATCATCTTTTCTAGCTTCCATGAATGTTTTGGGTTTAATCATGGATAACAAAGCTAAATCTCATTGATTTTGATTGATCAACAATCTCCTTCTAGTTTGCAACCTTGCACCAAAATTTATAATAATTTGAGAGATTGGATGATATTTATTAATTATTATAGATAGAGATTTAGAGTCTTATCTTTCTTCCTCCTCTTCATATTCATCATATATTTTAATGGATAACTTATCATTGTTTGTAACATAATTTTGAATTGAATCACTTACCTACAATTTTGGATTTTTTACTTTACTTGTCTCATCTACCATTACATTTGAAATTTCAATAATCTTGTGAAGTCTCTTACTAAAAAAACTATAAGCAATACTAATAGAGGAGTAACCTAAGAAGATGCTCTCATTATATCTTGAATCAAATTTTCCAGGATTCTCTTCATCTCTTTTGATCAAGCACCTACTCCAGAATACTCTAAAATGTTTGACATTAGCTACTTTATTCTTTGAAAACTCATAAGGAGTCTTATCACCATTTACTCTAATTTGACACATGTTTAGGATGTAAACATAAGTTTTGGCTACCTCTTCCCAATATCCATCTAATAATTATTCATCTTGAATCACGGTTCTACTCATATCTAAAATAGTCATATTTTTCTTTTCAACAACACCATTTTGTTTTGTTGTTCTAATGATAGAATATTGTCTTCTTATTCCTTATTATTCATAAAAATCATTGAACTTATGAGACCAGAACTCACCTCCTTTGTTTGATCTGACACACTTGATCTTTGAACCTTTATCATTTTCAACAAGGTCTTTGAATGCCATAAATCTTAAAAATTCTTCTTATTTTTCTTTACAAAAGAATATCTAAGTCATTCTATAAAAATCATCAATGTGAAGCATGAAGTAACCATTACCTTTAATACTTTGAGTTCTCATAGGTCCACATTGATTTATGTAGATCAACTCCAATAGATCTATAGTGGAGAATTCCTTATTTTTGTATCTTATCTTGGTTTACCTCCCTTGAAGACATGCATTGAAAAGAGAATGAAGAATCTTAAAAATCTTGAACATATGTCTTATCAACCCATTTTAGATGATCTTTAACATATTCTAAAAATGTATATGTCCAAGCCTTCTATGCCAAAGCTATCTTTCTTCCAAATGACCCATGAAGCACTTCTCCTTCTTGGATTCAAGGAATACATACATGTTAGCTATTTTATTAGCCTTTACAACTAATATGTTAGATTTTGCTCTTCGTAATTCACATACATCATCATGAAAAGTTACAACATTTACATATTTGTCTTACACTTAAAATATTATGTTTCAAACCTTCTAAATATAATACATTCTCATTCTCCATATGACCATTATCCAAACTCACAGTACCTTTTCCAACAATGTTAGTAAATTTGTTGTCACCAAATCTTACTGCACATGGGTTAGTCTTCTTTATAGAGATAAACATTCTCTTGTCTCTTGTCATATGATTTGAGCATCCACTGTATATGAACCATCTCTTATTCTCATCTTTTGAGTATGCATAGTTGCTTGAACAAATAATGACTCTTCCTTTGGTGGCCTACTTGAATTTTTCTTCTTTTATTCTTTAAACATGGTCTCTTTAAACCATTTGATAGTGTCAATGACTTGTATATCCTTTTTCCAAAAAGATTTTTTGTAGTTCTTGGCTATGTGACCTTGTTAGTCATAGATGTAACATATGAGATTCCCTTTTATCTCTAGAGAGAGAGCACGATCCTTATATCTATGATAAAAATTATTGTAGGAGAATCAATGCCTAGTGAATATAATATTCATGTTTGATCCTCTTTTCTCTTGACCATTACCACTCAATGAATTTTCAATCTCGATCTTTTTGGTGGAGCTAAAATCCCTTTTGTCCTTGGATAAGAGCACATCTGAGTAATGACTTTATTTTCACATTGTTCCATCCTTTAATTAAGATATTTATTCATCATGAGCTATATATTATTTATTGTTACCTCTAGATTTTGTACTTGTGTATTCACACTATTAACATCTGATAAAGCACAAACTAGATTGTCTTGAATACAAGACATAACCTCTTTATGAACCATTGTACCATTGATCACCTTTAAGTGGTTAAACTTTGCATGAAAGACCTGTTATGATACCAATTTTTAGATTTATAATCCACTAAGAGGGGGGAGGGGTGAATCGATGGTATAAAACAATCAAATCCAATTCAATTTCCAAACCATTTCAAATACTAAAGCATTCAATACAATCATCAATAAAGCATAAAAATCATTCATAGTAATGAATAATGAACATAAAACAAGATCACATTAACAATAAGATATCTATGTGGGAAACCCTCTTGAGGAATAAAACCCATTCTCAAGCCTACAAACACATGGACCACTATCCTATAATATGTTCACAAATAAGAGACTAATCAAGTCCTTCTGATCAGGAACCTTATTCAAGTCCTTCTAACCTAAGGCATTTAGTGAAACAAACATTCCACAAGGATCACCTACCCCTAAGATGATCAAGTCCTTCTGACCTAAAACCTTGAACAAGTCCTTCTAACTAAAAGTCTTTAGTGAAACCCTATTTCACAATGAGAAATTACCCCTAATGAGGATCAAGTCCTTTAGACCCTCCTTGAGATGAACACATAGACCTTATAAATAATTTATTCAACACTTGATGATGGACCTTTAGTTATCTAACCCCTGCACACACTCTCTCTCTTTCTCAAATAGGCCTCTAACATAAGCATTCCACAATATCTCTCCTTCTGTATTAAAATAGTCCTCATATGCACACTTAGACCTCTTTGCATATTCTACATTTTCAAGAGCACTATCCTAACATTATAAACATAACCTATAAGTCAAACACATAGTTAACAAACTCTTCTACTCATTAACTCCACCATTAGGCACAATACCTATCCTTTGCTTCACAACTCTCACAAATCTTTCATACCAAGTCTAGAAATCATCATTTTTGATTTCAATAAATATAGAGATATCATGAATTATCAATTCCACATTAATAATTGTTGTGAATAGTACATGCCTTTACCCTTAAGGCATCTTGCATGGGTCAAACTTAAGAACAAAACACTTTTAATTAGGCCTAAGTCACTTTTAAGTCCTATGGAGACCCATTTATCTCTTTAACACTTATTCAAGCATAAAAATAAAATAAGACCACTTAAAAATGCATAATTCCATTCCTAATGTCCTGTAACACATTCTCAAATGATCGTAGTCACCTTAAATCACCTCTACATATGTTCAATGAACTCAAACAGAGACCTTATATACATGAACACCATTACCAAACATACCATCAACTTCTTAAGAATTATTGATACTCAAGATAAATTTATCACAAATCCAAAATACTCACATAAAAAACTCATGGAGTCTATAACAATCCCAAATATAAAATTCATAATGAGACATCGAAACAACATCAAAATGAGCTCAAATATCCTTCTTGGTTCATTTGCATAATAAGAATGAACACATATTCAACTTTGAAAATTAACATCTTTAATTTTACACACTTCCAATTCTTCAAATTAGGTTCATTAGATGTTCCATGGAGTCCTCTTCATCTTTTATTTTTACAACATCATCAAATTTGACTTCTATCAAAATATATGGATAAAATACATAGCTCTAGTTTTTCCCTATGTTAAATTCAAATATCTGAATGACAATGGTCAAAATTAAAATTAAACCACTTTGCTCACATCTCATGCCCTCTCAACTTTGAATCAATCTCACACCATAAATCTTGTCCAAATTTTAATGCATAATTTATTGAAGACAAAAAGTTAAAATCTATCACTTTTACCTCATTTTGTATAATCTTGAAATGTTGACTCAATATGCTCCATCGATCCCTATTGATCAACCCGGTCATTAACTATCAACACTCACCATTTAATAAATCTATACAAAGACCCACTCATTGTTAGACCCTTATCCTTTACCTTTACTTAGTCATTAAAAATCATTCACATGTCTTCATATCTTTACTTCTTGACTTCTTGGAATAATGTGCATTGTTGATCTTGCTCAAACTTTATCTTGTGTAGAAAGGACCAAGTATTGTAAGCTTGCTTATCTATATTAGTAGCCATTTTTAACCTTAATAACTTATTTTGTGCTTAAATGCATAATATCAAATTTGCACTAGATAATCTCCTCATATAGGAGAATCTAGACATATAAAAAATAACTCTTGGAACCCTTACATGTGTGAGAGATAATGCCATTAAAATGACTTGTTAGAAACTTCTATCATAGATCCAACCATGTCAATCCCTACTTGAGAGGCCAACTTTGATCATGCATAAATTTTTCCATGATTCAGTGCATAATCTAAAATTTAGTGTAAATAAACTAGGATCAAGATTGAATCAACCCATAAGATCAGTTTCTCTTGAAACATTCAAATTTGAAAGATATGCCACCATCAAAATGCTCACTTAGATCTTTTTGCCA
Source organism: Torreya grandis (assembly GCA_037957365.1). Classification (NCBI taxonomy): domain Eukaryota; kingdom Viridiplantae; phylum Streptophyta; class Pinopsida; order Cupressales; family Taxaceae; genus Torreya; species Torreya grandis. The sequence goes on from JARHVA010005299.1 coordinate 1,116,626, forward strand.
CATTTCAAATTTTGCTAATCATGGGAAAACACAGTCAAACTATCTAAGAGTGTAACTTTGCATATGCATATATTTTTATAGACTACATGATCTAAAATTAACCACAAATAATATAGGAACAAAAAATAACAAACCCATATGAAAATTTTATCCTAACACCTCCAAGCATGTGAATGCTGACCTTATCAACATGCTTACTTGGCTTTTTTTGGAAACATGCAAATTTGGAGAAGTATGGGAAAATAATAAATTATGATTGAGAAGCCAACTTGCACCCTCATATCTTTGACCACACTTTTATGTATGACTTGAGATCTAACACATAAAAACTAGGGAATAATGTGATCACAACCATATGACCAACTCCCATTGACTCTTTCTTACATGGCAATGGTGATGTTAGCAAACTGCCTACTCAGATTTTCTACCACTAGACCCAAACTATCCAAATGAGAATTATGGACTACTAGATGAATTCCACATATGAACATAAGATCTCAAAGCATAAAAAGCATATTATGGGACCAATTTCACATGATAAATACTTTATAATCCTCCCTAAACATCTCAAACCAATCCTCTTTTAATCACATTATGGAAAACACATTGCACACTTTGTCATTATTACTTAGGCTATCAAAGCACTTCATCTATTCACTAGGACCCCTTCATGACATCACCATGACATAAATAACAATAATCCAACACTAAATTAGTATTATCAATAATAATGTCCACCTCAATCAAAGGTATAGGTGCCAAATTAGCTTTCCTTGGTTGGCCTTAGTCACCTCACATATCTGAGCTCTAACAATGTAGGTCCTTATAAATAGTTCTATGAGCACATCCGGTTCAATTACAAACTAATGTGTAATGAACTCAAAATATAATTTTTCATATACATTAGGCTAATGATCATGAAACCAATAGCTCACCTGAACCAATAAAAACTATAATCCATCCTTAAGCCACTTTTAAAACCCTATTTAGGGTATCTAAATAATATATTTTTATTATGTCCAATCAATAATTTAGTGACACTTAATAGTACCACTCTAAAACATGGGTAGTATTGATCTATATCTGTGCCAACATTTACATATATACCTATCCACTATGAGGCATACCTTTAATTTATATCACATAAATATGCTTATAGGCCTAGAAATTTAATAATGAGGTTGGGACCATTCCACCACTAAATACGTCTCATGTAAAATGATGAAAATATTTTTATAGGTGAGATAACATCATCTATCCCTAGGAGTATATATTAATGTGATGTTAATACCCTCAATGAAATGATTCATACTATATGAAATTGATATACTTCCACCATCAATAATAATAAATGATGATAATAATAATACACAAATAAATTTAATATATGTTAAACTTTTCATAATTCCATTTTAGATAATAATAGAGTGGTATTACCAACTAAATATCGGCCCACCTAGCATGCCCAATCATATATTGGCTAAATTCTTCTATCTATGCCTACCAAATACCACCTCATATGGTCACACATATTCCAACCACTAAGAGTTAAAATATCTTCAATAGTTCCTCAAGTGTCAAATTCATATCCCCCATGAAAGATAAAAGGTTCAAGTATACGAGTCCTAGTAATCTAATAGTGTTATCATGATATGCATACCATATGGAATCACATCTATCCATCCAACATAATTGAGACTAACCATATCAAGATTGTATCTCTCTACATCACTCATGGAAAATGATTGCATGGTATCAATAATATACCCAACTATAAACTCTAAATCTCACATGTCATCATGTGATAATAAAATATGAAATACAACTCCAAAAACTTATGAAAGTACAAAAAAATAAAATAAATACAATTTTAATGTTGAAAACTAAAAAAAATTTAGAATAGTTCCATGGCTAAAAAAAAATTACATGGATTTTTTTTTGGTTAATTAGATAAATCTATAGAAATTACAGAAAAGTCTGTGTAGGGTCTCAACATGACCACATGTGAATGGATAGGTCTGGAAAATAATGATAACTAAAACAAAATATTTACATAGTATAAAAATAGTGATGATGTTCACTATATGAAAAACCTAAAAAAATGTGGATTATCTTTACATACCAAAGTCAAAGTACCCTCAAACTATATGGTGACCTCTACCTTCTTAAATTGAGTCAATCTAAGATCTCTCTTTTGTGGCATTTCTCTCAACTAAAACTCAAAATCTAAAGCTATCACTATGAAAATCAATTTAATTTTTTTATTAATCCAACCTATTTATATGAGTTGGCTTTTCATTTTGAAATTTAACAATTAATACCTATAAAACTTGTGTGTGTTATACCTTAAGTGAGAATTATTAAAATTACCCCCCATTAGATGTGTTGAAATACATGAACTATGGTATTATGCATGGTAAATATCTTCATCATTCCTACCGACTATTTCAAAAATTCCAAAATTTTAACTTATTTTACTATACACATATTATTCCACATAATCATTTCTATATTTAGATTATTTCTTTATAACTATTACCTGTGAGAATAATTATATGACACACATTAAGAACATTTATTAGATTAAAGTGAGACATTTTATTTTTTTAAAAGTTTTCAATATATTAAAAAATCAAAATCAAAATGTATTTAATCTAATGGATTACTAATAATCTAATATAGTTAATCTTACATTTATTTTAACACAATTCTTTTGATACTCTCAATCCTCAAATCAAAGGGTGGGGGAATACATCAAGCTTATTTTAGGAAATACTTTTGATTGATAAAAATTATGGGATCATCAATTTTGGCACATTATACAAGGTTCATAATGGTATAAATTATCCACACAATACATATTTGTGACATGGGTCTCACAAATTTATAATAGGTTATATATATTCATATAGTTCTTTGGGGCATGTGCCATGTAGTTGAACTCCATTGGGAAAATACATAGCAAAAAAAATATGTTTAAAAAATTCAAGGTAATTAAAAAATGAGATTGTACATATAGAGTACATATTTCAAAAATTTATTGTAATTTATAAAAATAAATACATGACAGATATTGACACAGTGATACATATTATAGGGGAACATGTTATGAATGAGCAATCACTTTACAAAGACTTGATTACATATTCATACATATTTTGATGTATGTACATGGATATTTTAAAATAGATACATGAAAATAATTAGAAATTTCACATACATTTACAATTAAGCATATAGATGCATGAGATTATACATCATTTATAAATACATTAGGTGGCATGATGTGGATTCATGCATACATTTTACATATTTAAAATTACAATGGGACATTCTATTAATTATTAAAACATACATACACAAACACACATGGATGCACACACACACACACATACACACAAACATCTCTTTTGAAGTTAATTTTTTTTTTTTTTAATGCACACTTACTCTACAATACAGTTTATATATTAAAATGTAGATGGTTTTTTTATTTTTATTCAAGTCTATTGGGACTATGGTCATGATGGGGTATGCATATTATTATTCTCTTTTGATCATGATAATATACATTATATTTATTTTCAGTGGTGTGATATGTTTTATTATAGTTAATGTACATTTGAATATAAAGACAATCAATTGTTTTCATTACATATATAAAACCCATTATGTGGTTCCACATTCTATTACGAGTGATGTGTTCTTGAGTTTAGGTCTCCTTAATCAACCTGGTATCATTTCTATTAAACCTATCACTTTTTATTACTATATTTCGTACATATCCTCATTTATGATAGTTGGAATATGTACCTTTTTAAATCATCGACTTGATTTGTTATTTAAAATTGAGAGTTGATCACTCTCAATTTAGTAAATGAATTGACTTAAGGAACCATATCTCCATGATCTTTTTAAATTGGGCACATTATATCAGACAAATCACCTTGAGATTTGATATTAGATATATATTAGTATCTCAAGCTAATATGGTCATGGGCTTAGTCAAATGACCATTTGAGGGATTGTTTATTTCTATTACTAGGAAATGAGTAGGACTAAAATTATTCTTTCTCCACTTGGTCGAGATAGATAATGACCCATATAATCCATAATATACATAAAATGAGCATTATCCATAGGCAAAAGAATATGACGTGTATAGGTGTAATAATTCCTTACTCTTTATCTTTCATTCTCAATTTTAGTCTTTCAGATTTCATATACAGACATTGACCACTGCATGTGCTTTATAGGTTTTTCTATTGAGTGTATTTTGAAAGTAAAAATTCCATGCCAAATAAAAAGTGTGTGATACACACATAGGTTTACATGTCTCATTTCATCTAGAAATTACATTTTTAAAATAAAGGGGGGTATAAATGTAGACACCCATATTCGATGTAATTCCTTATCTAATAAATTTTTATGTAACTTTGAAAATAAATGAATTATCCATTGGTCAATTTTATATTTTATTCCTTATATATTTCAAACATTTTGGTGGCCATTGGTGCAATTTTATCATCTTGTCAATATTGTCAAGGAGATCCCCATACCCTACATTCTATGTTTTTGTCTCAAGAATGCCATCATTGATATACTTTTTTCTCATCTTGTAAATAAGTTAAATGGGGTCTCCATTTCCTCCATTCTATCTTATTTTTTTATTTTTGAACAAGCTTGTATTTTCTAGACAAGTATGGGATTATAGATTTGGTACCAAAGCATAAAATTATCTATGCATAACATGAGGAATTATTTTGGATTTCATTTCGATCATTTTTTTTGTTAGGTATTAAAGGTTCATGTTTTTTTCACCAAAAATATCCTAATTATAAATAAAAATATCTAAAAATAAAAAGTTACTCCAGGGCATTAAGCATACAAATATATATTATTAAGAGCTATATAAATATACATATTATATGTATAGAATTCTCTTAAGTTAAATTTCAAAGTTACTAATGTTGATTCAATATTTTCATTCTCATGTTAAGGGTAAAACATGATAAATAACACCAATAATTACATTCATACATACATATTACTTAGACAAATACATTTGAGTTTGATCCCTCTTTGAATTATTAAAAATATAGTGTAATTTTAGTAATTTAATGAGGATAGACCAAGTTAAGTCCAACTCAATTTATTTCACCTAACACCCCATATTTTATATTTAAGTATTTTGGTTAGGAAACTAGGGCTCCATTTTACAAATTACTTTATACAAAATTCTCTTCTTTTTGTAAATAAGTCTACACATGACCATTCTATGACACTTTCTAGGGAACAAAAATAATTCTACATATGAGAAGTCTGAAAATGTCATACAAAGATACCTAAAATATAATAATAAGTATAAATTATATTTAATATATATATAAATGACTATAAATACTAGTTTAAATATCTTGTTACTATTTCTTTTAGGTTTGAGGCTATGTGTAGGTGGTAGAAAGGATTCAAACGATATTTAGAGTCACTTAGATCTATAAACCAATAGTTTATATATACTCCAATGAATATGGTAGTAGTTTAACACCTATCATATTTGAATACATCTAATTAGAATAAAAAATGTCATGGTGAGATTCATCAATATGTTCCAACATATATTGAGACACCTAGTTGTAAAACATTATCCTATGCAATATAATGATCTTATTGTTATGCATATATCTATATTTTTTTCTCCTTCACCATTAAAACCTATATCTACTTTTGACACTAGGTTACCTATGAAAATTGGTTTTAAAATATGAGTTTAGGTAACCACAATCACCACACACTATGTGGCTAAACACTACTTATATTCTAGTACTATGAAGAGGATTAAAAACACATGCATCTTGCCCACTTAGGTGTAGTTATGAAATATTTATCGACTAATATGGATGCAATATATAACATATATTTTGACACTTGAAAATATTCAAACTTGACTTGGATTTTAGGTCTTTAGACTTGGATATGGATAACTCTTTCAAGGGGTTTATAATTTTTATTGTTTATAGTTGTTGCTCTCAATGTGTAAATGTATAGGTGTCCTCTTAGTAGGTGTTATAAATATAATTTATAAATATGAATAGGATTAGGTATAATGTGTTTAAATAAGTGACTCTTTGGGAAAAAATTTAGGAAACTAACATTGTAACTATATTGGTCAACCTTTTTGAAAGATTTGAAGTTATGAAAATGATTTTTAAAATATGTGTGAATAGGTCTAGTAAAGGTGGACAAATCCGGTAGCTAGATTAATTAAATATAACCAGAGGTGTCCAAATAATAAGATAAAGTGATTTGATTATTAGGGTACAATATGATTAGGATAATAAAGATATTGTAAACAAAATAAGGAGCTCCTATCAGTGACTAATACAAAAATTAGAAAGGTAAAGTCCATAGAAAGGTAAATGTCTAAGAAATATCATGGACAAGAGTCATATATTTAGGTGTAAGTCATGTATCATAAATATAAGTCATGAATAATATTTTCAATTATCTAATATCATATTTATTTAGACTCCTATATGTAGGTGCAAGTCTTGTATGATAATTATAATCAATGGATAACATTTTCAAATGTCTAATACCATATATATGTGGGGGATAATATGCAAACACATATATATATGGTATTAGAAATTTGACAATGTTATCCATCGATTATATTTATCAGACATGACTTGCACCTACATATATGAGTCTAAATAAATATGACATTAGATAATTGAAAATAGTATTTATGACTTATATTTATGATACATGACTTACACCTAAATATATGACTCTTGTCCATGATATTTCTTAGACATTTACCATAGAAATTTACCTTTTTATGGACTTTACCATTATAATTTTTTTATTAGTCACTGATAGGAGCTCTTTTTTTTGTTTACAATATCTTTATTACCCTAATCATATTTTACCCTAATAATCACATCACTTTATCTTATTATTTGGATACCTCTAGTTATATTTAATTAATCTAGCTACCAGATTTGTCCACCTTTACTAGACCTATTCACACATATTTAAAAAACCATTTTCATAACTTCAAATATTTCAAAAAGGTTGACCAATATAGTTACAATGTTAGTTTCCTAAAAATTTACCCAACGAATAATATTTTCAATTATCTAATATCATATTTATTTAGACTCATATATGTAGGTGCAAGTCATGTATGATAAATATAATCGATGGATAGCATTGTCAAATGTCTAATACCATATATATGTGTTTACATATTAGCCCCCAATGCCCACTGTGCACCCCCCCCCCCGCCTTGCAACTATTTATTTTATTATTGAACATGTTATAGTAAAATGATGATGAGATTTCATACCTTAGTGAAACTATACATTGTATTTTAGAGAAGGATCCAAGTCTCTAGATTTATCCTTGCAAACATGCAAAAATCAATGTCCATATATGATATGAAATATAAAGTGAAATAGATAATTGAAACATTGGAAAATATTAAAATAAATCAATCAATATACCAAAAATTATGTGAAATTTTATTCCCTATCAATTATTAGATATTAGAGTTATTATTAGCTAATATGAGTGACAATGTGTAAAACATTAGTTTGGAAGATCAATGCCCCAACCCTCATGAAAATTGATAAGTGATTAATAATTTGAATGATGTAGTACCTTAGACACATTACTCATTTAATTTATATTTAACCTATAATAGCTTTAATATTAAAGGGTGTAAACCTATATTAGTCTCATATTTAAATGTGGGTCCCTATATAAGTCTTGTGTGTAAATATAAATATATTAAAAAAACCATTATAAACATATTTTATATTCTAAATGTTACCTTTAGTACCCTTTTTACCATCATCAAAATGAAAAGGTTCTTAAATAAACAACATACATGACTGTTAATTTACTCTAGGTTTCCCAATATAATATAGAGTGACATAAATCTATGTCACTTTTCCCCAAATTTGGCAAATATAATAACGTACTCGATCTAGACCGTAAAATATAACAATATGATCATCTAATATATATAGTATGTCATTCATGTACCTATGAAATATTTTTATATGCATTTAATATTCCCATAAATTGATCTCAGAATGCATATAAATATATCTCATAATGTGAACTAATCTAATAATATGAACCAAAACTAAATATATATGCATGTAGTTTTTAATCTATATGCCAAGCTCATTATTATGACCTCTTATAGAGGTGAATAATGTATCCTTTGGAATAAGTGTCTTTAAAGAGATTTATATGCACTATGTTATATAAAAAGACATAATCATGTGCTAATATGATGAGAATATGTTACCATGGTATGATTATATTGTCAAAAGATATATGAAACATGTATGCTTATGCATAAAAGTGTCACAGATATATATATATATATATATATATATATATCAATTAGTCATATAATAGTAATCATCACACATATAATCATTGAATAATAAGAAACATATGAATATGGATGATATTTATCATATCACCACACACAATTATAAATATGTGTGATATGGATCCTAACATAATAATATAAATATAAAACCATATATGTATCCACACATGTGCACATGATGTCATGGACAAGACAAATATAATAGAAGCACACATAATACTACACAATGTCACATATAATAAGGGTCACATATAACCCACCCAATGAGCATGAAATACCATTCGAAAAATGAGGCACAAATTGAGTGATCAAATTTTACATAAGGAAATAACTACATACAATTAATAATTAAATATCACATAAGGAAAGAGACACATAATAATTAATCAATGCCGCATACTAAATAATACATGTCACTTAAAGCAAGAGATGCACACAATATAATACACAATTAAAGATCACACCATGAAAAATATAATAATAGTCACATATGAAGGCACATAATGTAACACACAATGGTCACACAATGTAAACATAAATAATAATAATCATGCATAAAACAATAAAATATAGTCTAAACTATGATTTTATGTAATCATCACTCATGGTAGAATATAATATCTATATATGCATAATATTTTTTAACTTTATCATTTACTAAAAACTTATCTCTTGCAATAACTTGTTAATTTTTAATCTATCTGAGTGCATGACTTAAAGTGTGTACTACAAAAGTGGTTGGTAGATTGATGGTGCTTTGTGAGAGACATTGGTGTTTAATATATCATTCATATTTCCACTACCCTTCCCTTATACGTGATCACTATATAAATATTCCTCATTATAAATTTGAACTATACTAATACCCATATTCTATAATTATATCAACCTATCTTGATGTATTTTATCCTTTATTACCATCAATTTTCATGCTATGTTGGCCCAAGTTGATGCAGTCTAAAATTTATGACAAATGTTTCACAATTAGATTTATCCTAGTCAAACTAGTTTGAGGTTAAACCATCAAATTTTTTACCACATTAAGGTTTGATGATGGAATCATTTAAAAATTCATGAAGGGTTATAATCAGTTATCACTATAAATACAAGTTGTTATTTCAATACAAAGGGAGGAACATTCATTTTAGCTCTATCATTACTTATAATTATGCTCAAGTATACATTTGGATAAACCATATATTAGATTGTGTCTTAGAGAAAAAATATTTTCTTGGAGGGAAAATATTGTATTTTAGAGTCTTAGATGAAATAAGACGAGTCATTTTAACATATAGTTTGACTCAACCATTATGATACTTATAACTACAATAATATATTGTAAATCACCATTGGCCAAGGGGCAGTTTGAGGATCAATAGGTTTTATTCAATGTAAGTATATTATAACCATATCTCTTTCATTTTATAGATATAAGTTGTATAATTACTATATTGAATGAATGTATAAATAATTTTCTAAATATCCTTTAAACTTATACTTAGTGTGGATTTAGGGTTTTTCAATCCTTCCATTTCCCATCTTGGTGACATAGGGCCCCATTTGCCTACCATGGTTCCTTGTCCTTTTTGATTTGTGTTTATCTATCCCCTATATATATTGGAAATACTATATTAGATTACTTTCAATAATACATACCTACTTAGATTTATTTCATTATACTTATTTCTTAGAGGCTTTGGAACCATCTCTATTTATATTATGTTATAAGTGTTCAATCTTGTTAGGTTTAGCTGATAAATTTGGTCATATCCTAATACATCAAGTATAAATGGGATCTATTTGATTTACCTTATATAAGTTTTGATCTCTTAGATAGGATAATTTGTAGGTCAATACTATCTTATCGTATACATTATAGTGAACTCAACATGAACTAACCATTTATTTTTCTCTTTAAAAAAACTATATCACCACATGTTGATAAAATGTTATTTATCCATTTTTAAATTAGACTACATCAACACAAGTTGATCCAATATGAGTTATGTGTGTTTTTAGGAAACTATATCGACATGTGTTGATATAATTTTATTCCTCTATAATTTATAATAAACTACATCAATGTAGGTTGATCTATTCTTAAACTTATATATGTATTATTTTATTTAATCATCAAGCTACACTAACCAAGTTTGATCTAGTATTATTTACCAAATTATCCTCTGCCTAACTATATCAACGTAACTCGATATAGTTATTATTAATTTTTTTTTTCATTGAAATTTATTAAGCAAATTTTTAAATTTATATCAATTTATTTTTAATCAAATAATTTTTTTACTCTATCTTATTTAGTTTTAAACTCATTTTATCTCCCTATCAAATTATATCAACCTTGGTTGATATAGTTTTATGTTGGCATATCTATAACAAACTTTGTTGACATTATTTGATTTAGTTTATTCTCCCTATTTTATATATACTTAGATCAAATATATCAACCACATTTTATTTTTATTGGATTTCCCTACAAATTATGTTATATAAATTTTCAAACTACTAGCTACTATCATGAAGGGCTACATGGTGTTTTGTTTATAATCCTTGTTTATTATTTACAAACATCATGGAATGAGGGCCTTATCCCAATAATCATAGACATAGTTAAAAGATGAAAATATAATTTATTTTAAACATGCCTCATGGTATATAAAAAATTCCTTGGATTCCATTTTTATATAATCTTAGGAAGTTAGTCATCTGTTTGATTTTATAGTTCACTAGTTAGTGGTTAGCATTGGTAAGTTACTCTAGGCTTACCATAGAAATTGAGCTTAGTTTTCTATCAGAATGATAGCTTTACATAGTAAGTGATTCTTAAATATTTTTATTACACTATCCAAAAGATAAACATATATCCTTATGATCCTAAAATTCAATGACATCTTTTTAGTATATCTACCTAATCTTAATTCTAGGTAAATAGTTAAAAAAATGTTAAATTTATAATTTTATACTTTTTATTTTATTCTGTATTATAGACTGTATCAACAAACATTGATAAAAAAAAATTGGTGTTGTGTTTAAAACTACATCATAGATCACTAATATAGTTATATGTGTGTGAAAAGACTACATTCACCATGTTTGATATAGTCTACTAATTTCAATTTTCATCTACCTCTATTTATCATTTTGTATTACCTAGAACCCATATAGTTTATCCATAAAATTTTTAAACTTTCCCCAAATCTAACTACATCAACCAAGATCAATATAATGTGATCTATACCTCTAATCCTATGTAACTACATTTACCATGATTATTTAAATACATTTTTTGATTAGTGTTTATTTTTTTTCCTTATTAACTACATTAACTAGGATAGATAGAGTCTATTTTTCCATATCTATTTATATAAATACATCAACCATGACCCATATAGTACATTTTATGATCTTTCTTTATTCTTTTTGTTTATAAAAAATATCAACCAAGTTCAATATAGTCTATGTTTTACATCTCTATATATATATTTATATTAACCATGATTGATACAATATATTTTTTTATTTATGTTTATACCTTTTGTTTACTAAATACATCAAACATGCTTAAAATATATAGTCGATACAATATATTTTATTATCATTATTTCTAAATTTTTCTTACTAAACTACATCAATCAATTAAGTAAGTTTATTTTTTACATATTTATCTATCTAATTACATTGACCATGGTTGATATAGAACATTTTACCTACTTTAATGATTTAATCTATATAGTTTTAATTCAATTCTCCATCATGCAATATATCTTTGATGATTATGAAGTAAAAACACATAACAATATAATTTATTTGACTAACTCCCATAAATATTATAAATATCATTTTAATATTATCAATGATCAAGATAAAATAAATATTTATGTAGATATTAAAATAAAAAATTATAATATACTCTCTATCTCCAAACCTTTAGATCCTTTTAACTATCTTCCTCTCATGCCCATAGTTGAGGATGAGAATGATCATGAATACACCAAATAAATGATACATTTTATCAATGAAAACCCAAAACATATGGTAAATGATAATATGATAATTTATAATCTCATTATGGGACCCCAAATAAGATTTTACCCATCACCTACACATATTATTTCAACAAAATTTAGGGAAATTCAATTTGCAACTTTTTATCTGCCTTCCTCTTCCACTAGTCCTAGTATATCCACTACTATGGAGTGCATTTACTATAGTGGGTCCATTAAAAGTGACCATAGTAATACTCACATTAATTATACCTCTATTGCATTTCAAGTTGTTTCTACTTGTAAAAAACACTAAATACTAGTCAAATCTTGGTGCAATCCATGAATCAAATGTCTACTTTTCAAACTAATAATGTTAATCAAATGATGTAAATAAAAAATCAATTTTTTCAGTTTCAAAGTCATAACATTTTTCCTCAACCCCAACTTCATAATAAATTCATCAAGCATCTTCAAAATAAATCCTTAATCCCTCAAATTACAAACATAGACATAGGAGCTATTATTCCTAATATAACTTATAATGGATCTACCAATCTTGACTTGCACTTGAAAGCTTTTGTTAAAATTTAAAAATATTGGATTAAGGTTAATACATTTTATACCAATAAAACTATAGATAAAACATTTTTCAAGTGATGCTTTAGATTGGTACAGTCATCTTAAGTCTCACACTATCTCTAGTTTAGAAGACATAGTCAATGCATTGGTTCAAGAATTTAAAATTAGTGTTCTACCTAAAAATATTTTAGCCCATTTTACTAATTTAAAATAATAACAATCTAAAAATTCTTGATTTTTCATTAAAATATTGAAATAATTATCTAACAAAGTTAAACACAACATGTCATAATGTAACATATTTTAGATATTCATTATTTATCTTCATCCCAAACTCTAATATCATGTTAGGAATCTCTCTTAAAAATCTCTGGAATAAAACCTTGACCAAGATAAAAATTAATTTTTCCTTATAATACAATTTGACACTTCCCAACCTTTGGTGGGAACCTTTATGCTCATGATATCTTAAAAAATTAGGCTACCAGTGAGAATGTTATAGAAACTTATGACTTTATACACGTCATTCATGTTATTCTTCATGATGGACCTAATGAGGCAATTTTTTCCCCACCTTTCATGTTATCAAAAACATACATAATTTTTTTGATGTTCATAAACCTCTTTTCATGGTTGAAATAAAATAATGATCCGTAAACCTTCAGAATGAGAACTTAACCCCACTCGCACTACCAAACTTTGGTATGATCCACATTATCTTTTTGGTATCATGAAAATTAGGTAAATTCTCAAAAAACCTTTAGATAAAATAGTAAATTTTATCTTTAATTTATCCTTGGTCCAAATTATTATCATTAAACTATGATTCATGAATATCAACAATAATGCAAAAAGGTAACTAAATATCATGTTTCCAAAGTCAAGTCTGAAGATCTTAATCAAGTTAATGCTCACCTTTCTATCTATAAGTATCTACTTCCCAATCATCAATGTAATGTTACCCAACCTTTTACCTCCAAAATTATAATAAAAATAATTGATCCTTATTCTCTAACCAATGAGGAAAATGCAATCACTGTGAACAACATGAGGCTTGTAGTATCCTTTATTGGTCATTATCCACATTCTAATTATAATGATTTAAATAATTTATGCAATATTTAATATACTTATCCATATAATTTAAATTATTTTGAACATAAAAAAACACCTCCTAATCCTATTTATATCATTACACATTCCACTCCCTTACCATTTATCCAAATTATATTAAATAAAATGATACAATTTAATTTTTCACTCCTTTTCAATTATTGTGTCAACTATTTTGATACCATAAACATATCTCCACTAATTATTAACTAATTTTAATACCTTCAATAAATATACTTTAGTCTCTACATATCCACTCATAACATCAACAACCTCAATTAAGTCAGTTCTTAACCCAATAAAGTGACTAAAGGGATCAATTAGCTCAACACAAATTGACCCACTTGGCCAAACTATGCCAACCAAATCCAAAAACCCTACTTCCTATCATCATACTTTTAAGTGTTATTATTTTAATATTTTAATATAAACTAGAAAACCACACACTATAGTTCTAGATGTTTAAATACCCACAGATGCCCAACCTACCATTCACACCATTTTGACCACAAACCCAAGTCAAAACACTCTTTGACCAACTCATCTTTTAACCAACCTTAACCAAAATTAACCATTTAACCTTCAACCCTTCAACCCTCAACCACCAATGGTCATCCTAAACACTGATGGTTAGGTCTGACTATCAATGATTATCTTGACTACCAATGGTCACTCTAATGACCAACAGTTGACACACTAAACACCGATGATTAGGTCAATGCATAAAAATTTAATATGGATGGAAATCTAGTGCATCATGAACATTAACTATAGGTGGCCAAACCTCTTATGGAACCTTCTACTTCAGTCTCCCTTTTGCATATAAAAAGGAGAGTAGGACCCAAAAGGGGATATTAAACAATCATTCTCCATATTTAATCTCTCAAACTATCAACTCTCAAGACCAACTAGCGAGAGCCTTTTATTTCCATGTTTTTATTCTTCCAACAAGTCTATAGGCATAACACAAAATTGAAGTGCTACTAAAATCATTCCAAACTTCATCAATCAACCAACATCAATCACTCTATCAAAATTGATCTAGACCTTAATAATCAAGCTAAGTATATGTCTCTTACTGGGATCAATAATTAGTTTCTTTGTTTTATTATTTAGTACCTCCTAAACACCACCCTTTGACCCCTTCTGAACCTTAACCAGACCTCCATAAACATGCTAATCCATCTATAATTTACCCACAATCTAACTTTTTACCTTAAATAGACCTGTCAATAGTAACCGATGACTATCAACTTGACCATTGATGGTCTACTTTCAAACTAGTGACAGTCACCTTGACCACTGATGATCAATTATCAAACTATTGATAGTCACCCAACTATTAATGGTCAACTGTCAAACTGTTGACAGTCACCTCTAACCACTTATGGTTACCCTAACCAATAATGGTCATTTTGTGAACCCTTTTAACTGAAAACAAATGAAAAATTACTAACAACCAATCTTAACCAAAACCCTATTTTATTAGCCCCTATCACCTCACAGACTAGAGATAACAATTTGACCTAACTTGAACCATTCTTTAAAATTTTAGCATGTACCTTATTGTTAATTTTTTACAATACTAGCATTCATTTGAAAAGTATTTACTTATTTAAATTAAGTGATTTCATTTATAAAACCTCCGTATCAACATCAACTTTTTTCATAAGGTGGGTTGATAGCCTCCTAGAAAGCTCATGCTTCTTGGATCTAGCTCATGATAGCCAATCCACCAATCTACCTATTTAACCAACCCTTTTCAAGTTCTCTCTTATTATAGGTCATCTTTCCAAACCAAAGAAGAGTATCTATAACTATCTAGATTATAAAGCACACACCCATTTGGGTTTTACCAACCTTTACCCCTCTTTCAATTTTACCCTTCTTATATAAACAAATAAAAACAAAATTTGGTATAAACATTATGGCATACCTAGTGGGACCTAGTTGCATATAGCCCCATTTTATTCCTTATTTTATGCTCATACAATAGAATAAAATTTTATTTTGGGTTTAAAATTAACTACATAGATTGATTGTTTGCATGTTTATCTCATTTAGTTAAATTAAAATCAAAGTAATAAATCGTAGCTTCACCTCTTTATCACACACTATACCAAACTAATTATCAATCAACATATCTTAACACCTAACATAAGGCCCAACTAGATTGCATCACCTAGTGGTAAACCTTCACCCTTTGCCTATCTTACTTGGACTTCACTACCAAGAAGAGAAACCAAAACTTAGCTCCCTAGTTGAGTCTAAACTCTAGAAATTAGTATAAAATGGCTAAGCACTTGACACCCTTATCATTGTGGTCTATCAAGTAAGGGGGTAGGCCCCAACATCAAGACATGTAATGACTTTAAATACATATTTTGAGAGCCATAACTAGATTAAAACCAATGATAGACTTCTTTTCTAGTACCTACTCTACAAACTAAGTCTTCACATATGTTTTTAACTTAAGGCATAAGAAAAAAGAGAGACTAAAAGAAATCCTAGGAGGTAATGCACTTTAGTGTGTGTTTTTCCTTTTTTAATTTTTCTTATACACTTTTTATTTTGAGTTGTGAGAAACCTACCTTCCATCATCTTACCTCAATTTCCTTATTCAATGAGGAACCAACCTATATTTTTTTTTAAAGATCCTAACTTTACTAGGATCTTATAGAATAAGCATCTCACCTTAGAGAGATACCTTGCATCATGATCCACTTATGATCCTAACCTTACCTAAAACCAACCTAACCTCATAAAAAACCAACCCAAACTCACCCATAATCAATTAAATCCTACCTATCACCTATCAAACCTCAACTACAACCAACTAAAAAACTATCAACTACCACCTGAGTTGGTTATAATGTTAATGGACTAGATAATCAAATTAAATTCATCTATTTTTGGTACCCATGACCAATCTAACCTCACCTACCATCAATAAAAACTCACCTATAACCAACAAATAACTTATCAATAGACATTTGGTCATCATCATACCCAACCAACAAACTATAAATACCTATTTGATAATTATCATAACCAACCCAAACCAATCCAACCTCATCAAACCTTGGGTTACCTACCCTAACCATCATATCAAATACCCAAACCCACCTTATTATATCCCTATTTATCTCAACATAAGGGCTCAGTCTATCCTCTTCGCCATCCAACCAACAACTATCAACCCACCTTATCAACCTTACCCAAACTATCAAACCAACCCATCTTAACAACCTTACCAACTCTATCAATTAAAACCAATTATCAACCAAATTTACCTAATCAACCCACCTTATCAATCCAATCAAATTTATCAAGCATACCCAACCCATAAAATAAACCAACCTTATCAACTCAACCAAACCTATCAAACCAACTAAATTCATCAAACCAATTGATTAACTCTAAAACTCAAGATCAATCCATCATTGAACATATTTTTTCACCTATTTTTGTCCACACTAATAACCAAATCCCTCAACATAATGAGGCCCATCCATTGGATTTGGTTCTTAGTCAACCTATAACTAAGGAAACCACAAGACAACCCTTAATCAAACCACTTGTTAACTAGGTGAAACCTTCTCAACTTTATTTTAAAATCATAGTCAAGGAAACTAACCAACCATTTACACTAACCCATTTGGAACCAACCAACTAACCTTTTCCACTCACCCATGTGGAACCAACTAACCATCCTTTTCCACTCACCCATGTGGAACAAAATAATCTACCTCTTCCACTCACCCATGTGTAACAAACCAATCAAAATTTTCCACTTACCCATGTAGAACTAACCAACCAACCTCTTCCACTTACCCATGTGGAACCAACCAACTTACCTCTTTCACTTACCGATTTTGTGAAATTTACTATCAACCCTACCTTGCCAACCATCAACACAACATTAAAAACCATTAACCCTACCTAACCTACCATCAACCAAACCAAACATACCATTAACCCAACCAAACTTATCATTGGCGTAACCTTACCTATAACCATCCACATAACCTTACCTCACCAACCAAACCAACCTAACCAACAAATTAGCTCAACCATTTATCCTACCTCTTTTAACCAATCAAACTAATTTCTAAACCAAATCAATCAACAATAATAAACATACCTTTTAACTCAACCATAAACAATCTATCTAAAAATCCAAACTAAGATCAACCCATCAAACCTACCAAGCCTACCCTAACCTACCTCAATTAGACCCAAATACATTTTCCTAGCCTTGGTACAATAGAGGAAATTCTATTTGAACCACCATCTACAAAATTTACCTACTAACCATTAACAATAAATAACTAACAACTCATTTTGGGAGGTGGACAGAGTCAACTTCACCCCTCCTAACCCATCTTATTCACCAACACCTTACCTTGGGATAACTTTTCCACCTTTAACCATCCATGTAAAGAGTAAACTGGAGAGAACTTTCCCTCCATAAGGCTTTAACCATTTAGTAACCCAACTTATACCTTAACAATAAACCAAAATAACCCTTGGAATTTTTTTTCATCAACATATCAAACCACCTTATCAACCTTACCTAACCTATCAAACCAACCCACCTTATCAACCTTACCTAATCAATCAAACCCACCCAAAACTATCAACCAACTAACCCTGAACTGTTAGAGATTAACTTTCTCCTTTACCCAACCAAACTTATTAGAGAATCACCTTCTCTAAAAACTTATCTAACCTTTGGAGATTACCCTTATTCACTTGAAAACCTTTTATTTCCTTCATAGGATCACATCTTACCTTAAATTCCTGAGAACTCACCAACCAACCACCTTACCTTAACCATAAAACCATTTAGAGATTACCCTTTTCCATCAGCAAACCAACTAACCAAATGAATTTAACCATAGCCATTTTGGGCCACCTTTTTAACATATTTTACAATCTCCAACCATTAGACATTACCCTTCTCCACCAACCTATTTTGGAGTCACCTTCTCCCCCAACCTTTAGAATGTACCTTCTCCATCAACTCAACCTAAAATAAGTGGTATAAAAAATTGGTGCCACCCATTTGGACACCACCCAGTCTATTTATAAGTCAAATTCTCACCCAACCATTATAGATTATCTTTCTCCACCACCCACTAAACCATTGGAGATTACACTTTACCACCAAACTATCATCTAAACAACCTCACCTTTTTATCAATCTATATGTTTTCCATGTCTAATCAAGTATCAAAAATTAATTAGGGGACATCTACTCTCTTGATTTACATCAACCATTTACACAAGCATGGATCAGGGTATATTAGATCCTCAACCCCCTCAAATGCTTTTGCATTTGCATGCATGTTCTTTGGTTAAACCAAGTTCCTTGTAATATTGTGTCTAACTTAATCTCATCCCTTATTTTTAATCACTTTCATCTCCTTATTTTTAAGGAAAACCAATTAAAAATAGGATCATCTGATTATCCATCATAAAATTAACATAATCCTAAGCATGGATACCATGGCTCCACCCATGACATGATCTTCATAGTACTTTCTAATTTTTTTAGGATGGATTACCATCGTAATTATTACTTGAACGACCTATTTTATCCATAATCAACCTCCTTATGATATGGATTTTCCTTCATAAAGGAAAAACATAGGCTTATATAGACAGTCCATGTATAAATAAACATATAAATAATTTTGGATACCAAACTATAACTTGGATTAACATCTCTAGCATACAGACTACTCCATTAAAGGATATCTACCCCAAAATAATTTTAAAAAAAAACTTAAGGTAGGATACATCCTTGGAAGGATAAATATCAAACATAAACAAATTCAAACATAGATCACTCTTTTGAAGGATGGCTAAGTCAACTTTGTCAAAAGCAATCATTTGAAGCTTTCCACATCGATCAACTTACTAAACATATCAAAATAAGAAATAAAAAACCTTATATCAAAATAAAATACCAATAAATCCAAATAAAGTTAAGATTAAATTTCACAATAGCATCATTAGACTTCCCACGTCGATCAGTCTATACCTAGCATACAACATAGACTTATTTATCATGGTTCTTAGGTCACCTACAGAAGGGGCAAGCCATCCCCATAATAAGGTTACCCTAACTATCACCCACTACCTATCATCCATCTCCCATTTTTTCCTCCACAAATCAAGGTATTTTTTAGCTTACTTGACACCATGTGATCAAGCTACCTTTTCTTTAACAATTAAACTAACAACAAAGAAAAAACATGACAAGGGTTTATGTTTATAATCCCACCCATCTTGACATCATGATATTTTTCAATTAGAGTGTTTAGCCTCCTCTTTCTTATACTTTTGTGACCACTTGGGAAGATGTGTCTTCCCCTTTGTGCATCATTGAAATCAACCCATCCAACTAACCAATAAGTCAACCTAGTGGATTCACCTTCTCCACCAACCTAGATAACATTTAGAGATTATCATTCTCTACATTAACAACTATTTATGCATTCTCAAGATAACATTCTACCTTAAAAATCCAAGAACTTACTAACCAACCACCTTACTTTGACCATGAAACCATTGGAGATTACCTTTCCCCATCAAACAACCCATCAACCAAATGACTTTAACCTTAGTCATTTTGCATCACCTTTTTTATAGTTTTTGTGATCTATAACCATTTAGGAGTCACTTTCTCCCAAAAATATTGTAGATTACCCTTTTCCACTAGCGTATTTGGGATTCACCCTCTCCCCTAAAAATTGGAGATTAATTTTATCCACCTTCTCCATCAGCCCCAACCTTTGGAGATTACCCTTATCCAACCTACCCTTACCTTAACCATGAACCATTGCGGATTACCCTTCTCCTACCAAACCCAAACCAAGTAGTTCATCAAATTAAGGTAACCCATTCGAAACACCACCTAACCATTGTAGATCACCTTCTCCATCAACCCCAACCATTTTAAAGCACCTATTCTATGCAAACCAATCATTAACCATTAGAGAACACCCTCTCCAACCAACCAAACAACCATCCAAATACATCCACCTTGATGTTAGCCATTTTTAACCCTGATGACTTTTCATGGTCCCCTTTTGATCACATCAACTAACATTTCTATTCTGAACATTTGAATTTGCACCACCTAGTGCACACCATACCATTTATGTTTTTCTCAAGAGAAATTCCTACCTCATATACCTATGATAATATTAACCTTGTCAATGAGACTTATAGATTAACCCAATCAGCTATGCCTAATACTAGGGCCTAGTTACCCTTCACTTATCCTTCTATAAGCAGACTTATTTTAACCAACTATGCCAACTTAGTCTATACACGATATTGACTATCACACTTAGTCATATTTTGTGTACATATTTGTACCTCAATGCCCAACCTCACCTACCACCCTTTTCACTCACCTTCCCATCCACATAACTACTCATCAAAATCATACCAAATTTTTCTTCACCTAATCGACTCTTGGTTTTAGGGGATCACCTCTTCCCATACTCAGGGAAACCAAACCTTTGACACACAATCTATTATTATTTTACAACTTGTTGATATAAACTACATAAAAAATGGGAAAAGTTTAGACATGAGAAAATCACACACTATGATTCTAGATGTTGAAATACCCCTATATGACCAACCTACCATTCATACCCTTTTTATTGTAAACTTGAGTAAAAACACTCTTTGACCAACTCACCTTTTAACGTACCTTGAACAAACATAATCCTTTCACCTTTGACCCTTGACCATTAACAATAATCTTAACCATTTATGGTTAGGTTGAACCATTGATGGTTAGCCTGACCACTGATAGTCACTCTAATCATTAATGGTTGACACACTAAACACTAATAGTCAAGTCATTACCGCCTGAACTTAATTAATCCATGTGTGAGCTAATGAATCATGAAAATTATGTTTAGGTATCCAAACCTATTATGGAACCTTCTTCTTCCATCTCTCTTTTTCCTTTAAAAAGGAGAGTAGGACCAAGAATGGGATCTTGGACAATCATTCTCCAAATCGGTCTCTTAAACTATCAACTCTCAAGACCAATTAGCAAAATCTTTTTATTAAAAAATTTTCATTCTTCCAAAAAGTTTGTAATCACAACACAAACTTGAAGTGCTATTGAAATCACTCTAGACTTCATCACTTAGATAGCATACCATCACTATATCAAAATTGCTCTAGACCTCAACAATCAAGCTAAGTATCTTTCTCTTATCATGATCAATAATTAATTTATTTGTTCTATTCTTTGTTACCTCTTAAACACCACCCTATGACCCCTTATGAAACTTAACCAAACCTCCACCAACCTACCAATCTATCTATAATTTACTCATAGTCTAACCTTGTACCTTAACCAAACCTACCAATAATAACTACCGATAATCAACCTAGCTACTAACATTCAACTGTCAAACTATTAACAGTCACCCTAACCACTAATGGTTGATTTTAAGACTACCAAAAGTCACCCAACCATTGATGATCAACTATCAAACTGTTGATAGTCACTCAACCACCAATAGTCACCTCTAATTGGCAATGATTACCCTGACCACTGATGATCACTATGTGAACCCTTTTGACCAAAAAATAGTGATCAATTACTAACCACCAACCTAAACCAAAACCCTATTTTCTTGGATTGTGTCACCTCACAAACTATAAATAAAAACTTTATCTAAACCATTCTTTAACATTTTAGCATTTACCTTATTGTTATTTTATTAGAACAATAACATTCATTTGAAAAGTATACTTATTTATATTAAGTACTTTCATTTATTAAACCTTTTTATTAACATCAACTTGTCTCTTAATGTGAATTGATAACCTCTTAGAAATTTCATGCTTCTTGGATCTAGCTCATGCTAGGAAATCCACCCATCTACCTAACTAGCCAACCATTTTCTAGCTTTCTCTTATTGTAGCTCATCTTTCCAAGTCAAAAAATAGTATATACAATTGTTTGGATTATGGATTTCAAACCCATCTAGGTTATACTAACCTTTACCCCTCTTTTAGTTTTACCCTTCTTCTATAAATAAATAAAAATAAAAAAAAATTATAAACACCTTTAGTGAATTTATTTCAACATTATACATCTTTGTCTGATATGGTTCTAACTAAATATGATGAATGAGATCCTATGATTGAAATTTCTCACCTCCCATATAAAATTTATTTTATATAACTTTTGAGTACTTGCACTCTTCACTGTATTCATTTAACAAAAAAATTATTTGAAATTAACATACCTAAACCTCCACACATAGGGAAAGAAGGTAAATGTTTTGGGTCTGAAGATAGTATTCATCAATAATGTGAGGAAATATCTATACATGTTGAAAAAACTATAGATACTACCATCTCACTCAAAATTTTGAGTGATTTGAGGATTCCTAATTTATTCATTAGTGTCTAAATGGGTGATAATTAATTCAAATATGGCTTAATTGATGTAGGATTTAGCACTTGTGTCACTTCCCTTAATTTTAATATCCTATTGTATACTCTAAATGAAATATTAAACCTACCTAAAGTGTGTGCCAAGGATATGATCCCAAAATAATGCCTCCCCTTCATTGTTTTTGTCTCCTAACCATATTCCCTCCTATCATTGTTATAGTTAAGTTCATGGTTATCAATTTCCCTCTCTCTTATTATATTTTACTTGATTGACCATGGACACATCACATGAGATATATAGTTTCATAAACATGTGAGTGTGTTAAATTTCCCCACAATGGTGATATATATAATATTCAAGAAGACATAATTTTTTAGTTTTGAACAATTCCAAGATTGTCATGTTTTTAAAATATTTAACCTTGAACCTTTACCTAGTATCACATTTCAAGAATAACAATGATTTAATTATCTTGTCAATTATAACCATAGTTAAAACATAAACCCCAAATTTATAGGCAACATACCTTTTAATCTATTATATTTTGATGATGATGAACATAATGAGAATAGTGTTAAAATCAAAACCTCATATCTCCCTCCTATAATTATTAATTAGTTACTCCATTCTTTGTGACATCATTCTTGCCATCAATTAACTAATGACATTATTGCTTCAATAGTAAGACATAAATATCAAACCCTCATCCTTACTCAATAAATAAATATCAATATATATCTATTAATTATATGATTCATTCTTAGTTGGTTATGCTCAAGACAATGACTCATAAATTCTTTGTTATCGATATTTTTTACAACACTATTGGGAATATACTTTACATGTACACAACATTCACTTGGTAGATGAAGTCCATTCTCATTATATTATACTTAACATTATTTCTTATTGCAATGATGTTCATAGGTCTAAGATGGGGTAACTACCAACCTATAACCATTCTAATCTAGTCACTTTTGAGCCTCTTAAAGGTATGCTCATGATCAAGCCATGACAAGACCTTACCATTTTGATAGATTTTATAAACCCTTTAAGTAACTACACCTAGATAGGTTGGATACATTAATCTGACTTAAACCAAGGCCATATCTTATAGCCATATAGATTACTTAGGAGCCTAATCATAGATTCATGGACCATGATGATTTACTTAATGAGGTTTTATCAGTTCCATAACTTGATTTTTGACTTAGACAATGGGTATATGGGCCATAGTCTAAGTTTGATAAAATAGTTGGTAATTGGGATAAATATTTTTCAACATACCATATATTATTATCACTAAAATAGACACATATATCTATTCTTACAACAAATAGTAGATCTCATCACTTAGTTACTCACATATGAACTTCTTATTTTCATGACACAACCACACATTTTTTACACACTTTTGATAGATTTGATAACACATTGATGTGATTCATCATTAAACCAGAAAAACTATATTGATAATGGCTTAAAACCTCCTAATATATCTCCATAATATGTTCTTAAAAATGATGACATTTATTTCTTTTGTCACTAGTGTGTCACACATCATACAGATAGATGTAGAGTACTTCAATAACATTTATATGATTTCCCATAGCCCACACCTTCACTTTAGAAGAAAAATCATTAGGATAATTCTTAGATAGGGCTAGGTATTACCCAAATTTATACATTCTCATATATTAGAGGAAATAAGTTATATCCTAGTGCAGATTACTCATATTGATTATTCCTAATAGGAGGTACCATACATGATTCCATTTTATTATTATTATCTAATTTTATGAATATATCTCATAAATCAATAAGTCACTGTATGAATCTATGTAAAGGTATATGAGACCATGATAAGAGATATATGTAAGTTAAAATAATACTTACTAATGTTATTGATGATGTATGTCTAAATATATATCAATTTTTATGAGAAATCTTTTTGTGACAATTAAAATTATTATACACATTATCATGTGATGGGATTCAATATTTACATTTTATTATGATAATTGGTAATGACTTGTGGTTTATATCTCCTTTATATCATGTTTTTATTTCTAAAATTTTTACTTGTTCACATTTATTTTACATCTATGACATCATGTTTATATTATGATTTCTTCCATTGTAATTCATATCTTCATTTTTGAACACTAAAACATGAATAAATTCCTATGGGTCATATTTATCAAGATTAAATTGCATTTCCCTATATTAACACTTTTTGAGATGATCATTATTTTCATTTGTGCTTATGCTAGATCCTTAGTAAGTTAGTATATCCTTTGAATGACTTGGATATATTCAAAATAGGTCTTGACATTGTCCATTACATTACCTTATATATTTATGATTAGAAATAAGTATAACCATCACTTTACCAACCATTACATGAATATATCTTATATGATCTTTGTATTTCCTTTTATCCTCTCATTATAAGCATACATAGGTCAATTTTGAGATTGCACACTTGTGAGCAAGTCTAAGTAATTTTTAACACCATGATACTTAGTAATATTATTTAACATTAAAGTGGATGATATATTATGTTTATAACTTATTTAACTCCTGATTGGTTATCCAAATCCATATGGATAAGGATTATAAAAATATAAAAAATTAAAATCCATATCATAAAACAAAAGGTTGATCAAAAGGCAATTACAATCTTAAAATTCATATCACATTAAAATATTTTACTTTAGGCACATATATTATTCTAAGGTGATGATCAAAATCCATAGTTGGCCTCATAATAGGGACAAGATCCATTGGGGTGCATCAGTCTAGTAGACTAGGATAAGAGGCCTTATTTTATAATCTATTGCCACCTACATGGAATGACCATACTTAACTAGACTTCTAATCATGATTATTAATTTTATTTTAGATGATTATATTGGAAATATTATGGAAATTATGATTATTTCATAAAATTATTATGAATATTATTGATGAACTTACTTTATTTAATTTATTTTAGCATCATAAATGTTTATCATTAGCATGATTATATATAAGTTTAGATATTGTTGATGTCCTTGTGGATGTTCTTACAAGTGTTATTTCAATGAGATAGGTTGGTACTAGAATATCATAGTGAATGGAAAAAAGGATAATGCAAGTAAAAATAAATGGTATTATACAATCATGGTCATACCCAAGGCTTCTATTTGTCAATGTATAGTCTTGAGTTGTATTTTTCTACCTTGTGAAGTAAAATAATTTATTGGTTATTTAATTTCATCAATTTAAGTTTTATTTATTTGTTATTTAGATATCCAACTAACATTTATTTGAGAACATGACCACTCTAACATCTTCAGTCAAGATTTAAATGGAATCAGGTGTAGTTGGCATGTAGACACATTGGAAATGGATGTTGAATGTTGTGAGACCCTTGGTATTTTTATATTCTACTTCATGTATAAGACTAGTTTGATGTTTGAATACATTGACATGACTTTGATAGTTCCTTGTAAAGGAATATGGTTTCTATGCTTATAGTCTATGTAGGGACTAGAGCCTAGTAGGATCATGGCATTAGTTTAAATCTTGATCAAACCATTAGTATTAAGGACTTAGTTTAATGGCATATTCAATGATTATGTTTTATTTTAAAAAATCATGTATTTATGTAGGTCATTGACTTTGAAGGAAAATCTCATTAGGGTTTCAATTGGTTAAAGGCACTCAATGGTTTTGATAAACTGTGCATGGAGAGTTTGACGGCATACATGGGGTCAAGGGTTTAAAAATTACTACCATGACTATTGGAACTATGCATGTAATTAAAATAAAGTTCAAGTGGCAGTTATACTTGATATAGCTAGGAGTTCTACTAGTTGGAACTACCACTAGACATTAGGGTAAAATGTGTAAAAGTACCTATGAATAAGGAAAAATAATGATGGTGGATAAACAAAATGGGAAAATATATTCTAGGGTATAGAGATATTATTAAGATTTACCTTGGATGCATTAAGTTGTAAACAAGTAACTTTGAATCTCATGCTTAAAACTAAATGTTGGTTTTGGATAATCTAGAGGAAAACATGTTTCTATTTAGAGGTAAGTAATAAAACACTAAATAAAACATTATTTTGTGTGTTCAAACACAATTGATGAGAACTGTGATGGTGAGACTATGGGTTTTCCTCTCCCTTAAAAGGTTTATAGGTGAATTATAAATATTCTTGTCTCTATTGGTTATTTTGGTGTTGTTGATTATTCATTTATCATTGAATGTTGCTTTGACTTTTTCCATTTTTTGGTTTATTTGATGTATTTAGAATATGGTTTGTTAATGACATTATTATGGGTTTTTTTATATGTCTATGGTCATTTCATAACCTATTTTTTAATGATATACTTTATTATTTAGGGTTTTTGGTTTATGTGGTCTTAATCTTGGGAGTTAGTTTGAAACATTAAATTTCACATGGACCCATTACATTAGGTTATTAGTATTATTTAAACATTCTAAATTCATCATTGGGTACCTATTTCCCATACCAACCATTGGTTGGGTTGGGTAGGGAAAACCACCAATGGATGGTCTCATTTTACTCATGTTAATGGATTAGATTGCATGGAAATGTTGTTTATGGATGAAGTTTGGATAGGTTATATTATATGTGTGTATATTATATAAGACATTTATCATGGAATGGAGGGTTAACCCTATTCCTAAAAATTAATATTTAATTGTTTCATTGTAATAAATAGATATTGGTGTATTAAATTATATCAATACTTGTGTAGTCATGTAGAGTAAACATTTTGATTTTTATATTCTAGTTACATAAGTAATTCAAGTAAATTAGATGTTTTTGATAAGGTAAGGTGATAAACTAGGGGCTGAAACCTTTACAAACAAAAAAGACAAGAAGGCAAGCAAACAAAATATTCCTTCAGAGAGACGATGGCACTAGCTGAGAACAACAGACATAAACAAAACACAAGAAATAGAAAGACCAGAGTCAGAGAGGACTCCCCTTACATAACTATTGATTTGATAAGATCATTGAGTTTATCATTCTATACATTATCATCATGCCTAGTATTACCCACCACTTCTAGCATAGACATGTTTAGCAAAATTGTATTATGAAGTCCTTTCACAAAAATCTTCTCCAACTTTTGAATACAGTCCTCCAAGGCCCCAATTTTAGCTTTCCAATCAGTCTCATTCTTAGTACCCTCACCAACTTCCTTGACATACATGTTCCCCTTATTTTTAGTAGTTCCCATAGTGTTAGCACCATGCTCCTTAGTAAGCTCAAAATCCCTAGTAACTTGCTTCCCTCTAGTGTCCTCCAAAATTTCCTAGATTTCTAGCTCCTTAAATTCTTCCTCCTAGGTTGCTTCTTCCAAAGCACTTTCTGAGTAATCAATTAGTCTAGCCTTCAGGGCAGTTTTACCAGCAATCTACACTGACCTTCACACTCTAGAGGAGAATCCTTCCTTATTAATTTTGGAAGGCTTGTGAGATTTACCACATTGGCCCCTCGTGGCCCTACCCAAATTCCTATGGGTCCCCTCCATGGCCTCTTTAATATTTTCTTCCTCTTCATCAACCTTTCTCTTGTTACCCTTCTTGCTCATAAAGGAGTTAGGGGTATCAACATGGGTCTTTTTAGGGGTGGAGAAGGAGACATCTTTTGTCTTGGTAAGAGCAGGGGAAACCCAAGACTCATCAATAGCATCACCAGACACTGGGTTAGAAGGAATGTCTCCACTATTAACTTTGATATTCTTGGTTGCCTCAAGGATGTGGTGAAAGTTGTATAAGAAAAAAAAAAGCCCTTGGTGTAGGGAATAGGGTTTATATCCAATTTCTTATCCATTTTAGCTCTCACCCTTAGGACAAAGTGTTTCAAAGAAGATAGAAGGTAAAAAGGAAAGGTAATAATAACATTGAGCCTGAAATGATTTAACAAAGGAAGGTGGTAATTGTAAAACCTAGTAAATCACCCTTCGAGTATGAAGTACTTCATGAGAATGAAGCACACTCCATCCCATGGCTCTGGAAGTTTAGCGTGCTCAAACCCTCGATATGGGATGAGTTCTTCTAACTCACCTAGAAATAGTCTATGGCTAGCCATATCCATGATTTTGGTTTTCCTTTAAAGTTTTATACCCTACATGTTCATTCTTGTGGCCATAGAAATCACCTTTTTAGAGATTTCAAAACTAATTTTGCCCATCGTGACCTGCCTATTTAACCAAGATCTCGCAAACTGCTCAAACAAGTTTTCATCATAACCATTCAACCATTCTAGATATGGGTTGATACCCCCTTCTTTACAATAATGCCAAACTAGTGGATTATCTTTAAATTTGTAGTAAGAGAGAGGTTTAGTTCAAATATGATCTCCCCCCATTCTATATTTGTAGACCCAAGTAATCGAGTTCTTAAGTTCCACCTTCAACTTTAAACTACTTGCTAACCCTTGCTTCCATTTATGCAAAATGTAGATGTGATAGCTCATTTTATGAAATACCCTATAGAGATGACGTTGTATACTCCCATGCTTGAAAATAATTTTCCCTTGCTTTTTATGATGAGACTCGTGCACCTCAACCTCATGATACAATGAATTATGAATGATTACCAAAAAGTACTAAGGTTATCAAGTTCTGAGATCCCCAATGGCCCCTTCCACGTGGACCACCTCCGAGAGCTATCCTTGTCATCAATGCATCTCATTCTTGATAAGTCATCTCCTTTTGAATGATATCCCTAATGTTTAAGGGAATATGTACACCTTGTCACCACACCTTCCAACCTAAAAATTACTGACCAAGGTTGGCATAAGCATCATCGACCCTATTTCCTTCTCTATAGGTATGGGAAATCTCAACTTCAAAAAACTTTTGTAAAAGAAATTGGATATCAATAATGATGTATTATAGCTTGATTCCCACATTTGATGCTTTATTAATGGCATCTATGGCCATCTTAGAGTCTCCTTATATATTCAAGTTTCTTATTCCTAGGGATATAGCTAACTTTAATCCCCATAGTAAAGCCATTGCTTCAGCATAGTTGTTGCTCTGGCATCCAATTCCACTAGCATAGACAACATACATCAATCCTTTATCATTCCTTATAATTCCTCCTCCACTAGCTTTACCATCTAACTTGGATGCCCCATCAAAGTTAAGTTTCATCCAGTTAGGTTTAGGGGGATCCATTTAGTATTTAGTCTTTATAGCATTTTAGAGTTATTATACCCAGGGATCTAGTTTAAAACCTACCATTTGGCTATAATTTGGTTTTCAATTTGAGATAGGGGTTTCTCCACAACACAAATATGAGCTATTGTAACACTTTCCATAATGGTCTTAGCAAAGGAGTTAAACACCTGAGAAGCATTTCTAGCAATGTCACTAAAAATTTTGTGGTTGTACTCTTTCCATAAAATCTAGCTCAAACATGGCAGAACTTGCTTCCATAATTCCGTAAGTGATGGATGTGTGAAGGTTGGATTCTAGTGGAGAATTACTTCTTTAAGGTTAGAATTGTAGACCCATTCAATACCAAAGTTGTTAAGTATTGTGCCCCATAATTCCCAGGCAAAATCACAGTGGATAGAGAAGTGTGAAATTGAATCCTCTTTTGAACCACAAAGGAAACATCTGTTAACCAGAGTAAACTCTCTCTTTTGAAGATTATCTTGAGATAGGATTTTGTTATGAGTAGCAGCCCACCAAAACATGTTAATATTTGGAATAAGTTTATGATTCCAAACCTTTTTCCAAACATCTTTATTCTAAGCTTTAGAAATGAGTAGATGGTAAGCAGATTTGACATAGAATGATCCATTCTTATTTGGAAACCAATATTGTTCATCCTCTTGAGGGAAGAGAGGGATTTTGATCTCTTGAATGCACTGTGGGATCTCTCAAACTCTAGGGAAAAGCTTAGGCTAGTGATCACATCAATCCAAGATATTTTTCTAGCTCCTCATCCCATTGTTATTTTCCATATAATCACTGACCCTATCTCCAAAAAATTGGGTAGCCAAGTCAGAAATCTCTCCATATTTTCCCTATGTGATGATAGCCTTGTCCTTTAACTAGATTTCATCCCAAAATTTAATATGCCAGCCATTTCCAAGTTTCCATCTAATTCCCTATTTAAGAAGGCTTTTACTTTTTAGCATTTTATTCCATATCATAGATCCCTGGGGTAATCTCATTTGTTGAAGAAAGTTGGAATCATCAATGCTATGCATGTATTTGACATACATTATTTCCCCCTAATCATTGTTTTTATGGATCAGGTTTCATCTAACTTTTGAGAGAAGGGCTTTATTCATGTTTTTGATAGACCTAATATTGAGTCCGCCATGAGATTTTGGAAGACACACTTTTTCCCATCTGACTAAAGATAAATTATAAAAGAGACAAGAAGTATGTAGGAGTACCTTGTAGCAAAGCCTTAAGAAGTTGCAGTTTACCAGCACTGCTGAGTAGTTTCCCCTTCCAACCGAGAAGTTTCCTCTACATTCTTTCAATAGTTCCATTCCAAAAACTAGGAGATAACTCTTTGACTGAGAGTGGGAGACCAAGGTAGGTAGCTGGTAGGGTAGTTTTAGCACATTCTAATATATCAATAATTATATGTCTAAGTTCATTAGGAGTGTTGAAGAAATACACATTACTTTTCTAGAAATTTATCTTTTGTCTTGGCTCTCTAGCATAATTATTTAAGATATCCTTCCATCTTCTAGCTTCAATCACTGAGGAGATGCCAAAGAATATGGTACCATCCACAAACTACTGTACCACCATAAGATGAAGGGAGGAGGCAGGTTTGATGCCCACTAGCTTTCTTGAGGCTATATCTGCTTGTATGTATCTTCCCACTACCTCTACCATAATGATGAATAAGTATGGGGAGATAGGGTTTCCCTAATGAATTCCTCTCGAGGATGAGAAAAACCCTCTAGGAACACCATTAACCAGCACTGAGAATTTTGCAAAAGAGACCGTGTTTCATATCAAACGAGACATTTTATCATTAAACCCAAATTTTTTGATCACTTGGAATAGAAAAGTCCATGAGAATCTATCATAAGCTTTAGAAATATCTAGCTTGAGAGCCATACCAAAGATTCTGCTCTTATCCATGGAGTGAATATTCTCATGTGTGGTGATCACAACATCAAGAATCTACCTACCTGGGATGAAACCTTTTTGAGTAGGAGAAATAATTTTATCTAGCAAAGGTTGAATCTTCATAGCTAGAATTTTAGTACATAACTTATAAATAGTGTTGCATAGAGTAATGGACTTGAAATAAGTAAGGTGTGAAGGTTGTGATTTTTTAGGAATAAGGACTATGAAGGTATTATTAACCTAATTCAAAAGTTTAGCTAATCTAAAAAAATCATGAACAATAGCTGTGAGATCTGCTCCTATTATCTCCTAATATTCTTGAAAGAATATATGAGGAAAGCCATCAAGATCCAGGGCTTTGAAAGCACCCATGGAGAATAAAATAACATGTACTTCTTCCTTAGATATAGGCTTTAACATCTCTAGATTATCTTCTTCCTTTATCAAATAGGGGATTTTATCAATGAATTGATTCATAGGTCTATCAATTCTATCATTATTATTTTCTTTCATGAGCAGCTTCTGAAAGAAAGCCCTGGCTTGTTCCCCTATTTCATTATCCTTGGTAATAATGTCACCATTATCTAGGACAAGCTTAGCTATTGAGTTGTCTTTCCTATGTTTCATAGCTGAGAGATGAAAAAGGTAGTGTTCCTATCCCCCTCTTTAAGCCACTGAACACGGGATTTCTATTTCTAAAAAACATCTTCTCTTTCCATAAGATTCTTCCATTCAGAAGATAGGGCATTCTCTTCTTCTAAAGTGTCTTTAGAGTCATCCCCTTGATCTATCAATTGATGTATATCATTGAGTTTTCCCACTATATTTTTCTTTTACTGGAAGACATGCCCAAAGTTGTATCTATTCCATCCATAAACTTCTTGTTTAATGTGCTGAAGTTTCTTGACTATTCTAAACATAGGAGTACCTTGAATAGGAATTTTCCACCATTGGCCACCATTTGTCTAAAGTCTTTATGTTTGATCCACATAGCTTCAAAATGGAATGGGGAAGGTCTGGATTGTCCCTATCCTCTCCAACTAAGGAAGATTAGGCAGTGGTCAGACATGGTTCTAGGGAAAGCCTATGCCTACATATTATTATAATCCTCCCAGTTGCTTGATATAAGAAATCTATATAATTTAACCTTAATCATTTGATCTCCTCTTCTTTTATTGGTCCAGGTGAAATTTTGGTTTTATAGCTCTATGTCTAATAATCCCCAATCATTGATGAATTCGACAAAGTCAAACATGTTGTCTAAGTAATCCGTAATCCCACCCTATTTTTCAAAAGGGTATAGAGGAGTGTTAAAATCTCCAACTAACATCGATTTAATGTTCTAGGGATTATTCTTGAAACTGCTCAAGTCTATCCATAATTTCTATCTCAAAGCTCTATTATTTGGTCCATAGACATTAATCAATGATTAGTTCCAAGATTTCATAGAGAAATTGGTAATCAAGAAGCACTTATTATAAGCCATAAGAGACCCCTAGATTTTACCACTATTCCACATTGTGACAATCCCCCTTGAAGCCCCTTCAATTGGACTAATGCAAAAAGCTACCTTAGGCCATATATAGGCAGCAATTTTCGTAAACTCTCCTCATTCATCTTGACTTCTTGGAGTAATAAAATATCTAATTTACTATCTAAAATTTAGTTTTTAACCTCAAACTACTTTGAGGGACTGTAAAATCCCCTCAGGTTCCAAGATAATATTCTCATTTAGAGGGTTTGGGGGGTTGGGTCTCCAGTGTTTTCTATTTACCACTGGCAATCTCCCTAGCAATCTCTCTTTGTCTTGTTTCTCTTAGGTTTGGTCTCCCTTATTTGGGTTTAGTGCCAACATCTGCATATTTTTTTCCTTTTCGATTCTTTTTCTTTAGGGTAACCCATTCCTCCTATTCATTACTACCACTTTGTCCTATTTCACCTATTGCTATGTAGTTTCCTACTTGGTCTCTGACTTCCAGAGCATGGAAAATGTCTATATTTAACTCTAAGTCTGTGTCTCCTTTAGTGGGATTTTCTGGAGTTACTTCTTCCTTTCAATCTCTTGGAACTTTGTCTTCTTCATTGACTTCCTCTATCAAATGGTTACCTCTTTCTCCTTCCTTAGACATATTAGTCTATTTTTCTAGAGGGTTGGATGTGTTAAATATAGCCTTCTGACTATCATCTGATACTATATTTTCCTTTGGGATAGCATTTCCCTCACTATTAGTGATATCCTCCTTCCCCATCTCCTCTCCCTTTTATGTATTCTTGAGATTTTCCACATTACTCTATGTTTCTTGCTTTCTTTTTTTTTTGTGATTGAGAGCCTAATCCTCCCCTTCAACTTGGGAATCATCTTTCCTCCCATTTTGCTTTATTGTGCATTGTGTCATTAAATGTCCCTTTCTCTTACATATTTGATAGAAAGTGGTAGCATTTTCATAAGTCCCATATTTAGAGTTTAGCTCTAAGGATGTAGGGAGAGTCTTATTAATTTCAACATTGACACAAATTATAGCATACACACATTTGGACTTTGTTCTGGTTGTGTGATCTATAGTGACATATTGGCCAATAGAATTGCTAATAGATGTGAACATTTTTTCATCCCAGAATTCCAAAGGGAACCCTGGCAGTCTTACCCAAGTAGGAGTAGACTTATTAAGGTCTGAGTTAGAATCAAAACCTAGTTTCCATGAGCATAAGGCAAGAGAATGTGGGACATATAGCCATGGTCCTCTAGCAAGAGTAGCTATCATGTCCTCCCTATTTGTAAATCTAAAAAGGAATAGGCCTCTTGCCATGGCAGTGATTGAAACACTACCGTTAACTTTCTTCCTAGACAAAACCCATTTCTTAACAATTTTAATATTAGGACGGAAAGGAAAAAAATTAACTACCAGTGTAAGGTCCATGGATGCCATGATTTCCTCCACCAGATCATCTGGGATATTTAGGGCCGCGCCCGCAAAGGTAACAAGGAGGCTCGACATTGTTTTTAAGGGGCACGTCTTTTCACCTGTAAGTGCTTTCTTCCATCCGTTGGATGGCTATCCATTATCATATTTTTAAATAGATATCTAGAGGCACTGCCACTGGTAGTATCCTCCATTGGATTCGTGATCCTGTTAGTCGCACTTAGGGGGCCCAACTAGGTGGGAAAAAACTAGTCTCAAATGTTATCCACACAGAGCAACTTCCTCAGTTGATTATTGAAGCACATAAATGTTAAAACTCTAAGTAAATTAGATGTTAATTAATTAATTGATTGTTCTTATTTTTTTCTATGAAATAGTGTTGATATTTTATGAATTTATACTTGAGGCCATTTTATTATTAAACTTGAGTTTGCTCTATCATAAGTATTGAATGCTAGTTTTAATATTGATATTATATTCTCTTTTTTTGAAGTATATTTTATTTTGATTATGATGTCTCTTTTAGATTGATTATTAAAGAGATATTACATTTGACTATGTGGATGTTTTATGTTAAAATATTAAGGTAAAAGATTAAAATTTATTTCCTTGTCAAATATAACTAGAAAAGTTTCACTAGGAAACCATATGCATATATCAGATTAGTTAACTTTAATGGAAAAGTATATTAATTGATCCCTTAATTATTATATTCTAATCTTTGTCTATTTGAAAAGTTAATGCATTATTATTAGGACTATTATATACAAATAATGTATAAATTACATTAATTTTAAGGATTATTGAATTGGAAAATGGACTAATAATATTTTAGAATTATTGATATTTTATTCATCTCATTTGATGTGAAATATATCTATAATTTCATGGATAAAACATATTGATAGTAATCAATACTAGGAATGGAACTCTGTAGTTACAATAGTGTTAAAGAAGCTAAAATTGAACTTGGCATTGAATATTATCAATAAAATATGCAATTAAGTATTCATGTTTTTAAATTTTGTGGTTCGTATTATGGTTATACATGATAATTAGAACTCGATTGAGATACATATCTATTATACTTATAATTATATATGTTATATTGTATAATTAATTATTAAGATTTGTTATTCTCTCTTGTATTTTTTGTCTATATGTGTATTCAATACATGAAACACTATGTGGATCAATTCATTGAAGTAATACTTATTTATTATAGATAATACAGGCAATGTGTGTCAATAGTTATGAAAAGAATTTAACAGTTGTTTATGTTGATTAAATGTTTCAATTAAAACGATGTTAGTTGGATTTGTAATATTAAGGTAAATGCTTGTATTTCCTAATTTTGGTGGCATAACTCTAAAGGGAGGTCAAGGTTTATTATAAAGTTTCATTATTAGTTCTTTATGAAGGTTCTAAATATGAATGATATAAATTATAATATTGATAAATGTAAATAAATTATTTTGTAACATAGACCTCTAATGGTTTTGATGGCTATGAGATGAAGTGTATATTATTTAAATGTTTAAAATAACCTTGATAGGTGGTTTGGTTGTTTGATTGATTATTAAATAATTCAATTATACTCTAAATGGAACAACTAAATATTAAACTTTTGTATTTGGATTTAACTATGTTGGAATTAAAAAACTCATTGCTCAATTATTTAAATAAAATATAAGGTGATCCATTTTCATATCTTGAAAATATGGTCTTATAAAAAATATTAAATGGCTCAGTTATATGATCAATGATTGGTAACTGCATTATAAATCTTTAGGGAAACCAATAATGAATAATAATTTATTAACATGGATTGTTGAGGTTTCACTCATATTTATTAGGTAGTTGAATTGTTTGAATTTAGCTAAAAATATTATTCATAAGGGTTATGTGTTAAACTAATACATCAAAATTTAATACTTGTGCCTCATATAATTGATCTTTTGATAGAATGATTAACTATTAAGTGTAATAAAACTAATTAGATGATTAAAAATAATAGAATTATATATTTTAGAATTAATAACAAAACAAACAAATCCACAACAATAATTATTTAAAGAGTAAAATGATTGAATATAGTGATTGAGCCACTTTGAGAGGGTAACCTCTACAATGATGTATTAAGAATATAATTGACAATATGATGATAAAATAGTAACCACTACCTCCTATATATACTCTACTTATCCAATATTATTTCATAGGCCAACCATACTAATAACATAAAGAATGCAATAATATAATATGAAGGTGTGTGTTTCTTTTATTTTCCACTCATTTGTTAATTTGGAAGCAAGCAACGAGACTAGTAATATGGTGTGTAAAAGAATACCTGGTAAAAGTGCTCATGTGATCCAAATGATAGTGAGAAATCCTCTTTGGCTTGGAAGGAATAACCTATAAATAAGAAATACACTATAAAAGGGATTGTTTGATGGATGGTTGAGTGGACTGCCCAGCATGAGCTAGATCCAAGAAGCACAAGCTTACTAGGTGGCTATCAATCCATTATTTATAACAATTACATTGATATAGATGAAAAGAAAGAATATTTGCATTCAATAACTATAAATTAAATGCATGTAAGATGAGATGAAATTAAATTTATTGTTAAACTAAATGACTTAATATAGCAAAAGTGGGTCAATAGTCATGCTAAGATAGTTAGGGTCAGGTTCAAAAAATCCAAGTAAGCTCTATGAATTAGTAGGAATATATAAAATAATCTTTAGTTGGAGTTAAGGGGTTGAAAATAGTTTGTTTTTATTTGGACATAGTGACCATCGATGGTTGGGTGAATTTTCAGTGGTTGGGCTGACCGTTAATAGTTGGGTGACCATCGACTATTGAGGTTACCATTATTAGTTGGGCTAACCATCGGTGGTTACTTATAAAATTCTAGAAATGTTTAAAAAGGTAATAATAGATTGGGTAATTGGTCAAATAGAGGGATTTTATGGATTTGAAGGATGTAAAATAAGATAAAGATAGGTATGGATAGGGTAGAGAGGTTAGAAATGAAATAGATCAAATAGAACAAGCATGAGATACCTGTAACTTGATGGTGGAAGGCTTAAGTAATTTGTCTAGAGTGATAGTACTTTGGCCTTTAAAAGCGATTCTGATAGAGGTTTTGGTCTCTATTGATGATGCTTGTTTACTGAAGGGATGTTGGATACCTATATGTAAGATAGCTTAGACATGGATTGATGGATTTTTAGATCCATTTATCCTCCTACTTCCCTCCTTTTATAGGATGAAGTTACTAAATATGTAGGAGGAAGTTGATAATTATGATGGAGGATAATTTTTCCATTTGTGTTGTTTTAAATCTTATTAGTATCACATAAGGAAAGTTAATAACTATAACCATGCTTATCTCATATAACTAGTAATGCTTTTAAAGTAGGATTTGATGACATGAGCAAACAGTTAGGCTGACCATCAGAGATCAAGGTTTTATATGAAAATAATTCAAAAGGGGACGGATTAAGAAGTTAAGTTATAGGATTTAGGTTAGGGGGTTCACATTAGTAAATTAATAAATGGGCTAAGTTAACTAGGTGGTGAACTAACTTCAGGGTCAGGTAGGAGTTCAAGGCATTTTAACATCTAAAACTATTTAGTTTTTGAGTGTCTACATTTTCTTCCATTTTGTTATATGGCTTCGAATTAACAAGTTTCAAAATAAAAACAAATTACTAGTCAAGGTCTAATTACCTTGAGTTTGAGAAGAGGTGTTTAAAATTGGGATTTGATGAAGTGAAAATAAAATTGGGCCAGGGTTTGATAAATGATAAATGGTGAGTCAATAGGTGAGTGACATAGAAGGTTTGGGCATTTAAGACACAAACACATGAAAAAAGTGATTAGGTGCAATAGTTAATATCACATAAAGACTAAAGTTACCAATGTTGATAAAAAATAAGGTTAGGTTCTAGGGAGACATATGATAGGGTAACTGGTCTACAACACTGGTCATAACTAATCAGGTCATTCCTAGTATGTCATCTAGAGAAGGTCAACATTTTTCATAGCTATTGAGGATAATAAGTACTCTGAAAAAAACATAAATGGTTTCATTAGGCATGAGGTGGTGTGAATTACAAAATTTCAACATGGAAAGGTTATTCAGTGCAATCAAAAGGACCAAGGCAAGGTTGTCATAAAACATGTGAATGTTCATGTCAAAAATGGCCAATGTCAAGGTGGACATGGTTAAATAGGTTTGTTAGAGAAGGGTATATTTAGAAAGGGAAAATTATGGTTAGGTGTAGATTAGGTGATCTCCTAAAAGGTTATCACTTAGGTAGGGTAACTTTATAATTTTTAAAAGGGTGAGATTCCAATCATCGATGGGTTGGGGTTTCCATAGGGTCAACCGTTGATAGTCACCTTGACCATTAATGGTCAGGGAAAACCCTAAAAATCCAAGATAAAAGTAAAAATGTCAAATCATTTTCATTTTTTGACTTTTGATGATTTTACTTTGGTGATTTATGCATTTTATCATTGTCTTTTTAAGTGTGTTGAGATGGAGGTGATTAATTGGGTGATCAAGTGTTCAAGTCTTATCAATTGTTGATTTGATGGACGGTGGATGAGGATGTGGTCAAGTGGTAAGATGAGGGATTCAACCATGGTAGTGATCATGGAATGAGGTGGGTTATGATTTGAATTAGATATGATGGTTAATTTTTTGTGTGTAGAGTGGTATTAAGTAGTTATTAATGACTAGGGTAGAGTTGTAACCAGGTTTTGATAAAAGGATGCCCTAGTGTAGGTTTTGTTGAATTTGAGTAAATTAATGGGGGAAATTTATAATTGAAGGCTATTTTGTGTTTGTAATGGTCTATTGAGGAGTTTTAGGTAGGTGGATTATGGGGTTTATATGTGTGGATAGAGGTTTTATGGGGTCTAAGGTTTGAGGGTTATACCATTAGTAGTCACACACAGTGACCATCGATGGCTCAACCTAACCATTTACACTCAAATTTAGGGGCAAAAAGATCCCAAGGGATTGTTGATGGTTTTATAAACCATCAATGGTTGAAGGATTTAGGTAAGGTGAGGTAAAAGTGGTGTTTAAATGTTTTAAATTTGTTGTAAATTTGTGAAAGGTGGAATATTTTAAAGTGGTTTTTAAATGTGTTTTTTCTTAAAGGATAAAGTGGATGAATTTGTTAAAAGGTTTGAATTCATGGAAAGTGTTAGAGGTAGAAGGTTTTGTTAAACTATTTAACAAAAGTATGAGAAGGTTATCATTGTGTGAAAGTGTTATAGTTGGGGAAATGTGGAAATGTTTAAATGTTTAAACGTAGGTTGAAATGTATCAAAATAGGTTAAATGGGTAGTTATTTTTTTTGAAATGGTGTAAAGTATGGGAAAATATGTTTATATTGAAGGAAGGTTTAGGTTGAAAGGTTTAGATAAGGATAGTGGGTAGGGTTTTAGTAAATAGAAGTGATTAGGTGGTCAAAATAATATGTTAGTGTTAGTGTTAGATAGAGGTATAGGTCAGTGTGAGA
Organism: Torreya grandis; assembly: GCA_037957365.1. Taxonomy (NCBI): domain Eukaryota; kingdom Viridiplantae; phylum Streptophyta; class Pinopsida; order Cupressales; family Taxaceae; genus Torreya; species Torreya grandis. The sequence goes on from JARHVA010005299.1 coordinate 1,157,791, forward strand.
GGTTTGATAGATGTAATTAGGGTATATGTAATAGGGTTGGGTTGTAATAGTTTGAAAAAGGTAGGTGTAGGGTGGTACTTAATTAGATGTAGAAAACTAAGCATGCATTGCTAATGTGACTCTTATGTAGGCACATAATCAAATTTAGATGAGGGACCAAGTCCCTAAGATATTTGTTAAGTTTCAAGATGGGATGATAAATGGTAAGTGGAGGAATATGGAATAGGTTCTCCTAGGGGCCATGAAACATTACCATCACCTATCGCATGATGTGGGTATGATCATGACCCTTATTGAGAGATGGGACCCATCCACAAACACATTTTTGCCACCTATAAGACAGATGACTATCCTCCTAGAGGATATTCAATTGATTACATTGTTATCCATTAAGGGGAGATGATTTATCATATAGAGAATTAGGAGAGAGACTATCACATGCATCTAATATATGGAATGGATTGGGTTCAATACAAATATCATATAGGTGGTATTTGTTATGGGCCACTATACCAGACAACTCTTGAGGACTGATGTTTATTGATGATGATGATGATGATGATGATGATGGGGTGTATTGCTTCACACTAGTAGATTCAAGGAGAAATTAATTCCCTTTCCTACTTTTGGGAGTACTAGTGGAGATGTTGTGGAGGACTATGTTTAGTTGGGCTGCCATGTTATTAGTGTAGATCTATAGGGAGATTTGGGACTTTTGATTACACAAGTGGTAAAAAATTATCATTGGGTTCATACTCTGTTACTAGGCATATGAACATACATGGATTTTGAGACCTTTGGGGATTCGATGGGATGGTTATACTCTAACAGACTACAGAGTGGGTTTCATGAGATGGAGGGGGGATTATGGATTGATAGGGGTAGGTGGTAGTGTGAGGACATAAATTGGTTCAAGAATTCCTTGGAAGGTTTGATAATGAGAAACATAGTATGGAGGCCATATGTGAGTTGGCTGAGGTGGGAAGGGTATAGCTACCATAAAATATCATTAAAGAGGTGGTACTATATTTATAGGAGTCAAGATGTTGATAATGAGTTTATCCCATTTCACTGATTTTAGAGGCATTTTTCCCTTTTACAGGGGATCCCACATGATTTTACATGATACAGGAGGGAGGATGTCAAGTTATTTCTCTTAGAGCCATAGTCACAGGATGTTGTGTTAGACCATGAGGAGATACTGGTGAGAGCTACCATTGATGACATCAGTGTTGTAGATGATTATGTAACATGGTACCAGACCCAATATGTAGTGGCCAATTTTGGATAGGGTGATAGGAGATAATAGCCCATATATGTAGATCCTATTAGGGCACTAGCAAACCATGGATAGGTGGTAGTGGTAGTGGTAATCTCAGAGGATTAGATTGCTAGATTGTAGGGATAGGTGGCCACTTTATAGGGCCATGTTACCATGTTGACTAGAGAGCAAGATTAGGTAAGGATCTCTCTTGGGTTAGTGATGAAAGAGAGAAATTCACTAAGATAGAGGTTAGGAGTGCCCATAGTAGTAGCAAGAGGACCACCTAACATAGCTTTAAGGAAATGGTACTTAGCCACTATTAAAGAGTTGAGTTATTATGAGGTGATAGTGTTGGTGCAGTTTTCATTAGAGATGAGGTATAAAGAATACATGGCTAGTTTAGTAGGTGGTCCATCTATATCTATGCCAAGATAGTGGGCCTCGATAGTAGGGTAGGTAGGGATATCATGGGAACCACCACAAAATGGTAGTATAGGTGTAGGTGTAAATGGGTCTAGTGGTAGTGGTGCAAGTGGTAGTGGTTCTAGTGCCCCAGGGGTAGGACATTACCTAGTTCATCATGTTAGAGATATATGTACATTATTGTGATACCATCTTGTGTGCTCATGATGTGAGATATATATATATATATATATATATATATATATATATATATATATATATATATATATATATATATATATATATATATAGATATATATATATATATATAAGTGAGAAATAAATTTATTCATTTATATATGTATAAATTTATTGATGGCATTATGTAGATCTTGATTATGTTTTGATGTTGAGATGTTTATTAATGTATGATGACATGATGCTTACATTGATTATGTTCAGATGTTATTCATGTTTATGATTATGATGTTATTGATCTTTATGATAATGATATAGATGATTACATTAGTTTAGGCATAGATGATTCTATATATAATATGAGTGTATGATAGGTGTTATTCATTTGATAGATATGATATGATATATATATATATATATATATATATATATGTATATATATATATATGTATATATATATATATATGTATATATATATATATCTGTATATATATATATATATATAGAGAGAGAGAGAGAGAGAGATAGGGATGGTTGTGATTATTGTCAGTTGTTAATGATATTATGGTTTATATTTGGTAGATATGATGTCACATCATCGATAATTTTTATGTTATATTTGGTAAATGGTAAGGACATAGTTTACATTATTTGGTGATATAATGTTTTTTCTAGATGTAATTATGGATATGTGGTTATTTTTCATGAAATATATGGCTCATACCTTTAATTTTTTTTTAATATTAATAACAAGATGTTTATGCCCCATTCTATAAGAGATGATATTTGGACTTATCATTTTAGGCATGTGATGATATTTTAATATACAATATGGTTTGTTTTATGTTTCGACATATGTGATGATAAAATCAAGGAATTAAAATGTGCTTGTGATTTTAAATTTAATTTATTGATATTTTTTGGTGATTATATTGTGGATGATGTGTTTATTCATGTTCATGATCATGGAGAGGATGGTTTGGATTGTGGTTTTGAATGATGTCATTTATGATACGAGTGATGATGTGATTGATGTTTGGATGCACATATAAGATATGGTTCACAATTTTGTAATGTATATGAATTAGTGTTTCAGATTAAGGTTTTGATTAATTGGATGCGATATGGGTTAATCAAGATATAATGAAATAAAATAAAGGTGTATATAACACATGGCATGTAAAAAGGAGAGAGGAATCATGAGACATATGTCCACACGAAATAATGAAGGGAGGGTAAGAAAAATGCATGATGTGTTCATTCATAAGGGCCTAAAAAAATTGAATTTAGATATGAGTTAATGTAAATAAGCCTTTCAAATTCTTTGTATGAGCATTCTTTGATTAAAAAATTAAGGTATCTTGTTCACTTTGTGTCAAGTAAGCTCATAGTCCCTATATTGCTAGAGAGGTTAGGAAAAGTAGGCGATAGGTGGATGGTTGAAATGGGTGATATGCTAACCTAATGTGTTTGAGATTGTCCCTTCTATTGGTAACCAAAGAACCATAATAGACAAGTCCATGCCTTTATACAATGTGTAGACTGATCAATGTGAGAAGTCTACTAATGCCATATGTAAAAGTTGATTGAAGATTACTTGCTTTGATTTTGACATAGGGTTGTGTGTTGCTTTTGCTATTTGTATAGGTTGGTGAAGTTGATTGATAAAAGATTCTTCAAATGTTTGTTTTGACAAACTTAACATATCCATCCTTCATGGTAGTGGTCCAAATTTTGATTTTTTATAGTTGTCCTTCAAGGGAGTAGTCTATTTTAAATCAATTTAGTTCTTGGGTAGTTGTCCTTGAAGGGAGTAGTCTATAATTCTAGATAATTGAAACCAAGTGATATTTTGGTTCCAAATTTGATTTTTAATGCTAGGTTTAGACATGGAAAATTCTATTTAGGATTAGAGGTATACCTTTATAGAGGTAATAAATTTATCACAAAAGGTTAATGATGGATGATGAAAAGTGATTTGAAATACAATTGATCATGGGAATCCATCTAATTAGAGACAAAAATTATCCATGAGAAAAATGCCATGGGTAGAGCCGTGGTATCCATGCTTAAGATGAGGCTATAAATATGACATATAATCACATGGTATTATGTTGTAATCAATTGTACTCAAAAGGAATAGTGTGAAGATATAAGGAAAATGAAAATCTCATGAACCAAGGGATGAGCTTAAGTTAGACACCAAGATGAGTTTAATCCTTGTTTTAAAAATAGAAAAGATGTAGATGCAAAGCATTGAGAGGCTTAGGTTCTAGTTTTCCTTTAAAAGACGACAAATGATAAGCTCGTAATCCATACTTATGGGTTATGATGTAAGGTCCACTCTAAGTAAAATCAAACCTTCCTCTTTTATTTTTCTCCATATTAGTTACATGTTAGTTTTCTTTAAGGATGAGGTATCTGATATTGAATTATCACTCTTTCAAGTATTTTTTATAAGCGTGTTAGATTAATTATTGATAGAAATGAAGATGATTAAGTGATGTAAGGTGATGTTTGTCAAGTAACTCAAGTTATGCAAGACATTCCTGATGATAATCTCTCTTAGAAAGGATTTCACATAAATATATGTAAATAGAAGGAATCTACACTTCAAGAGGCAATATTGCCTCTACTCCAAATATGAGAGAGAAAGGGGTAGCACATGTAGAGGTTTGAATGATAGTGAGATATGCCTATAAATCAAAAGGGATGTGTAAATGCTAAGCTTGAACTAAAGCACTTACTACTGTGGTTAACATTTTATTGGAAGCTTTCACCTATCCATTTACTTAGTGATGATAGGGCGAGGAAAATCTTAGCTTAGTTCCAAAAACATCGCAAAGACCTTAGACTTTATTTTTTTAAAGGATTTACCATTGTTAGTGATGATATTAGTGATGATCCATCTTTATAAAGGATTCCCCTTAGTATGGTGTAAAGAGAGGTACTATGAACAAAAGCTCTTTAAGCATTATTTGAAAGGTTGGAAGGAACAATGACAAGGTTAAGGTATTTTAAGGTCTGATCGTTCCAAATATCAAAAGGAGATGCTTCAACACTAGAAATGGTAAGAAGTTTATAATTTATATATGAAGTTCGGATAAATTTATGGATGGTGAAAAATAGTTTAGATTCAATAGGTTGAGATGGGATTTGGGAAGCCAAGGAAGCCATTGTATCCACACATTTATTGGTAGATCAAAGAATTGATTGGATAAGGTAATGATCAAATGATGCTAAAAGCACATCTATGAGTTGTTTTAACTTCAATAAGACATAATTTTTAAAAATATAAGATCCATTGACTTGGTTGATCATAATTTTGGAATCACCAAAGACACTGATTGTTTTGATTCCCAATGCTAGAGCAGTTAGGAGACCTATGACTAGGGCTTCATACTCAACCACATTATTGGTGTATTTTAATTAAATTTTAAAGGAAAGGAGAAGAGGTTAACCATTAAATGGAATTATAATAAATCTATCATCTCCACCATCTTGACATTTTGAGCCACTAAAAACATGGTCATTTGGTAGGTGGGCTCTTTCTAACAAAGAGTTATGATGGACTTATCTGGAAAGGCAAGAGGAAGTAGCTGATTATATGGTAGAGGAGCTTAAACAAATTGATCATCAATGAATTTCCCTTTAATGGACATTTTCTAAAGAAACTCAAGATCAAACTCAGCTAGGAGCATGAGAAACTTAGCCATATATTAATTTTGGTATGGTTTAGAGTTTGTGTACTTGAGCAAGTTGGTGTTAGTGATGACATAAGTTTTAGGATTAAGGAGGTAGTGATAGAGTTTGGAGGCCATAAAGACTAAGGTGAGACAAAGTTTCTTGGGATGGGTATATCAAGTCTTGTATTTTATAAGTATGTGACTAATGTAGTAGATGGCTTGCTCTTTATTCTATTCATCATGATGAGTGAGTGTTGCCCCTAGGGAATGGTCCAAGGAAGATATATATAAGGTAGAAAGGTTGATCATATTTAAGAGGATTAAGAATAAGTGGAGAAAGAAGTTACTCCTTGATTGAATCAAATGCTTGTTAACAATCTTTGGTCTATTTAAAAAAAGTATCATTTTTGAGGATATGGTTAAATGGTTCACATATTTATGATAACTGGGAGATGAGGAATCAGATGGATTGGGCATTCCCTTGGAGTCTATGGAGTTGTTTAAGGCTAGTATGAGGAATCATATCCAAAATTACTTTGACTTTGGTAGGGTCCACTTTGATTCCTTTAAGACAAATGATAAATCCCATAAGCTTTCTTGATAAGACCCCAAAAATGCATTTCTTGAGGTTGAGCCTAACATGATAAATGATTAATCGGTCAAAGATGATTTCAAGAACAACTAAATAATCCTTGCAATGTTTGGATTTCCCAAGGAGATCATCCACATATTTCTCTATTATTTAATGGATGACTTCATGAAAAATGTAAATCATGGCCCATTAATAGGTTGGTCCATCATTTTTTATGACCAAAAGGCATGACCCTATAATAAGATATTCCCCATGGGGTAATAAATAAAATTTTATATTGATCTTTAGGAGTAATCAAGAACTAATTATATCTCAAGAAATCATCCATGAGAGATAACATTTCATGGATAGCTGTAAGATCAATAAGTTGGTCAATGTTTGGTCAATGAATGTCATCCTTAGGAAATCAAGGTTAAGGTCATGAAAGGTGATGCAGAGATGAATTTTCCTTATGGGTTTATAAATGGGAAAAATGTTATAAAACCATTATGGATATTAAATGGGCTAAATGAAGTCAATGGATAAGAGACACTAAAGTTCTTCTTTGAAAAGAAAAGTTATGTAAGGATGCATCCTGCAAAGTTTTTACTGAACTAGCTTAAGCTCAAGATGGGTAACAATGTTGTAGAGGGAAATAAAAGGGTTAATTATAGGCATATCCTAATAGGTCAAAGAAAATGATATGTTATGGTCATTAAGTAAAGAAGGGTAATATTGTTGCTCCATATAATTTAAGGAATGGTTGATTTTGATGATATAGGGGTCATCTTAAATACCCAAGTTGACATTGATAGTGGATTCATTCAGCATTGTTTAGTTTTCAAGAGGAAGGGATTTATGGATAAAATAATCCCCTATACCATGGTAAGTAAGAATGGAATTATCATCCTAATGTTGGATAATTTTGATTGTAGGTGAATCTCACTATATCATTTTAGGATGGATGAGAAGAAGGTTTTTAGTTCAACCATATTTTTGATGCATTAGAGGGCATAAAATAATAGTATTGATTTAAGAAAAAGTTAGATGGTATGATATCAAAGTCTTCATACTTTGAGGGAAATGGGCTTGGTGAACATGGGACATCATCATCAATAGTGGTAATGGGTTTTGGTGATGTGCAATCTTCTAATGGTATATAACCAAGCTTGAATAAGTCATGAGGTTTTTATGTTTTGATTATTGATAACTCATGAGGTCCTTATTCATAAAGACCAAGGCCAAACCCATTCTAAGAACACATATAAAGGTAATCTTTGACAAAGGCTAGTTTGTTGTGATAAGAATAGTTGGAGGTGAATGGTTAGATAGATGAGGTAGTGGTGATAATGAGAAGTTTTTGATCAAGTTACCCATAGATAAAGTTTATTTGATGACTAGGGAGCCCAAAGGGGATGATGGTTTTGATGGTGGGATCATATGAAGCGTCATGTTTGAGGTTATCATATTCTTGTAGGGTAGGTAAAGAATATAAAGTTAGAAGGAAATATTTCCCAAGGGAGAGACATTAGCACATGTGTTCTAAGGGGTCCTCTATAGGGATTTGAGAAGAATATATAGATGAGTTATTGAAGCTTCATCACTATTATGGGCAAAAGTGTTGCTAGTTTTAGTTTGTGGTGAGGTAGTGTTTTTAATAGTTGATTGTGAGGTGTATGAGGGAGGAATAAGAACCTATTTAGGCCAATATGTCATTTTGAAAGAGTTAAAAGGACTAGCATCAACCCTGATGATAATAACTTGACCCTCATGCTCAAATTTGACACATCGATGTAAGGTGGAAGGACACAACTCATGGCATGGATCGAAGGGTGTGTGAGTAACAAATTGTATTAGAACTTACCCTATATAATTTAAAATTATTTGGTAATAGTACAAGGCCCCAAGTGGATATAGAGAACAACTATCCATAGCATAGTGTCCATGGTAACATTGAAGAAGTGAAGGACTATTATAATTTTTGACATGATGTTTTTGGGTAGTTACATTTAGTCATAAGCATGAGAGGAGATAATTTTGATCATAAATCCTCCATCAATCATTACCCTTTTGATGTAGGTTTCATTGATGTATGTGGTGATGAAGATGGGAGAATCATAATCCTAAGGATGGATAAGAGTATTTTAGAATCCTAAAAGGTGACTAAGGCATAAATTTGAAGGGTTCCAACAAAAGGTGCAACAGGTTGAGGGTCATCTGGTTAGACTTATATAGATTATAGATCCTATATTAGTTCTTGATGATGGTGAGGTGAAGTGGTGATTAGTTGATAGAGGCTCATTTTCACAAGTATCTAGTAAACTTATTTTAACATAATACATTGGATGGATTTAGAAGGGTTAGAGGGAGAGGCTCCCAAAATGGACACTTTGGGTTTTGGTGGTTGCATAGGAGAAGGTGTAGGTAAGGGTGTTTGGTATTGGTTGGAGGGTTGAGGGGTTGAAGGATATTTCTAAGGAATGGAGACTTTGGCTTTTCCCTTGTCCTTTTATTGGGCTCGAGATAAGGTAACCATATGAATAGTGTGGATTGGAGGATTGGCCAAGTTTGATGGTTATTTCTATTCCTCCTCCTCACTCTTGGGTCAGAGTGAGGGAGTAGGTAAATGATGGGTAGGTTAGGTTGATTTTTAGATTGGTAATGGAGGTATAAGAGGTTCATCTAATAACAAACCATACTCATCATACAAATTATGATCAATTTCTTATAGAGCTTTGTAGTTCTCCATGTCATGTCTTAGTGCCCTATGGTATGGAGAGATCAAGTTACCATTGAACTAGGAGGCTTTGGTATTAGAAAGGTAAAATGGTTTGATAGGTGGTAAGATAATAGATGAAGATTGAAATAACCTTTTTAGGATGGTTGAATAATATTCATTAAAATTTGTTGGAGGTAATGGGTTTATATTTTTATGGGTGGGGGCCTTCTTAGGAGCATTTTTAACCTTTGAAGTTGTAGATGGTGGAATGGTTTTAGTTTTTGGTTAGGATTTATTAATTATGGTTGGATTTATGGTAAATGATTTAAAATTGGAAGATTTAGATGATTAAGGGTTGAATATAGGTGGGAAAGTAGAGGTGGATAGGCTAGTTAAGAATGAAGGAAAACTAGATGATTTGATAGTTGTAGGTGTAGGTAAATAAAAGGGGGATGGTTTACTTGAGGAAGAATAGGTAATTGGGATGATAGAAGGATGGGGTTCCAAAGTAGAAGGTAACTGAGAAGGAGGTGGTATGGGTCTAGTCCGAGGTTGAAGTTTGGGAAACTCTACCTTCTTAATTGGTTTAATTGGGGGTTTCTTTGGTGGACTAGATGGAGTGAAGTCTAACTTCAAATAGGGGTGAGTTTGACTAGTTGTGGGAAGAATTCTGAGATTCTTGAAAGTTTTGGTAAAAGAGGCATAAGATGATTTGGTAATTTTAGATGGATGTGGTTGGGATGGTTCACCTATGGTTTTGGAATATTAGGTAATTAATGGAGTGGTAATAATGGGTTTAAGGGTGGATTAAAGTGATGTTGAAGATTAAAATCTGTTTATGTAAGAAAGCTTTAAATGATGGGAAAAGGTGTCTCTATCAATGTTTAGTTGGGAGGTGAACTCTAAACTCTAGACTCGTCTAGAAAAGGGCTTGTAGATGGGTTTGGTTCCTTGATCACTAGTTTTAAAGATTAATCCCTTAGGTGGAGAGAGGGAATGGTTCCTCCATCCTTGTTCTTGATGAGAGGTTACAAAATTGGTGTTTAGGTGGATGAGGTGACTTTCTCTTGATGGATGGTTTCCAAAGAGGGAATGGATGGTTCTACAATGGGGGAGGTAGGTGTAGTGTCTTCAAGTGAAGGAATGGACATGGTTACTTCCATTTTTTGGATGTCTAAAGGAATGGAGGGAAGTTATACCACTTCCATGGGTGGAGTGGAGAAATAAGAAATGGATAAAGTAAGGGTTGTCTCATTTGGTGTTTCTATCAAAGGAGAGGTGGATAAAGCTAAGGTCTCAATAGGTGAAGAGAGAGGGGTGGTTGATTCCTTCATTTTAGTATCTGAAGGAATGGAATGTGAGTCGACTACTTATATGATTGAATTGGTGGGAGAGGTAGATGTGACAGTGGTCTCCTCAAAAATGGGCCCAATAATAACAACATTGGTGGTGTGTGCCTCATGAGAGTGAGATGATTATGGTCTATTTGCATGGTGATGGGTAGAAATGGTATGATTGGGAAAAGGTTTGTAGAATATATTAGAGGAATGATTAGAAGGTGCATTGAGATTATCAAATGCAAATTCTCCACTATTGATTAAGCTTTGGAGTAGACTTTTGAAGGTATTACATCTATTGATGTCATGTCCAATAACTTTATGAAAGTCACAATGGTCATTATCAGTGTAGCAACCAAGGGTGGGGTGAGAAACATCAAATTGTTGGGGTGGTTTGATATGTCGAAGTTGGATGAGGTTAGATTTGAGCAATTTATCCAAAACTAAAGCATAACACTCCCCTATGGGAGTATATTGTTTTGGAGGAGCTCAGTTTTGGTTTTGGTTTTTTTGGTAATAAGTGTTGGAAGAATTGGTTTCATGAGGTTGGTTGATAGCTGGTGGTGGAGTAGTTTTTAGGAAAACTAAGTTTGCAAATGTTTTTCTCTTGGTATTATGATGGTTGGATTGGTTAGTGTTTTTGGTGGAGGGTTATTGGATTTAAAACTAGAATTATTATTTTGTAATTTCAATTTCCCTTTGTTACTGGCTCAATTATCAAGCTTACATGTCATGGTGAATGTATCATCAAAAGTTATAAAAGTTTGAACTTGAACAGTGGGGGTAATATGTTTGGTACAATTCAGAGAGAAGAGTTCAATTAACTTAGGTTGGTGTAAGGAGAATGAAATATGGTTGATGAGACCTCTCCATATAGCTACAAAATAGACAACTAATTCATCATAAAATTTCCAAGTAGGATAGAGGTTATTAATAGAAACCTTTTTAGATATATTTACTAAAAAGTGCTCTAAAAAGATTTGGGTTAGTTGGGAGAATGAAAAGATGGAGTGATTGGTGAGATCACTATACTAGTCAAGGGCTGATCCTAATAAAGGCATGGAGAAGGTATAAAGGAGGAGAGAATTGTCATATGTGATAAAATAATAAGAATGATGAAATTCTCTTAAATCTTTTTGGGGGTCCTTGCCTTTAAATTTGGAAAACCTAGGTAGTTCCCATTCAGGGGGATAAGAATGAATAGACATAGATCAATGGATGGGTTTTTTTCTATATAATTGGTCATAGGATAAAAGGTTATGAGACCTAGAGATAGATGATTCTAGGTTGGTCATTTTGTCCACCATCATCTTGACAAAATCAGTTTAAGGTTGGGAAGCTACATAATTAGGTGGTAAGATTTATTGAGGTTGGGTGGCAACAATGTATGGATAAGTGATAGAGGGTGATGAATAAGCCACATATTGGTAAGTGGTCATAGGAGGTTGGGATAGTGTCATATAAGGATTGATTAGCATAAACAATTGGGTGGAAGGTGTTATGTATCCTTGTGGGTTAGAAACATATGGGTGAGATGTCATGTGTACTTGTTGGGGGTTTGGTATGGGTTGGTTTAAAGGTATGTTTGTTGGTGGATGGTGGTATGGATGTAAATTGAGTTGGACATGTAAAATTGCAAGTCGATTTTTGATGGGTGGTAAATCTAGTGATAATAGGTGGAAGTGTTTAAGGTATGGAAAATACCAAACTCTGAAGTGGGGTATAAATTGGTGGGTTAGTTGAACTAAGAGGAATGGTATAAATAGGGGTAGAAGATACACCGATTATAGGAGTATAGGTAACAAGAGGTAAAGTTGATCCTATGTTGGAGGTATTGGTTGGGGTAGTAGGTGTTTAGGAATTGGTTGGGATGTTGGATGGAGTTTGGGGAGTGGTAGTAGGTGCGATATTGGAAAAAGAAGAGGTTTTTATGAGCATAGGATGGGTTGAGGTGGCATCCACTAGAGGATGGGAAGGCATACCATAGGGAGGATCTATAGGAGGAACCAAATAAAAAGGGGTATGGTTAGATAAAGTGTTTAGGTAATGATAAATAGCCATGGGGTTATTATCGAGGAAGGTAATGAAATATGGATCACCCTCAGTGACAATCAAAGGCCTAATAGGTGGGGGAGAAAAACAAGGGGAATCCACAACATCAAAAGTATACTCCATGGAGGAAGAAGAAGAAGGTGGTTGTTGGTTGGTTTGATTCCTCAAATTCTATCTAGTAAAGACCATGAGAGGAAATAGAAGATAAAATGATGAAACTCACACCATAAATAAGGAATAAGCAAAACAAATAATTGAAGGCAATTCCAACATAAGCTACAAGTGTATTTAAACTTAGGGTCCTTTTTAAATCACTTTTGGCTTATGCGTTAGAAAGTATGAAGAATAAATTTGATTAATAGATCAGGTACTAAAGAGGAAATCTAATGTGGTTTCAAGTTGTTTTTAGGTGCCTAAGAGAGAAATCTTTATTGATCTTCAGTATGTAGCTTGGTATTTGGGCCTACCCCCTCACTTCACACATTTCAATGATAAGGGTGTTTAGTGCTTAGCCAAAATATACTCAATCTTAAAGTTTATACTCAACTAGAGAGCTGAGTTGGTTCTCCCCCTGGTAATGACCTCTAAGTAGGATTGTTGAGAAGGGGCACAATTTATTGCTAGTTGATGAAATCCTAGTTAGGCCTTATATCAAGTATGTTTTGATGTGTTGATTGATTATATGGTTTGGAAAAAGTGTATGATAATAAGTGTGAAAGCTATGATTAATTACTTTGATTTTAAGTTACTAGATGAACTAAAACAAGTAAGAAATGTATGAAAAAGATTTATTTTAAGTCCAAAAGAAGTTTTTGATTTCATTGGATGAGCATAGAATAAAGGAAGAAAAAGGGATTCAAGGTCCCACTTGGCATGACAAAATGTTTCTCTTAATTGTTCTCATTTCTTAATATGGAAGTAAGTAATGAAACTAATAATAGGGCATGTAGAAAAATACCATATAAAAGTGCACGCATGATCCAGATGATGGTGAGAACTCCTCTTTGGATCGGAAGGAATAACCTATAGATAAGAAAGACATTACAAAAGGGGTTGTTAGATGGATGGTTGAGTAGACTTCCTATCATGAACTAGATCTAAGAAACGTGATCTTACTAGGAGGTTATCAATCCATTGTTTATAACAATTAAGTTGATATCGATGAAAAGAAAGAATATTTGCATTCAATAACTAGAAAGTAAATACATGTCAGATGAGATGAAAGTAAATTACTTGTTAAATAAAATGACTAAATATAGAAAAATTAGCTCAATATTCATGCTAAGATAGTTAGGGTTAGCTTCATAAAATTTAGGTAGGCTCTATGAATAGGTAAGAACATAGAAAGCAAGATTTGGTTAGGGTTAAGGGGATGAAAATAACTTGATACTATTTGGGCTAGAGTGGCCATCAATAGTTGGGTGAACTATCAGTGGTTGGGTGACCATTGATGGTTGAGGTGACCATCGACAATTGGGCTAACCATTAGTGGTTTCCTATAGAATTATAGAAATGTTTGTAAAGGTAATGGTAGAATGTGTAATTGGTTAAATAGCGGGATGTTATGGATCTGAATGATGGAAAATAGGATAAATATAGTTATGGATAGAGTAGGGAGGTTATAAATAAAATAGATGAAATAAAATATGCATAAGATACCTATAACTTGATGGTGGAAGGATGAAGTAATTTGGCCTAAGTGACAATAATTTGGCCTTCAAAAGTGATTCTGATAGAGATTCAAGTTTTTGTTGATGCTAATTATTTTTTGAAGGGACATTGGATACCTATATCCAAGATATCTTGGATGTATATTTGTATATTTTTAGATCTATTTCTTCTCTTACTTCCCTTCTTTTATAGGACGAAGTTACTAAATATGCAGGAGGAAGTTGCTAATTGTGATGGGGACACAGTTTCCATTTATGATGCTTTAAAGCTTATTAGCATTGCATAAGGAAAGTTTCTAAAGGTATCCATGTTTATCTCATATAATTGGTAATGTTGTTAATGTAGGCTTGGATGACTAGACCGTTGATGGTCAAACTAAACATTTATGGTTAGGATGACCATTTGTGGTCAAGGTTCTATAGGAAAATAAGTTAAAAGGGAATGGATTAAAAAGTGACATTATAAAAATTATGTTAGGGGGTTAAAGTTAGTAAATTAATAAATGGGCTAAGTCAATTAGGCATTCAACTAGCTTTAAGGTTAGGTAGGAGTTCAAGGTGTTTCAACATCTAAAAATGTGTAGTTTTTGAGTGTTTATAGTGTGTAATCCGTAGGTTGGACACACATATCCCTAGACATAATATAAGTTAAGGACATATCATGTCCCTTCCCTTAAAATCAACATTGTCCTAATTATTGAGCCAAATTAAGATGTTATTATAGGAACACTTCATCCTCCCATGTTACATCTTTAGAATGAAAGTTATTCCATTTGATAAAATACTACTTAATGGCTTTGTAGTGTATGTGTGAAGGATCCCAAGATCCAAAATCATTCTTCCTTCTTTATCCAATTTAGGTAAATTATTATTAGTGGAAATTATAGGTCTAATTACCTTATTCATAAAAAATACATGGAATACTAGATATATGCGAGTGGAGGGGGTAATTCCAACTTGCAAGCCACAACACCAATTTCTTATAAGATCTGATAAGGGTTAAAATAATTAGGTGATAGATTGTTATCCTTTTTATATTGGTTGAGATACATCTAGTTATATGGTTAAAAATGCAAAAATATCCAATCACCTACAAAAAAATTCCACCCACTATGGTGTTATTTATTTGTTGCTTCATTCTATTTTATGCCATTTCTAAATTCTATCACAAACATACTAGCACCTCTTATTGATGGTGAATTTTTTCTCAATAACTCAAAGATTATGATGCACTATAAAATATGAAGTGATGGATGGGGAGTGATACCCATATAATTCCCAAAATGGAGACATCATGAAATAAGTGTGAAAATAAGTGTTATACCACCATTCATCTAGTGGAAGCAAATGAACCCATTTGTCTTGTTTGTTACAAACAAAACAATGAAAATACCCTTCTAGAAATTTGTTGACTACCTATGTTTTTTCATTAGACTAAGGATGATAAATAGGATATGAGCCAAATGGGTGCCCAAACATGCAAATAATTCTATCCAAAAATTACTAGAAAAAATGGGATCTCTATCACTTAGATTTATCTTTGGAGTACCATACAATTTTTGAGTTGTATTGAGAAAATTAGAAGCTACTATATTGACAATATATGGCTATGATAAGGAATAAAAATGAGCATACTTGGTGAATAAATCCACAAATACCATTATAACATTTTTACCCTTAGACTATGGTATCCCCATAATGAAATCCATGCAAACCTCCCCTCAATGCTAGTTGGGGATAGATACAAAATGCAAAATACCTAGAGTTTTAATGGTTTCACCTTTATTTTGGTGACATACCATGAATTTAGAGGCATATTTATAGACATATCCTTGATTCTTTTACAAATAAATTATGTTTAATTATATTCTATGTTTTCAAAAATCTATAATGACATCCAAGTGGAGAGGCATGAAGTTCTTGAAGAATTTTATGTTTGAGGAGAGAAATATTACATATGTATTATTTATATTTATCCCATAGTGTGTTCCCCTTACATGTAATTTTTTGATGTTCATCATAACCCTAATATAGATTTTGAATAAAATCCTTGGTAGCAATGTCATTCTCCCATTTAGATCTTACTTTTTCCAGCCAATCTTCCTTCCACATGGTCATGGCATATAATGGTGCCTCAACTGATTCATCTCATTAAGAGAGGGAATATGCCACCACATTAATTTTTCCTTTCTTGTAAAATATTTCAAAATCATATCCTAAAATTTTAGTTACCAATTTATAGTTTTATCTATATGAAAATTGTTTCTCCAAAAAACATTTAACGCTATCTGATTAATCTTTACCTAAAAGTGATGACCCATCAGATGTGGTCTCCATTGTTTCACGATATGTAGAATAAACATCATATATTTATCATAGATTGGTTTAAGAATTTATTGTACTTTTAGTTGGTGAATTCAAAATTCCATTGGTCTTCCTTATTACATGAGTACATCCCTCATTCCATATCCTGATGCATCACACTCCACAAAAAACATTTTTGAGAAATCAACAGTAGCCAAAGCTAGAGTTGTGCACATAGCCATTTTTAATTATTGAAATGTCTTGGTAGTTGAATTGGTCTAGTATAATGACTATTTACTTAATTAATAGGTTAATGGGGATGCAATGCTAACATAATTTTTGAAAAACAATAAAGAGGTGAATGGGGATGTAATGCTACTATAATTTTTGACAAACTTGTGGTAGTAACAAGTTAGCCCTAGAAATCATTGAAGGCTTTTTAAGGTCTTGGGAGAATTCCACTCCATAATTTATTTGATTTTTTTTAGGATCAAGTTTCACTCCGTAATGTGAAATAATATTACCCAATTACTCCAACTATTACACACCAAATGTACATTTGGAAGGTTTGGCATAAATTTGATGTTGTTTTATAATTAAAAGTACATGTTTCATATGCTTCAAATGGTATTCAAAATATTTGTTGTAGATGAGAATATCAACAAAAAACACTAATATAAAGATTTTAAAAAAAGGCCTAAAAATAGTATTCATCAAAATCTAAAATGCAGATCGTGCATTGATGAGGCCAAAAGGAGTGACCATAAAGTCTTAATGTCTTTCATGATTTATGAAAGTTGTTTTAGGTATGTCCTCATCATAGGTTTGAATTTAATGATACCTAGAGTGAATTTATAACTTGGTAATATAAAAATCAACATGAAATTAATCTAACAAATCATAAATTACTAGAATAAGAAACTTATCTTTGATGGTGTACTTGTTGATTTATCTATAGTTTTGGCACATCCTCCAATTTTCATCCCTGTTTTACACCATGACCATTAGTGAGGCATATTCTCTTTGACTATGTTAGATTATTCCTACCTCTAACATGTCATGTACCATCTTGTTAATTTCACTCTTTTAACAATAGGTATACCTATAGGTTCTGATGTTGGTTGGTGTACTTCCTATAATGACTCTAATGGCATTATAATGTGCATGACTAAGGGGAATTCCTTTTTGCATGTCACCAAAAATAATATGATTTTTATCTATCACCCTTAAAAAAACATGATGTGTAAACTCCTTGGTTGATTGAACCTCTATGGAAAATAAGTGTGCCACAAACCTATCAGGATCCTACTGCCCACTAAGGGCACACTTGATTACCATTGTATTAGTAGCTAAACATGAAATTTAACCAGAATGATAAGTAACTAGAAATATGAAACAACACAAAATATGAGAGACAATATCCAATTGTATTAATACTCAATCAGAAGAAAATAAAATAAAGAAGATACCACACTTCTTCTTCCCACACCTCTAGAGCTCCCACACTTTTAGGGTTCACTAGTAATTCTCCTTCAATAGTTCACTCTCTCAATTACGGTCACAACAATTAACTCAAACACAGAGTTGTTGTTCAGCTCCACCAATCAGTAATAATGTTTCCAGTATACCAAGAACACAACCATACTCTAAGTAGATCTCCTTGCTCTTGCAACAGCTTGAAAATCACCAAACCTTACTTACCATGTAGATGTCTCTACAACCTGAAGAACCCTTGTCCTTGCCTCACCAAGTCCTTATGATTCTTCAACTAGTACTCCAGTGGATCTTCTACTAGAACTTGCAAAACCTACAACTCTCCCTAATCATACACACTCGACACCCCTTTAGAACTAGGAGGAGCGACTCTTGCTCTCTCTACAAGCACAATGGCTATCTAGCACCCTTTATGATACAGCTCATGAGTCTATTATATAGATCTCATGCATACAATAATTGGACTTTCTTAATTAAAATAATTAGATCCATAGCTATAAGACTAAAATTAGCCTTCATCATGCAAACAACCAATTCATTAATAAACTATCTGTAACACTCACAGTTCCAAACTGCATAGGCGACTGACGTTGGTCCCTATCTATCTGGATATGACTAACACTAGCCAATCCCTGATCGACGTTAGTTGGCCTGACCGACACTGGTGTCTGTGACACTTCAACAACTCTTCTTGTTCACATCCTAGTGAAGCTTTTAGTTCAACAACCTAACAATCTCCCACTTGGAAATAAATAGCTACACTTGTACCTATACCTGTACACCATCTAATTTGTTTCCTGGCTTGTATCCCTCATCAAGTTCAATCCTGATGACCAACCACCACACAACCTATGGTGCTACACCTATCATCCAAGTCCCCTACCACATCTAAACCTATAAACCCATGTAGTGAAGATCTTGACCCTGCATAGCATGTTAACCTACTGCTAGTCCCTCTTAGATACTTGAGAATCCACTAAACTACCCTCTAGTACTTTTTCCATGAAATGGCTCTAAACTCTCTGACAACTCCCACTGCTTGGGAAAACTCAAGTCTACACTTGACCTCATGTGATTTTGAACACTGTTCTAAGCTCAGCTTGAACTATCCAGCCCTTGGTGTGCTTACTGGTTCTGCATCCTGCATATTGAACCCTGCCAACACCTTCTTCACATCAGCTCCCACTAGAGACAAAATCAACTTGTGATCTTCCATGTCTCTTATGCCAAAGAATTTCACTACTCCCAAATTCTTCATGACATACATCTAAACTAACTTTACCGTTTAGCTCAAAAACTCCCTGCATGTGTAACCCTGCAACAAGTAACCACATAATAGTAATAGGATAATGTTGCAATCATCATCCAACCTGGTAAAGTCAAACACAATAGTTACACTGACATTGACTAAAGCCCTACTTTGTCATCCACATGTCAAAACCTATACCACTATCATGTAGCTTCCTCAAGACCATATACCCTGGCCTTCCATCTCACGTGTCCATTCACTCTCTTCTCTAACCTAGGAATCCATTCGTCTATTAGTGCTTTTATCCTAGCTGGTAACTCTACTAAATATCTTACTTGGTTCTCTTCTAAAGAATTCATGCCATGCTATAACTATTTCTTAGATTCTACCTACATTGCCTCTTCACGTCTTCCTGGTTCTTGACCATTAGTGAGAAACAAGTAGAATAAAGAAGGTGAACAACAAATATGAGGCTTACTTACACTTTCAGTTCTCCACATGGGTGTTTGAGACTCCTTGATAGCTTGCTATCCACCCAACATCCATTCTAGTGACTGATCTTGGCCATCTCCCAATTTGCAACCAACTGACATTGGTTCCCTATGATTGACCTTGATTGCCGACATCAATACACCTTGATCGACGTCAGTCACCACCTACTTGACACTATTGACTCTGCTGGTTTGCACATGACCAATGTCGATACCTATCTATTTGATGCAAGTTTATCTTAACTGATGTCAGTACCTGTGTTCTCTTGTGAGTGAAGATCTTTTTACCTGTGAGCTCCCTTAGATCAAAACCCTATCCAAATCAACATAGCCTTACTCAGAATAATCTAGCTTTCTCCATTGATCTCTGTCTATCATCTCCTCCATGAACACCAAAGCTTTCTAGTTCTTAAGTTTATCAAAAACATCTATCTTCTACTTAAGAACATGCATTCCCTTCATACACATGTGACCAAGCCTACAAAGCCACATCTCTGCAACAAAAGGTGAATCAATAATATAAGTAGGTAGATAAAGGATACCTACTTTCTTACCACCATCTAATTCAAGTGCATCTGCTATGAGAGTTACTATGCATCTCTCATCACCCAACTTTCCTAAATAAATTAGACTCATCTCCAAGACTAGGACCTACATGACCTACTTCAACAGCCGTGTGTTACCCATCTACACTTTCAGCTTCACTTCCCCTTTGCCAACAATCTGACAAGGCTCACTAACCCCTAAATAAGTCTTTCTAAAGTCTCCCTGGACATACCCATGAAAAGATGCTCTATTTCGGGCTGCATGGAAAGAGGCAATAGGATCTATAATCCAAGATTTACTTTATCTAGAGCATCATGTGCAACAACACCTGCCACATCTGCTTCTTCATTTCCTTCATGCTGATCTTCTACCAACCAACAATCTTTCTTTACCTACTCTTTTTTTCCATCAATCGGTAATTGACCATTCATGTTATTTAGTTTCTCCATTCATAGCTTACTTTCTTATGCCATTGCTATACTCCCACTCAATCTAAAACCCCTGAGAGTGACCCATAATCAACAAAACACTTAACACGCTTTGACCACTAGTTAGTGTTATTGACCACCCTCTGATACCAACTTGTCAAGATTGGTACCAACCTAGTCCACCTACTCTGATAGCAAATGTCGAGATCTTACTACCCACTAAGGGCACACTTGATTACCATTATATTAGCAACTAAACATGGAATTTAACTAGAATGATAAGTAACTAGAAATATGAAACAACACCAGATATGAGAGACAATACCTAATTATATTAATACTCAATCAGAAGAAAATACAATAAAGAAGATGCCACACTTCTTCTTCCCACACCTCTAGAGCTCCCACACTTCTAGGGTTCACCAGTAATTCTCCTTCAACAATTCACTCTCTCAATTACGGTCACAACAATCAACTCAAACACAGAGTTGTTGTTCACCTCCACCAGTCAGTAACAATACTACCAGTACACCAAATACACAACCATACTCTAAGTAGATCTCCCTGCTCTTGCAACAACCTGCAAATCACCAGATGTTACTTACCATGTAGATGTCTCTACAACCTGAAGAACCCTTGTCCTTGCCTCACCAAATCCTTATGATTCTTCAACCAGTACCCTGGTGGATCTTCTACCAAAACTTACACAACCTGCAACTCTCCCTGATCATACACACTTGGCACCCTTTTGGAACTAGGAGGAACTACTCTTACTCTCTCTATAAGCATAATGGCTATCTAGCACCCTTTACAATATAGCCCATGAGTCTATTATATAGATCTCATGAATACAATAATTAGACTTTCTTAATTACAATAATTAGATCTGTAGCTCCAAGACTAAAATTAGCCTTTATCATGCAAACAACTAGCTCATTAACAAACTATCTGTAACACTCATAGTTTTAAACAGCACAGGTGACTGATGTCGATCGATCCCTGACCAATGTTGACAGCTTCCTGTCCACTCCTGATCGATGTCGATTGGCTTGACCGATGTTGGTTTCTATGACACTTCAGCAACTCCTCCTGTTCGCATCTTGGTGATGCTTTTAGCTCCACAACCTAACAAAATCCTTTTAGCTTGTAGTTCAATTAAAGTGTTAGGAAATCATTATGAGATCTAAATTATTATGAATAGTATAAAGCATAAAGGTTTTTATTTTAACCTAATACTCTATAAGTATAATTTACTCAGTGACTATGTGACTATATAAGATAAGTATTTATATAATGGGGATGAAATCCATAGTGAAATAAATATAAGGTTGGTTACATGAGTGGTTGGATATGATAAACCAGTTAACAAGGTGGTATAATTTGAGGTTATGATAACAAATTCAACCATTAAACTCACATAAGTTTAATGGAGATTCTACTTTAGAAAACTAACATGTAATTCAAAATTTAATAATTTTGTCATCTTTTCAAACATTTTAAAATACGTAATGATTTGTATTTTTTTTAACTACAAGGATTTTTTTAAGATCCTAAATGACTTAATTGGTCATTACCAATCTTCCACATAGAAGAAGGTATTCCTAGATTCTTACCCCTGTCTAGTTTTCTAACTACAAATACTTTAACAAGGTTCACCCTAACTTATGATGAAATTACATACTAAGATTTAGTTGTATAGTGAAACTCAACAATTGATTGACTCTAATGTTAGAATATATAAGCACAACTTTTGAAAAATAGGGTTTAAAGACACTCAAAATTTTGAAACTATGATAGTTGGTATCAAAGCCTTTGTTTAAATACCTTTATGTAATATTTTTTAGAATAATTTGTGTTTAAATATGCTACGATAGTAAGAACTTGATTTTCTAAAGAAAATTACAATGTCAGAAGTGATCTAGTTGATAATCATGGCCCAAATGAGCATGCACATGTTGATGTTGATCCTAACCATGATCTTATCCATGATGGAATTTAGGATTACCTTGAGAAACCTTTTTATAAGGAATAAAATGTTGTATTTCATGATATACCTGATGCATTTCATAATATTCAAAATCAAATTGAAGGTTATGGTTAAAGGTTGACCCACCTAAAAATTTACAATAAGGTGGGTAGAGAGGAGAGATCCATGATGAAAACTAATGGAAAAATGGGGTTATCGATCCCATATTTAAGGACATTAAAAATATACATCCTCCCACATTTTTTGGTGAAGACATTGGTGATTTCATTGAGTCATGGTTGATTAATTTTCATAATTATTTTACTTTGCATAATAGGGGTTCTAACATCAAAGCATGAATTGGAGGTTACTAGTTAGTGGATGGTGTATCTTTATGGTGAAATCATCTATGTGATTTGAAAGGGTATAACTACATGACTCTTTCATGGGTTACATTTTAAAAATAATTTATAAAAATATATCTTAAGAAATTTTATGAAGAACATAAAATCACAGAGTTTCAACTACTAAAATAAGGAACTATCATTTTCTAAATATGAGAATAAGTATTTGGGACTCCTACAACATGTAAATTAGATGAGGGATGAATAAATAAAGGTTAGTAGTTTTAAAAATGGTTTAAATTAGATAAGCATGCATGATTTAAACATGATTAATAAAAAAACATAAGTGATACTTTGGAATCAATACACCATGTTGAAGAAAAAGAGAAGTTTCACCAAAAGACAAGACAAGAAATTTAGAAAAACATGTTGTAAGGAAAGTCTAAGTCATAAATTCCTCCAATAAATTATATTGAAATAATAATGACTCTAAGAGGAATATTGGAATGAGTTAAAATTATGGAAATAAAATTATTAATAATAAGATCAATAAAACACACACTTTTGTTAAGAAGAATGTTGAAACTAGAAATCAATCAAGCTTTCATGGACATGAAATGGAAGATAATATAGTCCCTCTTCCAATAAATAATATTGTGATGTGTTGGGAATTTAATGATAACTATCACCATAAGGATTTATCTAAACTGGAAGCTAGCCACAATCTTCATAGTTTTAGACAATAGAAATGTTTAATTTAAATTAACACCCATTGAGACTAGAGGTATAATTTTTAGTTTTTCATTCTCTATTTTTATTGATTCAAAATAGATAGATAGTTTCATTTCTCATGTTAATTTTTTGAATTGTAAAATCAACCTAACTAGACTTAGATAAGGATGGAAATTAGAGTCTATCACTGGGAAGGAATTAGTTGTAAATTAATGTCTATATCAAGATGAACTAAAATTGGGTAATTAAAAGACTTGTATGAACTTAATCCTTGCCCATTTAGGATCATATGATATAATCCTATCCATATACTAGTTACAAACACATCAAACTAATCTGGAATATTACAATAAGAGAGTCCAATATGTAGATGATGAAAGTAATATTATAATTATTCAAGGGATCATGAAACCTTCAACTCAAAGATTAATCTTAGTTGTAAAACATAAGAAGGTTTTTAGAAAAGGATGTAAATTATACACCCTAAAATTGATTGATGTTGTGGTGGAAATAAACATGATTCTCAAAGAATACCCTATTTTGAAAGAATTTATAGATGTTTTTTGGAAGAACTGCCTACATTTCCTTCTCATAGAGTATTTTACTTGGGAATAGATGAAACACCTTAGGAAGAACCTATTTTTAAATCACCCTATTAGATGAATGTGTTTTATCTAAGAGAAATTAAATTTTAGATACAATAAATATTGAATAAAGGAATGATATGTCCTAGTGTATTTCCTTGGGGAGATTTGAAGGTTTTTGTGATGGAAGAAGATCTGATACTCAAACCATGAATTTATTATAGAATTATCAATAAATTTAAATTAATAATAGGTTTCCCATTCCTAAAATTGCTTACATATTTGTTCAAATTAATGGAAAAATTTTGTTTTCAAAGATATATCTTCGATTAGGGTACCATCAACTTCATATTAAAGATGAAAGTTTACATAAAAAATATTTAAGAACTAGATATGGACATTATGGATTTATGGTTAGACCCTTTGGAATAACTAATACTCCTAAAAATTTCATGAATTTAATGATAAACATGTTCAAATATTATATTGACTAATTTGTGTTGGTATTTTTAGATGACATATTAATCTTTTCCAAGAATGAACAAGAACATGAACAACATTTAAGGCTAGTGTTGTAACATTGAGATCAATAGTTGTTTATAAAGTTATAAAAATGTTTTTTATTTCAAATATAAATCCATTACTTGGGACATGTGATTTATAAATATGGACTTGTTATAGACCCTATAAATATTGCATCCATTAATGAATGACCAAAGCCAAATAATTTAAATGAAGTGATTAAATTCATGGGGATTGTCATCTAGTACAAAAATTTTGTATAATTTTATATAGAATTGATAATAGTATAAACTCTCTTCAAAGGATTGGTAATAAATTGTTTGGTCCTATAAGTGCAAATCAGATTTTCAAAAAATGAAAAGTTTACTTACCTCAGTTATTATTATGACTATACCATATCCTAATGATAATTTTGAATCATGGGTTGATGCCTAAAAAGTGGGAATTGGTGTTTATTTTACTCAAGATGGAAATGTGGTTTCCTATGAGTCCATAAAACTCAAGACTCCTAAGCATAATTATCCCACTCATGATCTATAATTAGTTTTTATAATTCATTCATAGAAATAGATAAAACATTTCCTAATAGGAAATTGTTTTAATATTAAATAAGACCATCAAATCCTTGCTCACTTATTTGCTAAAGATAAGATCAATGCAAGATAAATAAGGTCTCTAGAATTTATTATTAATTTTGATATTGATATTGATTATGTAAATGGAAAAGAGAATATGTAAATGGAAAAGAGAATAAAGTAGTCAATGCACTAATTAGGTGATTCTACACTATTTATCTCTATTTAGAGGTCCAATTTTTAGGATTATGTTCTTTAAAAATATAAATTAGACATGGATTGCCTACAAATATGTGATAGAATGAGATCATAAAGTTTTGAATACAAATGTTTGGTTGATTCAAATATTATGTATGATATAAAGGTATAATTGTAGTTCTATTTTCAAGAAATTAAAAGGAAAAATTGATAAGTGAAATGCATGCTCCACCTCATTATGCTCATCCTAGTATTAATAAAATGATACAAGAGTTAAAATTGTTGTATTTATGGCCTAGTTTAAGTAAGGATTTTGTTGTATATGTAGCAAAGTGTTTGGAATTCTAGCATGTGAAATTTGAGCATGTTCATCTTAGAGGGTTATTTTATGATCAATATATTATAGAAATGAAATGGTTATTATTATCCATGGATTTCATCATTGGATTTCCTAAATCTTGAAATAAACATGAGTCAATCCTAGTTATGATTGATAAACTCATAAAAACATCTCACTTTATAGAAAGCAACATCACAGATGATGTTTCCATCCTTGCTAAAATGTTTTTTCAACTAGTTCATCTTCATGGTATACTGGAAGTAATTATTTAAGATAGAGATAAATTATTCACTTCTTGATTTTGACAAAACATATTGGTTGCCTTTGGTAAAAAGCTACTGTTTAGTTCAGCTTATTATATAGAAATAGGTGGATAGACTAAAAGGCTGAAAATGATTATTGAACACATGCTTAGAATGTACATCATGGATCAACAATATAAATGGAAATATTTTTATTCACTTAGTATAATTTTCCTATAAAAATACTTACCATTTAGTAATAAATATGGTACTTTTTGAATCTTTATATGGGTGAAATTGTAGAACTCCCTTATGATATATTAGCTTAGAAAACCATGTGTTTTCAAGTCCTAAAACATTTCAATAATATGATGATAAAATGGTTATCATAGATCAAACATTAAAAGTTGCCTCTAATCGGTAGAAAATTTATGCATATTTGAAAAGATCAGATAAATAATTTTAGGTTATAATAAGATATTTATGAGAGTAAGACCTTAGAAAATTAAATAAATTTTTTAAAAGCTTCTAATTTATCACCACACTATTTTTTACCATTTGATATAGTGGAAAACATCAACTCGGTGGCTTATTATGAAGCTCTTCCTCTTTTTGTATCTATAATCCATGATGTTTTTCATGTAGCCTTATTTACAAAATATGTTTTATATTCATAAAATATTCTAAATTTATATAATATTCATGTGAAGTATGAGGAAAAACTTTATATATATATCCCATCAATATTCTAGCTCAATGTATCATTAGTTTATAAAAAATAAAATTGCATCAAGTATTGGTTTAATGGGATCAAATGGGGGAAAGGAGAGTTACATGGGACAATAAAAGTGTTCTCTATCAACACTATCCTCCTTTATTTTAAGGCCCTAAGGATGGTGCCATTATTAAGTGAGGGTGGATGTAATTAACACACCTACCTATACTTTTAATCATGATTATTACTTTGATTTTAGGTGTAGTGGCACTATTATGGACATTGTGATTATTTAATAACATTATTACTACTATTGTTTATGAAATTAATTTAATGAATTTATTTTAGCATAATATTTTTTATCATTGGTAATGTTTTATATAATATTAGATACTAGTTATGCCTTCATGGATGTGCTTATGGGTTTTGATTTAATGAGCTAATTCGGCACTAGAAACTAGTGGGTGGTGGTGAAAAATTATTATGCAATTAAAAATCATTGGCATGATGAAATAATAGTCATATCCAAGCCCTTTTTTGTTAAATATATGGTTTAGATTTGTATTATTCTACCTTGTGATGTATGATTATTTACTAGTTATTTTCCTTTGCTAGGCATTTCAACAACAAACTAACATTAAGTTGAGAACATGACCATTATGACAAATTGAGTCAATATTTAAATATAATTAGGTTCATTTAAAATATATAATAATTTAAAATAGATGTTTAATAGCATAATAACCATTATAGTTTTCTATACTTATTCATGTATAAGAAAGGTTCAGTTTTGTGTGCATTAACATGGCTTTGATAATTCCATGGAAAAGACTATGGTTTATATGCTTATGTTCCATGTGGGAGTAGAGCCTAGTATGGTAATGGAATTAGTTTAAATATTGATCAAACCATAATTATTGAGGACTTATGTTGATGTAATATTTAATGATTAAGTTTTATTTATAAAAACCACATATTTATACAAGTGGTTGAATTTTAAGGAAACTAACATTAGGGTTTCATTTTGTCAAAGGCACTTGATTGTTTTGATGAACCATGAATGGATAGTTTGAATTTATGCATGGGGTCAAGGGTTTAAAACTCATTACCATGACTTTTGGAGCTATGCATGTAACTCAAAGATAGTTCAAGTGGGAGTTTCAATTTGTATAACTAAGGGTTCTACTAGTTGTAAATACCATTGGACATTTGAAGAAAATACATAAAATTACTTGTGAAGAATTAAATATAAAAATGGTAGATAGATATAATGGGAAAAATATTTTAGGACATAAGGATATTATTAAGATTAACCTAACTTCGATTGAGCTATAAACTAGTAATTTTGAATATCTTGTTTAAAAATGAATGTTTTTTGGGTTTTGGATAATCTAGAGGAAAACATATTTCTAGTTTGGAGGTAACTAATACAATCATAAATAGACCATTATTTTTTGTTATGAAACATAGTCGATGAGAAAAATGATAGTGATACCTTGGGTTCTCCTTGCCCTTAGATTATGTATAGGTGAACTCTAAATATTCCTGGCTTTGTTTGTTGTTTTGGTGTTGTTTTTTGTTCATCTATTATTGAATTTTGTTTTGAGTGTTGCCTTTTTTGTGGTTTCTATGATGTGATTTGAATGTACTTTGTTAATGACATTATAATATGTTTTTGGTATGGTCTTAATCATTGCATACCCTATTATTGAATAGTTCACTTGATTATTTAGGGTTTTTAGTTTGTGGTCTTAAGCCTAGAAGTCAATTTGAAACTCTAAAGTTTACCTAGACCTATTGCATCATGATATTGGTATTATTTACACATTCCCAATTAATTTTTGGATACGTACTTACCCTACCAATAAATGGTTGTGATTGGTAGGGAAAATCATTGACGGATGGGTACATTATGCTCACATGGATGGATTAGTTTGTGTGGACATGATTTTTATGGATGAGGTTTAGTTGGGTTATATTACTTGTGTACATTTTAAATTAAATATTTAAAATAAATTCATTTGGCATGGAATGGAGAATGGATCCTCTACTTGTAACTTAGTATTTTATATTTCATTATAACAAATAAATATTCATTTATTTAATGATATCTATGTTTGTATATTTATATAAATAAAACATTGGTTTGATTTTGGTATTTTGGTTACATAAGGAGTTAAAGTAAATTAGATGTTAGTCGATTCATTTATTATTATTATTATTATTATTATTATTATTATTATTATTATTATTATTATTATTATTATTATTACTATTATTATTATTACTATTATTATTATTACTATTATTATTATTATTATTATTATTATTATTATTATTATTATTATTATTATTTTGTTATGAGGAACAATATTGATGTTATATGAATTTATCCTTGAGTCCATTTTAATATTGAACTTTATTTTTATCTAATAAAGGTCTTGAATGATAGTATTATTATTGGGATTATATTATCTTTGTTTAAAGTCTATTTTGGGTTGATTAAGATGTTTTTTTTAGATTGGTTATTATATGGATCTTCCATTTTACTGTGTCAATGTGTTATGTTAAAACATTAAGGTAATATCTTTGAATTTATTTCCTTTTCAAATATAACTAGTAATGTTTCATTGGGAAACCATATTCATATACCAAACTAGCTTATTTTAATTGTGAAGAATATTAATTGATTCCTTAATTTTTATATTCTTATTTTGATATGTTATAAATGTTAATCCATGATGAATGATATTGTTTTGTGTAAAGCATGTATAAACTTCCCATATTTAAAATGAGTATTTGAATTAGAAAATGGATTAATATTATTTTATTATTATAGAGTTGTTTTCATTGCATTTGATGTCAAATATGTTTACAAGTTCATGCATAAAAGGTATTGATAGTACTTGATACTAGGAATGGAAATCTACAGTTGTATTAGTGCTAGATAAGATAAGAGGAGACCTAGGATCAAATACTATTAATAAAATGTGCATTTAATTATTAATGTTCTTAAATTATTTGGTTCATATTATGGTTGTTCATGATCATTGAAATTCAATTGAGTTACATATCTCTTTTACTTATAATGATAAGTGATAGATTCTTCCATTGATTAGTAAGAGTGTTTAGTCTCTATTGGATTTGATAATTATATGTGTATTCAATACATGAAACACTCTATGGATCAATTTGTTGATTGATGTTATTTTTCAAGCCATGAAGTTATACTTATTTATTACAGGAAATATAATCATTGTGTGTCAATAGTTGTGAAAATAATTTAATGGTTATTTGTGTTGAATAAATGTTTCAACTAAATGGACATTGGTTAGATTTATAATATTAAGGTAAATTCCCACATTGTCCCCTTATGTTTGGAGAAATCCAAAAGGACGTCAATGGTCATTATAAAGTTTCATTATTATTTATTTATTAAGGCTATATTTATGAATGATATAAAAAACAATAATGATAAATGAAAGTAAATTATTTTGTAACATAGACCTCTAATGGTTTTGATGGCTATGAGTTGATGCATATATTATTTAAATGAGGATAATAACCTTGATAAGTGGTTTGGTTGTGTGATTAATTATTATATACTTAAATTATATTATAGTTGGAACAACTAAATATTGAACTTTTATATCTATATTTAATAATGTTGGAATTGTAAAAATTCATTACTTGATTATTTAAATAAACTAGAATGTAATCCATTTCCATATGTAGACAATATGAGTTACTAAAAAAATATTAAGTGGCTTGTTTATATGATCAATGATGGTAATAACACTAGAAATATTTAGGGAAACCAATTAATAATGGTAATTCATTTACATGGACCATTGGGGTTGAACTAAGATTGATTAAGTATTTGACTATCTTGACTTTATGTACAAGTATTATTCCTAAGGGTTACATTTCAAATTTATAGCTCAAAATTTAATCATTGTGCATCTTGTATTTTATCTTTTGATAAAATGATTAAGTCTCAAGGGTTTATAAGTGGATAAAAAATGTAATGATAACTAGAGGATGGAATTTGAGATGTAAGTAATTACTCAGCTTGAATGCAAACCAAATGAGTATTGTTCTTATGGATATTTAAAGTAACTTGATTTAGTTTAGTTAATGTATCTGTAAATCATTATCAAATCTAAATGGTTATGAATAGTATAAACCATTGATATTTATTTTGTAACCCAATCCTTTGTAAGTAAAAATTACACAATGACTATGTGATTATATAAGATAAGTTTTTATATAATGAGGATTAGATAAGTAATGAAATAAATATAAGGTTGGTTGCATGAGTGGTCAACTACGGTAAACCAATGAGGAAGGTGGTATAGTCTATAGTTATGACCATGAATGCCATCAATGACATAACATAAGTTTAACATAAATTCCCATATAAAAAACTAACATGGAGTTAAAAATTGAGGAATGTTTATCATCTTTTCAAGCATGTTTAAAATAAGCAATAATTTATATTATGTTATAATTGTGATGATTGTTTTAAGATCTGCAATGACTTGATTGTTCATTACCGATCTTCTAAAGATAAGTAATTATTAATGGTTGTTTACCCTAATCTATTTTATTAGATTCTACTTTTAGATATATAGTTAAATTCAACCAATGAATGACTGTAACATTGGAATATCTAAGCATAACTTCTAAAAATTATGGTATTAATAAAATTGAAATTTGGGGGTTATGACACTACTTTCTAATGTATATACATAATATTCACAATAGACTGATTGTTATATAAGGGGCCCTAAGGAATAACTATTTTTTTTGGGAAGGTAGGTCCATTTTAGCTTTCCTTCATATATCACTCATGGGATGATCTATGTACTTTATATGTTAGAATAAACTTTGCATTTACTAGTTAGAGTGTTCTAGGTCCTTGATGTCAATAAATATTAGTAGTGGCTTAATTTTTTAGTTTGTCTCATCATGTATAAGGATTTATATATCACTTATTTAGTTCTTCACTCTATATTTTCTATTTACTATTTATACCTGATATTCCATTTGATGGATATCACTTCTAGCTGATCATATCCTTGATCACCCTTTCCACTTAGACCTTTTAGTTTTCTTTTTGTGAGTTATAGTGTAAGATATTGGATAGTACCAATATTTCTTCATAAAAGTATTTTCACACCATATTATCATCATCATTCACATGTCATTAGATGGTCATACTTTCTTCCATTACACACAAATATAAGCATTAAATCTAAATTACTTATTTCAAACTTCTCCTTATTTCTATTGCTTATTTATTATTTTTATTTTTTTAATTTTTTAATTTAGATTTTTGAGTGATATTTATAGTTTTTATTTCCTTTTCTTACAATTTTTACATATCTCATTATTTGTGATGTGTTTTACATTCATTGATTAACATTCAAGATTTATATCTACTTAAATTTTTTATCATTTTACATTCATCTTTATTTTAACCATGTATTTGTTCACATTTTATAGAAAATAATAAAAAATACATCACACATTTTCCAATTGCATCATTAATCATAATCATGTGTGTTATACATAAAACGCATCAATAAATAACATTCATGAATCATAATGAAACACACACACACACACACACACACACACACACAAATCATAAGTTTTAAATAACTAATGATACATAATGATACACAATAAAAAAAATAACACTAAGGCTATGATCTATTATGAGGATGTGTTATACTACCCATAGAGGCTTGAGACTTCCCTCTCTAGATAGTTTATTGTAGAGACTCCATCTAAGATCTTATACCATCCACATGTCCTTATAAATTTTCAAATTGAGCTTGTAATCTCAACACCTAACCAACTATAGTTAAATGAGTGGTTCTCTCCTAATCCAACACCTACCATAGTTATAGTTTCCATAAACAACCCAAAGTGGTAGTGCAGTCTAGGCTCTATCTAATACTCTACTTATCTATTAATAATCCTCCAAAACTAACCCAAACCACTTATCATAATGTTAGGTTGAAGGCAAAAACTAGATATCTAACTCAAAATTGACATAAATTATATTTCAAATTAGAAAAATAAATAAATGATTAAATTAAATAATTAATCATCCATGTATCATACTAAATTGTTAATTTTATATCTTTATAACTATATTAGTCATGTATATAACTACATCATCCGTATACAAAATTTGACATTATTAGACATGTAGCATATTACATTGGATCTTTTCTATGTTTATAACTATATGGGCCATGTATAGAACTACATCAACCTTATAGTTTGTTCAAATTTATTGCCCATGTATACAACTACATCAGCCCTCTAAAAATATCTAGTTTATCAAACTTTGTGGACTATATCATCCACCCCTCCAAAATCCATCAACTATCTTATACAATATAAGTCATCATATCAAATTACTAATTAGATATTAACTACATCATACCACATCAACCAGCGTCTACAAATCTATATAGAACACTATATAGGTCATTGTGAAAATTGAAAAACACATCTTTTCCATCTACATCACTTGGGTTGATACCATCTTATTTGTGTGGTGATTTTTTATTAGTCTCTAATAAATACACTATCCTAATTTTTGACATTTTGCCTCCCATTCATTCCTTGTTTTAATTTTTACTCTATTATTACATTTTTTTATGTAAACTATACTACATGGATTTTCCTTGACACCTATTTTTCCTGATCTAACCCCTTTCAATTCAAAAATGCTAAAAATTAACAATAAATACACCACATACCTAAACTACACTAGCTACCATTATAATAAGTCCTCAAACTTGTCAACCTACTCGATTGTAGGCCATTGTCTCTCTCTTTTCTAAAATTTTATATATAGAGATATAATTTACAAAAATAACAAATGCACAAAATAATAGTAATTCACCCCTTTTATAGTAAATTTTCAAAAAAAAAACCTTCAATTATTTATGAATAAATTATGTATTTTTATTATAACTTTGCTTCTATAAGTCCTTTTCACAAATTCAAAGAATATTTAGAATCATATAAAAATAGATATTTTTTAGTGCTAACATCATTTTTTTTTTTAAATTACAATTTTATCTTATTTTTTAGGTTCATCTCTAGTACCGTAAATGTGATTCGTATCTTCATCTACTTCACGTGCAACTTATCTTCCATAATAATGGGGTAAGTGAAGGTATGTATTTACACTTTATACTAAAATTTGTTAGCTTATTTAGTGTGTTGTTATTTTATTTCATGAATCACTATCCCATGTTACACTTTCATGCCATGTGATGAGTTTTGATCAGGGCATGTATATACATAACATTTTTAAAATTTATAATTTATTAACACTTTATCTCTTTTATAAAACTATCAAGTTTTAATCTCTCTAAGTGCATGCTTTAAATTTCTCACCAAGAAAGGGGTGGGCATATCAATGGTTTTTCATGAGAGACATTTTTGTTTAATCTATCATGACTATATCCACTACACTTCCCTCATACTTGATCCCCTAATAAATATTCCTCATTATAACCCTTAACTATAATAATAACCATATTTTTCAAATATATTGGTTGACTCAATGTATTTTATCTTTCATTCCCACTTATTTTCAAATTAATTCAACCTAATTTGATGTAGATTAAAATTCTTAACTAGATCAACCATGGCTGACTTAGTTTGAGATTAAATGGTCATATTTTTAATTACATTGAGATTGTATGATGTCATAATTTATTACATTTGGGAAAGGTTAGGATCAATCACCAGTATAAATTTAAGTCCCCATTCCAATCCAAAGGTATAAAAATTCATTTTCTCATTGTCATTGCTCATAATCCTGCTTAATTCTACATTTAGAGAAGCCATTTTTGGAGGATAATCTTGTCTTGTGGAGTCTTGGATACAGTCAGAGCAGTCATTTTACACTAGAGATTGATTCAAACTTTGTTATCCTGAAAAACATAATAATATCTTTTAAAATACCATTGGTCAAGGGGAAGATTAAGAATTGACAAGATTTATTCAAGTCAAATATATCTTAGCAATATCTCTTTAATTTTATA